>CM062818.1:744989538-745305274 GCA_031772625.1 Pinus tabuliformis
TCGAAACCAGAGATGCTTCAATGACCGCTTGCATGGTTTGGAGGCCCAAGTGGAACACATCGATTTCCAAATGCATGAGTGAGTCGACATCTGTGTAGGTCCTCCTAGACTTCCGCCTGACCACCCTCAATGACATGATTATCTCATGTTCTTGGTATTTTTTGTCATTTTTTTGTTATGTAAGGCTAGTAAACCTATCAGAAGTAATGGTTGTATGGTTGCATCTTCTATTATCTCTAGCACCCCTTTCTCTCCCCTCTAAATGTAGTGAAGTTAAGAGTGGCGTGCAACCTATTTTTCTACTATGGATTTCACTGATGATAATATAATGTTGTTCTTTTGAAGGGACAAGAAAAAATACATAAAATAATATTTTTCTAAGCCATTTTTCTTCTCAATTTCGTCAAAATTTGGTAGAGATTTTTAATAATCATAAGTTTACACTGTTTAATTTGTAAAATTCAAGTGTGCCGAAATTTTCTAGGGTGTTGAATCTATTTATACATTCAAAACCACATTTTAAACAACAATAAAACATAATTTTAACTAAAATTATGTCAGTGGATTACTAGGAAAAGACCATTCTTTCTATTAGTTAAATTACATATATTTAAAAATATTTTGTTTAAAGTAGTTGGAGTTAATGGTAGAAAGTGGGATTTTTATTATTGTTGAGTAATATTTAATTTTCATTAGGATTTAACATAAAACCATAAGCTACCTTGAGGTTTTGATTGCGGAATGTGTGACTACATGCACCCAAATAAACTATATCAAATAAACACTTCAAAAAAAAAATCCCAAAATGCTTTGAATAAACGATGTTTGAAAATATTATTAGGTACTCCTTAATGTTAAAGTTATTAGTTAAAAGCTAGCTAACGAAAATTTTCTTTATCAAAATTAAAAATTTACTCTTAGTGAAAGATTTTTTGATATATTTTATGATTTAATTTAATTTAATAATTAAATTATTTTAAAATTAATCAAAATTAATAATTTTTATAGTTTTTTTTCTTAATGATATGTATTTGAAAAAAATATTTAAGAAGACTCTTGTTGGGCTTTGAGATGAAGCTAGGGTTTAAGGCCAAAAGGTCGCATGGCCCATAACCCATCTTCACTAGTTCAATAGTCATCCTTTGATAAGCTTATCTCACCATGGAGGAGCTTCTGGATTGTTCTCCTAATCCATTGGAGGGGGTCAATCTTTGGTGTGGGCCTATAGAGAAACCCTCTAACAAAGCCCATGTTCCGGATTCAAATGGGTTGTTTCTTCAACCATGACATGTCCATGAGTTCAAGCATCCTAACACAAATGACATACACTCCTCTTACCATTCCCCACATCCATGATAATATCTGACAACATTGGGGCTCATTTCCCAACCTCCTCCCTCAGCGACACATACCCCTGCCATTTATTTGATCCAGGTGGGTGTTGGTGGCCACCTGCCTATTCCACCTATACCCTCCAGTCAGTTTCATATGCTTCCCTATTTATTTCAACATTTACTATTTTTAGCAGCTTTTCGGGTCCTGAACTTTCGGAGCAGTTTTGACCCCCTAAATGGTGTTTTTTAGGTCTGATGTAGGCTCGTAGCCATCGCTGGGGGTCTGCGGTGAAACTTGTAGTCCTTATAGAGACCTTTCCAACAAAGTATCGTATGCGCCAAACAGAGATAATATGACAAATTTATGACCCCAAGAAGTTAGCTACCCAACTAACCCCAACGGGGCCCGCAATTCTTGGTATTACATCACCTGGGGTTAGGGTTTGGGTTGTTTAGGGTTTTCTCATGCTTTTCAATAATAAGTAGGTCCTTAAGCCTCATTGTAACATATTTTAGGGGCATGTAGTCACCACATCTGTTCTCAGAGATAAGATACCATCGCCCGAGCTATCTTATTTTCCTTTCTGTTTGTAAGCATAGTTTAGTATTTTTCTATTAATGAAATGAAGTGTTTTTGTACTACATCTCTTTATTTATGATTATATCTATAATTTGTTGTGTTCCTGTTTAAGTTTGGATCAGTGGTATCAGAGAAGTCTGCTCTTTCTCTGTTTTTCTATGCATGTCCCTAGCAAGGTGAGGGTATAAGGAGTTAGGGCTCGATCTGGTTGAACCGTTGCAAGATCAGCCTCACAAACCTCGCTGACCTCCCATGGTGAAAGAAAAGAAATATGAGGAGGTAGGAGATACTTTCAAACTATTTCTCAAGGAATCCCTTGAGTGACAAAGGAACGCGATGATGGATAAATTTGCCGAGATCCTTCGACGGCTACCCACAGGTAATGCATCTTCAACCATAAGCCACACTGGAGGTGCCACTCCTTTTAAGGTACAAGTTAACTTTGATATTCCTATATTTGAGGGCTTGCTAGATGCAGACGCCGTAGATAAATGGTTAAATCTGTTGCAAGTATATTTTTCAGTTCATGACTTTTTCAACTAGGAAAATATTACTTTTGCACTTCTCAAAGATAACCCACATGTCAAGGACCGGTGGGAAACCTACTATGAACAAAAATATGAGAGGGAACCCTTATTGTTTTTAGCCACACCCACTTGGGATTCATTCTGAGATGCCATCGAGGGAAAATACTACCCTGTCGAGATCTATGAAGATAAAACATCAATGAACTACTCTACAACAGGGAAGGGACCAAGATGTGTCAGAGTTCACAGCTAATTTCCATACCCTTCGCACAAAACTAGGTATCAAGGATACTCAGCGGCATTTGGTACTCCAGTACCATGGCTGTCTACACAAGTACATCCACGACGAGACAAAGTTCCTAGACATTTCCTTGATCGACATGACATACCGATACGCTTTCAAGATTGAGCAGATGTTTAAAAAGAAGAAACGTGACTCTGGATTTGTGAATCCAAAGCAAGGAAAGGGTGCCCCCAAAGAACAGGGAAAAGGACAAAGCCAAGGCAGGGCTACCCAGGAAAACTTGCCGAAGCCATAAGAATAGAACAACACCACGAAGAAAAACAAGGACATGGGAAAATTGTGTCAGTTCCATAAGATCTCCACTCACAACACAAGTGAGTGTCAGGTCAAGCAGTCACTGGTGGTCGAGCTGAAGGCCTCCGAATCATATGCATGTTCTGACTCTGAATCAAAACCCGATAAGCGGAATGAAAATGGGGAAGAAGATCATTGATGTGGAGCCCAGTGCCACCGTGGCCACCACCAAGATCCAAAAGATTGAGCCTGAAGATCCAAAGGAGGGGGAACACCTCTTCCACTCATAAATGTGTGTGAATGGTTCTCCATTGCAGTTCATTGTCCACACCAGGAGCCAAAAGAACCTCATTTCATATGAGGTCGTGAAGAAGTTGGGCCTAAAGACTACTACAACACATCCACAATCATATACCATCGGGTGGCTTCACCAAGGACGAGATCTTTGCTTCGGCCAATAGTGTCGCCTTCCCAATAGCATCAAGTCCTTCACGAATGAGGTACTGTGTGATGTTGCTCCTCTTGAAGTTTGTGATGTATTACTAGGACAACCATACTTGTGGAAGTGACATCATGTATATCAGTCTAGACCTCACTCTGTGATTATTACATTGGCCAATAAGTTGTAGAGGATATTGGAGGTAGCCCCACCTACTGCCATCTCTTTGATCACTGCAAAGAAATGGAGTAAGGTCATTTCCCAGATAATGAAATCCTTTTTCATTATCATTCGCCCTCAAGGAAAGACAGAGGTTGTGGCCATGGCTTCCAAGCAGGGCTCCTCTGCATAGTAACAACAGATGGACAAGTTCATGGAGGAGTACAGGGATATTTTCACCTCACCTATAGGGGTACCTCTACACTATCAAACCAAAAACTCCATTGATCTGACCCCAGGCACGTCGGTGCTGAATGGACCAATCTATTGACGCTCTGTTCGGGAGAATGATGAGATCAAGAGGTAGATTCAGGAAATATTGTAGAAATGGCACATTAGGCAAAGCTCATCACCCTCTAGGAGCTCGATTATATTTGTACAAAATAAGGATGGGACCTGGAGACTCTGCATTGACTATCGAGCACTAAACAAGATCACTGTTTGGAATATGTACCAAGTCCCGCAGATTGATGGCCTTGTGGACCAACTCAAGGGGGCCAAATATTTCCGCAAGATTGACTTGAATTCAAGTTATCACCAGGTGCCTATCAAACACTCAGTGTGTGTAAGGTTGCCTTTAAATCCAAGGAGGGAATTTTCGAATAGTTGGTCATGCCATTCAGATTGATGAATGCGCCTGCAACCTTCATGAGACTGATGGACGAGACTTTTTAACCCTTCACCAATGCATTCGTGGTGGTGTATCTAGATGATATCTTGATCTTCAGCTACAGTTGGTAAGAGAACCTCCACCATATTCGATAAGACCTTCAAACCCTGCGACAACACAAGTTGTGTGCAAACTTGGAGAAATGCAATTTTGGTAGGGTGTACAATGTGGACCTAACCAAAATAAAAGTCATTTTTCATTGGTCAACCCCAACCACTCTAGTAGAGATCGACATATTTTTGGGCCTTTCTAATTTCTACTGCATGTTCGTGTTGGGGTTCTCTCATATCACTTGGCATTGAAGTCAGGTCACCAAGGACGGAGCAAAAGAAAAGTTTTTTTTGTCTGAAACCCACGAACAAGCATTTTTTGAGTTGAAGCATCACCTCTTCTCTACAGCAGTGCTCACATTACAAAACCTGCACCAACCATTTCAGGATGAGACAGACACCTCCAACTATGCTATTGGTTCAGTTCTTACTCAACATGGGCATCCAATGGCTTACCACAACAAGACACTTTCATACATAGTCCAAAATTACCCACTTATGACAAAGAAATGTATTCCATTGTGTAGGCTTGTCGTCAATAGAAGAATTAAATTCTAGGGAAGGAAATTGTCATCCACACAGACCACCGACCCTTGCAGTTCATACAAACAGAAGGGAAGTTGCAGAATGACCACCCCCTTTGAATCCATATGCCCATGCGATATTATCTTGGTTAAGATCCAACCAAACTAGCCTAACAAAAGAACTAATTTTTCCCTTATTTCAAAACATTTAGCTTTCTTTCTCATCTTTGAAACTCTTCTAGATTAAAAAAACTCAATTTTAAGTAGTGGGTCACTATTAGAGGGGACTCATATCACCTCTCCATGATTCTATACATGGAATCATTCCATCCAAACCTACTAGCCCTTTCAACTAAAATCCTTCATTGCTTGATGATCCCTCTCTTCATGAAGCCATGAAACTTCAAAGGATCCTTTTCTCCCCAACTCTATCTTAATCTCCTCTTATACAGTTTCAGGAAAATATTAAGAGAACCAAGACCACCATATCAAGGTGGGAAAAGCTCTCAAGGATTGAGGAATCCAAAACCTTGGATGATGTCGTGTCTAAGTAAAAATATTCTATTGAATTAATATCTTCAAGGGAGATATCCAAATACCATAGAAACTACATCAAATTACTAGAGGAAAAATGCAGGAAATTTCTCCATAATAGGGAAAAAGAATAGAGAATGTAAAGGAGGACACTTTGGTTACAATTCACGGATGAAAATGAAAAATATTTCAATCTAATTTCCAATCCCTGGAAGTCTATCAAAACCATCTGGGGAATTAAAAAAACCAATGGATCAATGATCAAGTCTTTTCAATAGAGTTGTGCATGGGGTTGCAATAATTTAAAGAAATCTTCTTATAAGATAACAAAGAAACCATAGCAAAGACCTTAGATATATGTAGGCTCTTTCCCAGATATTTCATCGAAGAAGACAATGAGTTTCTAGAGGTTAAGTTTATTAAGGTGGAACATGGAAAGGTCTTGCACAATTTCCAAAAGTGAGACTCCATGTCTAGATGGTCTTCCCATTGAATTATATCTAGAATGTTATATATTTCTTAATGGAGGATGTATTCTCGCTCCTTCCAACTCAACTTTCATAGAATTGATCCCCAAACCACACAAGGTTGATTCCTTCAATCTATTCAAACCAATCTCCCTCAACAACTCTTTTTACAAAATTATTTCCAAGGAAATGCCCCTTTGCATCAAAGGGGTCTTCTAAAGCAACATCACCCAAGAACAATTTAGTTTTATAGAAGGAAAAAAATCCATGAGGTGATTGGACTAGCCCAAGAAGTCCTGCATTCCATTAACAAAAAAATGGAAAGACTTATTCCATATTAGATGGACCTATCATAATATTTTGATGGACTTAGATGGCTCTATATAAAACTGCTTCTCATACATCTCAGTTTCAGCATGCATTTATCACTTGGATTATGAGTTGCATCACCTCTCCTTCCTTTAGACTTCTTATCAACAAAGACACCTCACCATTTTTCGATAGAGAAAGAAGCCTAAGGCATGGATGCCCTCTTTCCTCGCTTGTATTTCTTCATGTTCCATAGATTCTAAGAAATATCATATATAATTCGAGATTCATAGGTAGTTTCAAAGGAATATCACCTGCTCCAGATTTTTCTCTAACTCATCTTCTCTTTGTTGACAACATTCCTATTTTTTTTTTATGTCTCATTGGAATATTGGAATTCCTTAAAATATATCTGGGAAAATTTTTAATTTGAAATCATAATGCTTGTAAATAATACCAAATCCAACATCATAGGTTGGTGTCTTAATAGGAGGATAAATATCCCTAAAGGATATTTTCTACACAGTTATTTATGATATTAAAAAAGAGTAAAATACTTGGATTTAGTCTTAAAGCCTAATAGCTACATAAAATATAACTAGAAGTGGCTCTTGGAAAAGGTTGAAAAATGAATCAAAACCTGCTCCAATAGAAGCCTAACCAAGGTTGGTAGGTTTGTTTTATGCATGTTAGTAATTGAATATATTTCAATTTATTGGGCTTCCTTGGCATGGATCCTTTCAGTATGCTACAGAAGATCAAGTAGTTGTCCCAAACATTCTTATGGTTTGGGAAAGATCAAAGAATGTCATATTTTATGTTCTCATTTCACGGTAATTCAATTTTTGTGGACATCACCATGCATGAAGCTCCATTGCACTTTTTATTTGCGTGCTATATAATATAGTTAAAGTAAACATTTTTCAATTTCCCTTCATTCAGATAGAACTAAGTACGAGTGATGTTGACACCCATGGTATACCATTCGCCATCACTGCTCCATCCATCATCTTCCTTCTCCTCCTCTTCATAATCTATTCCATAGGAGGGCCCATCAAACGTAGTGGAAACCTTATACTTTTCAAAGAAATTAACTATAGAATCGAGAACATTACTAAAAGAATAAAACACACAAGTTCTTAGCCGTTCTAACATATCGTTTAAAGTTGTCATTAAATCAGGACATGTATGCATGCTATTGCATTCATTTGATCTAGCATTTGTCAAAGTTCCATTGAAATAACAATCAATTTTACTGATGATACCATGAAAGGAGCAACTTGTGTAGGAATTATGGGGTATGGTTATTTGTAAGCCCTTTCCATAAATAAGTATTTGATGATATTCACGTGTAATCTTTTGTATTTGCAAAAAAATATGGTTAGCTCTTCTTGCATTGTTTTCCAACCAAGATTTGATGCAATTGTTCATATTTGCCTTATCCATGGTCAATGGAAAATCATCACTAACCCAATATCAAATTAATTTTTTAGAAAAAAGATTCAATATTCTGAAAAATATGCGCAGTAATAAGATAGGATAGTGGAGAGTTGACGACTCAAATTCTAGCATATCTCTACTAAATTCTGAACAAATTGAGAAATATATATATATATATATATATATATATATATATATATATATATATATATATATATATATATATATATATATATGTCAAAAAAAATATCAAACATATAACAAATATAATATTTCTGTTATAAAGCAAATATAATGTTTCCCCAATTATTATGATTTATGAATAAAAACACAACCACAACTAATACCTTGAACTCAAACAGAGCAAACTTCTATATGTTCAAATCTGACATTAATGTTGCTTTTGTAACAACCCCTTGTTTATTTTCCATGTAAATAAAATAAGACCAAGGTCATGGGACACATATTCCAAGTTGAATGATGGGAAAACATTATAGTCAACATCACTCGTAGTTTATTAATGGGTATGGAAATTAGCAAAGGAATTAGAAAAGGAAAAGAGGCAATAAATGGCATTTAATTAAGGAAATAAAGGAAGATAGGAGAACAAGGAAATGAAGAGACACAAATATGCATGGAAGGTAAATTAGAGAGAAGATGAAGGAAAATTAAAGAAAAAGGAAAAAGGAAACGAAGAGACAAAATATCAATGATAAAAAGGCACCTCGGAAACAATTGACAACTATTGCTTAGTTTTTTATCAGTTTCATAGATTGAACTCCAAGAGGAGAGAAATAACACATGGAGATAACAAAATAATCAAGAAAGAAAAGGATAAGAAAAATACAAGTAAATGAGCGTAAGGAGAAGTTTGGATCAACAACTACAACAGGAATCCATTGCAGGCAATAGGTTGCATATATGATTTCATTGTCGAGATTAGATTCATGGTACATGCATGTGGTTCTTTAGTTATTTTATTTTCAATGGTATCATATTTTCCTCGATTGATCTTCCTTTCATCATTGCCTTGCAATTTCCTGGATAACAATGATGTAGTGGGTTCTCTATTTTGATATAACGATGGAAAGTTAGTATACTTGGACCCTGGTTGAGGTGGTCTTGGGAAAATTCCCAAGGTTCAAGGGTGGATATGGGATTTCTCATAGAACTCTTGATGGATGGGTGGAGATAGGAAAATTCCTCTAGACATAGAAATGAAGTCAAAGCCATCCAACCTTGTGTTCATGTTAGTGATTTCTGGACTAGTTTAGGTGAAATCACTGTGGCAGAGGGTTGAGGTGCTTTGCCCTCTGGAAGCCCTCTCTAGTTCTATTTTGCGTAACCCAATATGATTCCATGTTCAGTCTTTGAATATTGCACGAGGATGATTAGTTTAAATAAATATTTTGGTTCAACTCGTTTATGGTCAGGTGGTACATTGAAGTCCCTGACTTGGTTAACATTTGCTTCTGATAATATAGGATATTTTCCTTTTGTGATCTATGAGCACTTGTACTAGTTAAAATGTTGATTTTATGGTTAGCTTTTCATGGACGCCATTTTGATTATATGTTGGTTATATGCATATTTATATGATGTGCTCTTACTATGGATCTTTTCATGATTTGATAAGTTATTAAATGATTGATTAATGCATGGGATAACAAGTTTTATTGTTCAAAATTTTTATTGAGTATTGATTTCTTACAAATTTTATCATCATAGATATCATTTGGAAACTTCTAGGTATTTCTGGGCAGTGACCTAAAGTCCATCCCTAAAAATGTGGCAGAGATCTCGCAACTGCTGACACATAACAGAGGAATTTTGGTCATAACCTCATGGAGATAGGCTTATAGGTGTGGTTGGATCCTCATAACCATATTCATGTTGTGCCGCAGGTGCAATTGAGGTGTTAGGCTTGTGAAAAAAAAAAAATTCATAAGATCTTATCATCAGAGGTTGTGTATGGACTTTTGTGTGATCTAGTGTTCCTGAGAGGTATCAGTAAGCTTTTGTTTTATATGCCCCACTTCTATAATTAGAACTTGAAGGTAGGGTCATATCAAAGTGGCACTCAGCTCATGGTTACCATGGAGATCTTGTAAAAGTGGGTAAATGTGGGAGGAGGCATTGCAGAGTGGTATCAAAGCTAAGTTTTAGCATTGGACCTCAAGGTAAATGCATATTGGTATGCATGCATGCCAGTTGTCTATGTGTTCATCATGCATGAATGTTGGTTATTTATTTTTATGGCTATGGTCATGATATTGATGTATGAGCTAGTATGCTTGTGACATTATATCGTGCTAATCTAGACTAAATTGTGCAGATGCAATAACATCCCATGAGATACATTGAGGTATGAATTGGATTATGTTTTCTATTTCGTTATCTAACATGGTGTGATTGCATTAAATAGAAGATTAGAGATGAAGAGAATAATGGTGGACTATAGTTCACATGACTCCTCTTACAGGCCTAATGTGAAATCAATAGAATGTGAAAGGTTAGTTGAGCAGTAGGGAGAAGAGTGTTCTCCTGATCTAGCAGATACACTATGGAGTTTGATGGAAAAGATTTGAACTTGCAAGGAAAATAATAAGAGGATGATTGAGGCCCAGGAAAGACTTTTAAGGGCTCGGGAAAAGAAAGCAAAAGTCAATGCAGTCATCCTTCATAACCTTTTACATTTGCAGAAGTAGGGACAGTTGGGGGTCAACCATGGACAAGAATAAAGGACTAATGGGGCATATGAAAGTAGGTATTAGAGAAGACATATGATGGAAAAAGATGATATAGTCAGAGGTGGAAGATATCTAGAGAAACTTAAGAGGAGAGATAGTACTTTTGGATTCTAATCTAACTCTGGTTCCAGGAGACATCATCACCATCGTCATCATTATCATTATAGGAGGAGTGGTAAGGGATATTTTCCAAAAGGCTTCAAGGAGGCCAAGCCTCCTACCTTTGATGGTGAATTGACTAATTCAGAAAATGTAAATGAATTAATGCTTGGGATGAGGAAATTTCTTTAGATTTCATGATTACTCTGAGAACATGAAATTCAGGATAGCTACCTTCAGTCTCAACGAAAAAGAATACATTTGGTGGGAAGATGTTAAGCATATTAAAGGCATTAAAGATGAGGAGTTGATATGGGATGAATCTGAGAGACTCTTCAAGAAGTAGTACCTATCTAAGGGGTATTATGATAAAAGGGAAAAAGAGTTTTATGATCTCACGATGCAGGTGATAAGGAAAATGAGGCTCCATATAAGAAGTTCAATGTAGTTGAGAGATGAAATCTGTGTCAACTTGAGGAGCAATGTAATAAAGGAAATGGAAAAGAATGATTGTGGTGTTGGGCCTGTGGTGAAGATCATCATAGGAAGGATTGTCCTCTGTATCAAAATGGTGCAACAGATGTGTGATAAGCCTCAAATCTACGGTACTTAGGGGGTGCAAGAATTTGGGGTGTAGCTCAGAGCATTCCCAAAATCTATGTAGAAGTGGACTATAGGTGGGAGTATTATCAAGATGGAAGTTGGAACCAAAAGGAGAGTTCCAATGAGAGCCTAAATGAATCCTACAATGGAAGGATCTCATGCTCTGGAACCGAAGGGTTGAGGAAGGTACATGGAATATGGTTGATGAGATGCAAACATAATAGTTGGTTTCTAGTTACAGTTGAATTATCAGAGAATTGGAATTCCTTTGTAGATTACATGTGCAAGTGTTTAGTTGTAGGGAAACATGTGATGTACAACAAGGAAAGCTAACTAATATATTGTTATAGTTATTAATGGTTTAAAATTTGTGTGTTTATGGTAGTATGATGCAGGGAATTACATGGAAAAAGAGGCTTCCATAGATCTTGAAGAAGTCTTGGGCTGAGCTTTCACCCTTGAACCCTTGGAAACACTAGTAGACCATGGGGGTTGAGTCATGGTGTTTGTTGAAAGTTTTTTGCTTTCGTTGTTTTGTGATTTTTTTGTTATTGATTTGTGGTTTTGATTGTGTCTTATGCAAGGCCAAGGTACTTTATTTTTGGTGTTTTATTGTTGTTTGGTTTTCCTTGTTTTCTTTATATTCCTTCTTGTTCTTTCTTGTTATGTTTTGAGAGTTTTGGGAATTGTTTGTGGAAGGAGGAAATCCATGGATCTTGGGGAAGGGATGAGTGGAACCCGATAGGTAATGTAAGACCCAAATGAATCTTGATGTTTGAATGAAGGGTAGTTGAAGGCAAGAATATGACAAATATTTGGGTTGGTTGCATCCATTGGGATAAATGGATAGTGGCAGGATAGTCATGAGAAAGGTAAAAAATAGGTAAACTAAATGGGCTTGAGCTAAAATATTCCTTTATTAGAGCTGGGAATTGTTGTTCTCAATGTTTTGCATGAGTTTCAAGGATAAAGGAAGTTCTCTTCAACTTGATATTATGTACATTGGAAATTATGTAATCATAATTATGATTACAACACAATTTCGAGTGTTCATAAAGTAATTATGTTAAAATCATAATTACGATCAAAACACAATTTCTAGTGTTCATAAAGTCAAGGTTAAGAGAACTTACTTTATGCACGAAACTTGTGCAAAACATTGAGAAAAAAATTCCCAACTCTAACCAAGGAATATGTTACCTCATGCCCATTTACTTTACCTATTTTCTTACCCTTCTATATGTGTATGTGTGCATGTGTGTGTACCATTTTCTAACAAGGTCGTGAGGGATCATTCTTGTGGAAGAGTAATTTTTTTATGTAGGAGAATGACATGAAAAGGTTCCTGGTATTATGAGGAATCAACTGGGAAGAGTATCCCTGAAAGGTTGATGAGTTTAGTATCTTGTGGATATGATTTTGATATTATGTGCTTATAACTATGGATATGTTTATGTTATGGCATGAAGTTTTGAAGAATACATTAGTGAAATAAAAACAACATGATCTATGACATGCTCAGATAAACATGGATAGTGGAAAGAGCCACAAATCTAAGATTTGGGTTGTGAATACACGTAGTAAGGTGTGGGAATGACACTATAGGAAAGGTTTCCAAGTAGAGACAATGTGGTCTCTGAGTACTACTATTGTGTACATGTTGTACATGCTTTTTTGTGTATATGTTGTAGATGTTCTATTGTGTATATGTTGTAGATGTTGTTTTGTGTACATGTTGTATGTGTTTTTTCCTACATGTGGTACTATTTCATGTGTATTGTGTAGTCATTGTACTATGACATGTGTATTTGTTGTGTTGTATTGTGTGTACATATATGTGTTATGTTGTACAATGTGTATGTGTATGTGTTTTAAATGGGATTGGCTGTCAAGATCCCTGGAGGCTGTGGATTGGGACAAGACCGTCAGATCCCTGTAACAACTTGCGTTCCCTATAGGTTGTGGGTTAGAGCCTTGTAACAACTTGGGTTCCCTGGAGGTTGTGGGTTGAAATAGTGGTCCTTGGAGCCCTATAACAACTCGGGTTCCCTGGAGGTTGTGGGTTGAGATAGTGGTCCCTGGAGCCCTATTACAACTTGGGTTTATTGGAGGTTGTGGATTGGATCCCTATAACATCTTTGGTTCCTTGGAGGTTGTGGGTTGATATAATAGTCCCTCGATACTTGGATAGATTGGGAAGAGACCAATCTTGAGTTGTTGATATTGAGGGTAGAGAAGTATAGTTTTTGGATTCCCTTGGATGAGAAGAGAAGGCACTTGGTGCTTGTCAGGATGGAAACCGATCCAGTGTGTGCACATGGTCAAAGAGAAGAGAAGGCATTGGGTTCTTGCCATGTTTGGTTATTGATTCGGTGCCTATATGGAAAGGAAAAAGAAAAAAGGCAGAAGCAAAGAATGATTTGAAAGATAAGTATCAATATTTTGTTTTAGTTTTTAATTATGAACATAATCTATGATTCTGTTTGTGCAGTACGCAGTTTTCTAATGTATTCCTCTACAATGATAGATGATTTTTCAATATTTTGTGTTAAATGAAAATAGAAAAACCCTTTTCTTTTTCTGCATTTTATCAATTTCACTGTAAGAACTCCTGATAACCACATCCCGTGATGTTGTCTGAGAAACAGAGTAGTTCTAAAGAAATTGTTGCTCAAATTAGCTACTATGTCTTACCAATAATATTTGTAGAGAAAAAAAAATAATTTATATGCTACAAAATTTATATATAAATGGTATTTTCACTCTCAAAGGCGACAATGAGATTCTGGATGCTGAGAGAATAGGAAACAATTCCCTTGAAGTAGCCATTATTCTCCCCATAGTTGAGACCGTGAAAGTCGACAAGTCCTATATATGGTGTCTATAACAACACAGATATAGAAAAACTGTGACGAAAGAATCTAGTTCAGTCCAACTCTCTTCATGTGAAACATATTAAATTATCAGGTTGAAAACTATCTTGATTCCACAATGCCTAACTTATACAACCACAAATTCCAATGCGTGCAACCACTTCCCTTTTAATTAGGGCTTTGTTGAAAAGCCAAAAAAAATAGTGCAATTTGGAAATGCAATATGAATAATTCCAAGCATTGGCTTAATCTCTTGCCATGTCCACACCATGGTCGGGAGTTGGGCATTATCTCCCTTCATGTGTTGTCAAGCAAAAAGGATACAACCTCTAACTAGATCATGTCGAGTTTTTATTTCATCTCCTAAGAATTTTAAAATTGTGTGTTTAGAGCTTGGTAAGCATTATTTTATTTATGTAATCAAATATATGTTCGAAAAACATTACAAATTCTTTCACAATGCATTGTGACATGCAAAAACTAGCTAATTTATCATATGTCCCTATTGAAAGGAAAATAGAAATTGTATATAAACCTCATGGCAATAACTACAAGGTTTTAATAAAAATTGAATTGTATGTATATAATGATATAGCTTTCCTCATTTGCTTAATGGCATGCCAAAAATTATAAATCTTTTTACAAAAGTCTTTGCTATCTTGGGTTTCATAAATATCTGGCTCATGCTGCTACTTCATGGGCCACATTTGTGGTCTGATGCCAGCAAAAAAAGAAAAATATGGGATCTATGTCAATTTTCTTTACTATAAGTAAATTAAATAAAATTTTCTATACATAATTTAGTCTAGACCTCGCTCTATGATTATTACTTTGGCGAGTAAGTTGTAGAGGACACCAGAGGTAGCCCCACCTACCACCATCTCTTCGACCACTACAAAGTAATGGAGTAAGATCATTTCCCAGACCATGAAATCATTTTTCCTTATGATTCACCCTCAAGGAAAGAATGAGGTTGTGGCCATGGCTTCCAGGCAGGGCTCCTCTGCATAGCAACAATAGATGGACAAGTTCATGGAGGAGTACAAGGATATTTTCGCCTCACCTATAGGGGTAACTCTACACTGTCAAGCCAAACACTCCATTGGTCTGACCCCAGGCGCGCTGGTGCCGAATGGACCGATCTATTGACGCTCTATTCGGGAGAATGATGAGATCAAGAGGAAAATTTAGGAACTATTGTAGAAATGGCACATCAGGAAAAGTTCATCACCCTGTGGGAGCCCGATTATATTTGTATAAACTAATGATGGAACCTGGAGACTCTACATTGACTATCGAGTGCTAAAAAAGATCATTGTCCAAAATAAGTACCCACTCCAGCGGATTGATGACCTTCTATACCAACTCAAGGGGGTCAAATATTTCAGCAAGATTGACTTGAATTCATGTTATCACTAGGTGCCTATCAAACCCTCGAGTGTGTGGAATATTTTCTTTAAATCCAAGGAGAGAATTTTTGAATAGTTGGTCATGCCATTCAGATTGACGAATGCACCTGCAACCTTCATGAGACTGATGGATGAGATTTTGTGACCCTTCACCAATGCATTCGTGGTGGTGTATTTAGATGATATATTGATCTTCAGCCAGAGTTGGTAAGAGAACCTCCACCATATTCGAGAGGACCTTCAAACCCTGCAACAACACAAGTTGTGTGAAAACTTGGAGAAATGAAATTTTGGCAAGTTGTGCAATGTGGACCCAGCCAAGATACAAGTCATTTTGGATTGGTCAGACCCGACCACTCTAGTAGAGATCTGCATCTTTTTGGGTCTTGCCAATTTCTACCACATGTTCTGTTGCGGTTCTCTCATATCACTTGGCATTGAAGTCAGGTCACCAAGGACGGACTGAAAGAAAACTTTTTTTTTGTCTGAAACCCAAGAACAAGCGTTTTCCAAGTTGAAGCATTGCCTCTCCTCTGCAGCAATGCTCATATTACCAGACCTGCAATAACCATTTGAGGATGTGACAGACACCTCCGACTATGCTATTGGTGCGGTCCTTACTCAGCATGTGCATCTAGTGGCTTACCACAATGAGACTATTTTAGACACATTTCAAAAGCATCCCACTTACGACAAATAAATGTATTCCATTGTGCAGGCTTGTCGTCAATGGAAGAATTACATTCTAGGGAAGGAAATTGTCATCCACACAGACCACCGACCCTTGTAGTTCATACAAACACAATGGAAGTTACAGAATGACCACCTTCTTTGAATCCATAGGCCCATGTGACATTATCTTGGCTAAGATCCAACCAAAATAGCCTAACAAAAGAACTAATTTTTCCCTTGTTTCAAAACATTTAGTTTTCTTTCTCGTCTTTGAAACTCTTCTAGATTGAAAAAACTCAATTTTAAGTAGTGGGTTACTATTGGAAGGGACTCATATCACCTCTCTTTGATTCTATGCTTGGAATATTTCAGATCAAAACCTACTAGCCCTTTCAAATAAAATCCTTCATTGCTTGATGATTCCTCTCTTCATGAAGCCATGAAATTTCAATGGATCCCTTTCTCCCCAGCTCTATCTGAATGTCCTCCTATACAGTTTTAGGAAAATATTAAGAGAACCAAGACCACCATATCAAGGTGGGAAAACTCTCAAGAATTGAGGAATCGAAAACCTTGGATGATGTTGTGTCTAAGTAAAAATATTCTATTGAATTAATCTCTTCAAGGGAGATATCCAAATACCATAGAACCTACATCAAATTACTAGAGGAAAAAAGGAAGAAATTTCTCCATAATAGGGAAAAATAGAGAATGAAAAGTAGGACACTTTGGTTACAATTTAGGGATGAAAATGAAAATTATTTCCATCTAATTTCCATTCATTGGAAGTCTATCAAAACCATCTGGGGAATTAGAAAAACCAATGGATCAATGATCAAGTCTTTTCAATAGAGTTGTACATGGGGTTGCAATAATTTAAAGAAATCGTCTTATAATATAACAAAGAAACCATAGGGAATATCTTAGATATATGTAGGCTCTTCCCTAGATATTTCACCAAAGAATATAATGACTTTTTGGAGGTTAAATTCATTAAGGTAGAACATGGAAAGGTCTTGCACAATTTCCAAAAGTGAGATTCCATGTTTGTATGGTCTTCCCATTGAATTATATCTAGAATGTTATATATTTCTTAAGGGAGGATGTATTCTCGCTTCTTTCAACTCAACCTTCATAGCACTAATCCCCAAATCATAAAAGGTTGATTCCTTCAATCTATTCAAACCAATCTCCCTCAACAATTCTTTTTACAAAATCATTTCCAAGGAAATGCCCCTTTGCTTCAAAGAGGTCTTCTCAAACAACATCGACTGAGAACAATTTAGTTTTATAGAAGGTAGACAAATCCATGAGGTGATTGGACTAGCCCAAGAAGTACTGCGCTCCAATAATAGAAAAATGGAAAGACTTATTCCATATTAGATGGACCTATCATAATATTTTTATGGACTTAGATGGATCTATATCAAACTGCTTCTCATACATCTCAATTTCATCATGCATTTGTCACTTGGATTATGAGTTGCATCACCTCTCCTTCCTTTGGACTTCTTATCAACAAAGCCACCTCACCATTTTTCCATAGAGAAAGAAGCCTAAGGCATGGATTCCCTCTTTCCTTGCTTATCTTTCTCCATGTTCCATAGATTCTAAAAAATATTATATATAATTCAAGATTCATAGGTAGTTCCAAAGGAATATCACCTGCTCCAGATTGTTCTCTAACTCATCTTCTCTTTGTCGACAACATTCCTACTTTTTTTATGTCTCATTGGAAAATTGTAATTCCTTAAAATATATCTTGGAAAAAATTTCATTTGAAATCATAATGCTTGTAAATCATACCAAATCCAACATCATAGGTTGGTTTCTTAATAGGAGGGATAAAGATCCCCTAAAGGATATTTTCTACTCAGTTATTTATGATATTAAAAAAAGAGTAAAATACTTGGATTTAGTCTTAAAGCCTAATAGCTATATAAAATATAATTAGAAGTGGCCCTTGGAAAAGGTTGAAAAATGAATCAAAACCTGCTCCAATAGAATCCTATCCAAGGTTGGTAGGTTGGTTTTATGCAAGATAGTAATTGAATATATTTCAATTTATTGGGCTTCCTTGGCATGGATCCTTCCAGTATGATACAGAAGATCAAGCAGTTGTCCTGAAGATTCTTATGGTCTAGGAAAGATTAAAGAATGTCATATTTTATGTTCTCATTTCAAGGTAATTCAATTTTTGTGGACATCACCATGCATCAAGCTCCATTGCACTTTTTATTTGTGTGCTATATAATATAGTGAAAGTAACCATTTTTCAATTGCCCTTCATTCAAATAGAACTAAGTTTGAGTGATGTTGACGGCCATGGTATACCATTCGCCATCATCTTCCTTCTCCTCTTCATCATCTATTCCATAAGAGGGCCCATCAAACGTAGTGGAAACCTTATACTTTTCAAAGAAATTAACTATAAAAACAAGAACATTACTAAAAGAGTAAAACACACAAATTATTAGTCGTTCTAACTTATCTTTTACAGTTGTCATTAAATCAAGACATGTATGCATGCTATTGCATTCATTTGATCTAGCATTTTTCAGGTTCCATTGAAATAACAATCAATGTTACTAATGATACCATGAAAGGAACAACTTGTGTAGGAATTGTGGGGTATGGTTTTTTGTAAGACCTTTCCATAAATAAGTATTTTTTGATATTCATTTGTAATCTTTTGTATTTGCACAAAAATATTGTTAGCTCTTCTTGCATTGTTTTCCAACCAAGATTCGAAGCAATTTTTCATATTTGCTTTATTTATGGTCAATGGAAAATAATCACTAACCCAATCAAATTCAATTTTTAGAAAATATATTCAATATTATGAAAAATATGTGCAGTAATAGGATAGGATAGTGGAGAGTCGATGACTCAAATTCCAACATATTTCTACTAAATTCTGAACAAATTCAGCAAAAAAAAATATACCAAAAAAAATATTAAACATATAACAAATATAATATTCCCCTCATATAACAAATAGAATGTTCCCCAATTATTATGATTTCTGAATAACAACACAACCACAACTAACACCTTGAACTCAAACAAAGCAAACTTCTATGTGTTCAAATCTTACATTAATGTTGCTTTTGTAACAACCCCTGGTTGATTTTCCATGTAAATAAAGTAAGACCAAGGTCATGGGACACATTCCAAGTTTAATGGTGGGAAAACATTATGGTCAACATCACTTGTAGTTTATTAATGGGTATGGAAATGGGAAAAGGCATTGGAAAAGGAAAAGAGGCAATAAATGGCATTTAATTAAGGAAATAAAGGAAGATAGGAGAACAAGGAAATGAAGAGACACAAATATGCATGGAAGGTAAATTAGAGAGAAGATGAAGGAAAATGAAAGAAAAAGGAAAAAGGAAACAAAGAGACAAAATATCAATGATAAAAAGGCACTTGAGAAACAATTGACAATTATTGGTCAGTTTTTTATCCGTTTCATAGATTGAACTCTAAGAGGAGAGAAATAGCACTTGTACATAAGAAAACAATCAAGAAACAAAAGGATAATAAAATTACAAGTAAATGAGCATAAGGAGAAGTTTGGATCAACAGCTATAGCGGGAACCCATTGCAGGTAACAGGTTGCATCTATGATTTCATTGCCAATATTAGATGCATGGTACTTGCATGTGGTCCTTTGGTCATTTTGTTGCCAATGGTATCATATTTTCCTCGATTAACGATGGTTTCATCATTGTCTTGGAATTTCCTGGGGAACCATGATGTAGCGGGTTCTCTATTTTGATCTAACGATGGATAGTTAGTAGACTTGGATCTTGGTTGAGGTGGTCTTGGGAAAATTCCCAAGGTTCAAGGGTGGATATGGGATTTCTCATGGAACTCTTGATGGATGGGTGGAGATAGGAAAATTCCTCTAGACCTAGAAATGAAGTCACAGCCATCCAACCTTGTGTTCATGTTAGTGATTTCTGGACTAGTTTAGGTGAAATCACTATGGCAGAGGGTTCAGGTGCTTTGGCCTTTGGAAGCCCTCACTAGTTCTATTTTGGGTAACCCATATGATTCCACATTCATTCTTTGAATATGGAGCAAGGGTGATTAGTTAAAAGAAATATTTTG
Source organism: Pinus tabuliformis (assembly GCA_031772625.1). Lineage (NCBI taxonomy): Eukaryota > Viridiplantae > Streptophyta > Pinopsida > Pinales > Pinaceae > Pinus > Pinus tabuliformis. The sequence continues at coordinate 745,009,692 of CM062818.1, forward strand.
GTTCAGCCAATTTATGGTTGGTTGGTACATTGAAGTCCCTAACTTGGTTAGCATTTGCATATGATAATATAGAATATTTTCCTTTTGTTATCTATGAGCACTTGTACTGGTTAACATGTTTATTTTATGGTTAGTTTTCATGGATTCTATTCTGATTATATGTTGGTTATATGCATATTTATATGATGTTCTCTTACTATGGATCTTGTCATGATTTGATAAGTTATTAAATGATTGATTAATGCATGGGATAACAAGTTTTGTTGTTCAATATTTTTATTGAGTATTGATTTCTTAGAAATGTTATCATCATAGACATCATTTTGGAAACTTCTGGGTATTTCTGGGCAGTGACCTAAAGTCCATCCCTAAAAATGTGGCACAGATCTCACAACTGCTGACACATAACAAAGGAATTTTTGTCATAACATCATGGAGATAGGCTTATAGGTGTGGTTGGAGCCTCATAACCATATGCATGTTGTGTTGTAGGTGCGATTGAGGTGTTAGGCTTGTGAAAAAACAATTTTATCATAATATCTTATCATCAGAGGTTGTGTACTGACTTTTGTGTGGTCTGGTGTTCCTGAGAGGTATCAGTAAACTTCTAGTTTGTATGCCCCACTTCCATAACTAGAACTTGGAGGTAGGGTCATATCAAAGTGGCACGCAGCTCATGGTTACCATGGAGAGTTGGTAAAAGTGGGTAAATGTGGGAGGAGGCATTGCAGAGTGGTATCAAAGCTAGGTTGTAGCATTGGACCTCAAGGTAAATGCATATTGTTATGCATGCATGCCAGTTGTCTGTGTGTTCATCATGCATGCATGTTGGTTATTTCTTGTTATGGCCATGGTTATGGTATTAATGTATGAGTTGGTATGCTTGTGACATTATATCGTGCTAATATAGACTAAATTGTGTAGATGCAATAACATCCCATGAGATACATTGAGGTATGATTTGGATTATGTTTTCTATTTCGTTATCTAACATGGTGTGATTGCATGAAATAGAACATTAGAGATGAAGAGAACAATGGTGGAATACAGTTCACATGACTCCTCTTATAGGCCTAATGTGAAATCAATAGAATGTGAAAGGTTAGTTGAGCAGTAGGGAGAAGAGTGTTCTCCTAATCTAGTAGATACATTGTGGAGCGTGAAGGAAAATATTTGAAATTGTAAGGAAAATAATATTAGGTTGATTGAGGCCAAGGAAAGACTCTCAAGGGCTTAGGAAAAGCAAGCAGAAGTCAATGTAGTCATCCTTCATAACCGTTTACATTTGCAGAAGTAGGGACAGTTGGGGGTCAACCATGGACAAGAAGAAAGGACTAATGGGGCATATGGAAGCAGGTCTTAGAGAAGACATATGATGGACAAAGATGATATAGTCAGAGGTGGAAGATCTCTGGATAAACTTGAGAGGAGCGATAGTACATGTGGATTATAATCTAACTCTGGTTCCAAGAGACATCATCACCATCGTCGTCATTATCCTTATAGGAGGAGTGAGTAGGGATATTTTCCAAAAGACGTCAAGGAAGCCAATCCTCCTACCTTTGATGGTGAATTAACTAATTTAGAAAACACAAAATAAATAATGCTTGGGATGAGGAAAATTCTTTAGATTTCATGACTACTCTGAGAACATGAAAGCCATGATAGTTACCTTCAGTCTCAAGGGAAAAGAATACATCTGGTGGGAAGATGTTAAGCATGTTAAAGGCATCAAAGATGAGGATTTGATATGGGATGAGTTTGAGAGACTCTTCAAGAAGTAGTACCTATCTAAAGGGTATTATGATAGAAGGGAAAAGGAGTTTTATGATCTCACAATGCAGGTGACAAGGAAAATCAGGCTCCATATGAGAAGTTCAATGTAGTTGAGAAAGGAAATCTGTGTCAACTTGAGGAGAAACATGATAAGGGAAATGGAAACGAATGATTGCAGTGTTGGGCTTGTGGTGAAGATCATCATAGGAAGTATTGTCCTTTGTATCAAAATGGTGCAACAGATGTGTGAAAAGCCTCAAATCTATGTACTTAAGGGGTGCAAGAAGTTGGGGTGTAGATCATAGCATTCCCCAGATCTATGTAGAAGTGGATTATATGTGGGAGTATCATTAGGAATCCATTATCAATATGGAAGGTTGAACCAAAAGGAGAGTTCTAGTGAGAGCCCCAATGAATCCTATAGCGAAAGGATCTCATACTCTGGAACTAAGCAATAGAGAAAGTTAAAGTGCATGGAACCACTTTGGGGTCGAGGAAGGTACATGGAATATGGTTGATGAGATGCAGACATAATAGTTGGTTTCTAATTATAGTTGAATTATCATAGAATTGAAATTCCATTGTAGATTACATGTGCAAGTGTTTAGTTGTAGGGAAACATGTTATATACAACAGGGAAAGGTAACTGATATATTGTTATAGTTATTAATACTTTAACAATTGTGTGTTGATGGAAGTATGATGGAAGGAATTACATGGAAAAAGAGGCTTCCATATATCTTGTGGAAGGTTTGGGCTGAGATTTCACTCTTGAACCCTTGGAAACACTAGTAGACCATGAAGGTTGAGTCATGGTGTTTGTTGAAAGTTTTCTATTTTTGATGTTTTGTGATTTGTTTGTTATTGATTTGTGGTTTTGATTGTGTGTTGTGCAAGGCCAAGGTACCTTATTTTTGGTGTTGTATTATTGTTTGGTTTTCATTGTTTACTTTATATTCCTTCTTGTTCTTTCCTGTTATGTTTTGAGGGTTTTGTGAATTATTTTGGGGAGGAGGAAATCCATGGAGCTTGGGGAAGATTTGAGTGGAACCCAATAGGAAATGTAAGACCCGAATGAATCTTGGTGTATGAATGAAGGGTAGTTGAAGGCAAGAATATGACAACTAGTTGGGTTGATTGCATCCATTGGGATAAATGGATAGTGGCAGGATAGTCATGAGAAAGGTAAAAAAATAGGTATAGTAAATGGGCTTGAGGTAAAATATTCCTTGGTTAGAGTTGGGAATTGTTGTTCTCAATGTTTTGCATGAGTTTCACAGATAAATGAAGTTCTCTTCGCATTGATCTTATGAACACTAGTAATTATGTTGTAATCATAATTATGATTACAGCACAATTTTTCTAGTGTTCATAAATTCAAGGTTAAGAGAACTTACTTTATGCACGAAACTCATGCAAAACATTGAGCAAAAAAATCCCAACTCTATCCAAGGAATATGTTTCTCAAGCCCATTTACTTTACCTATTATTTTTTACCTTTCAATGTGTGTGTGTGTGTGTGTGTGTGTGTGTGTGTGCCACTTTCTGACATAGTCGTCATGGATCACTCTTGTGGAAGAGTGATTATTTTATACAGGTGAATGGCATGAAAAGGTTCCTGGTATTATTAGGAATCTTGTTGCAAGAGTATCCCTGAAAGGTTGATGAGTTTAGTATCGTATGGATATGATTTTGATATTATGCACTTATAATTATGCATATGTTTATGTTATGGCATGAAATGTTGAATAATACATTAGCGAAATGAAAAAAATGTGATCTATGACATGCTCGAACAAACATTGATAGTGGAAAGAACCACAAACGTAAGATTTGGGTTGTGAATGCATGTAGTAAGGTGTGGGAAGGAAACTATAGGCAAGGTTTCCTAGTAGAGACGATGTGGTCTCTGAGTACTACTATTGTGTACATGTTGTACATGTTGTGTTGTGTATATGTTGTAAATGTTGTGTTGTGTATATGTTGTATATGTTGCGTTGTGTACATGTTGTATGTGTTTTCTCATACATGTGGTATTGTGTCATGTGTATGGTGTAGTCATTGTACTGTGACATGTGTACTTGTTGTGTTATACTGCGTGTACGTATATGTGTTATGTTGTACAATGTGTATGTGTATGTGTTTTAAATGGGATTGGTTATCAACATCCCTGGATGCTATGGATTGGGACAAGACCGTTGGATCCCTATAACAATTTGGGTTCCTTATAGGCTGTGGGTTGGATCCCTGTAACAACTTGGGTTCCTGAGAGGTTGTGGGTTGAGATAGTGGTCCCTGGAGCCCTGTAACAACTTGGGTTTGTTGGAGGTTATGAATTGGATCCCTGTAACATCTTTGGTTCCATGGAGGTTATGGGTTGATATAGTAGTCCCTTGATCCTTGGACGGCTTGGGAAGAGACCAATCTTGAGTTGTTGATATTGAGGGTAGAGGAATTATAGCCTTTGGATTCCCTTGGACGAGAAGAGAAGGCACTTGGTGCTTGTCAGGATGGAAACTAATCCAGTGTGTGCACGTGGTCAAAGAGAAGAGAAAGCATTGGGTTCTTGCCATGTTTGGTTACTGATTCGGTGCTTATATGGAAAGGAAAAAAGAAAAAAGGCAAAAACAAAGAACGATTTAAAAGATAAGTATCTATATTTTATTTTAGTTTTTAATTATGAACATAATCTAGGATTCTGATTGTGCAGTATGCAGTTTTCTAATGTATTCCTCTACAGTGATAGATGATTTTTCAATAATTTTTGTTAAATTAAAATAGAAAAACCCTTTTCTTTTTCTGCATTTTAACAATTTCATTGTAAGAACTCCTGATAACCACATCCTATGATGTTGTCTCAGAAACAAACTAGTTCTAAAGAAATTGTTGCTCGAATTAGCTACTATGTCTTATTAATAATATCTATAGAAAAAAACAATAATTTATATGCTACAAGATTTATAGGTAGATGGTATTTTCAGTCTCAATCGCGACAATGAGATTCTGGACGCTGAGAGCATAGGAAACAATTCTCTTGAAGTAGCCATTATCTGTGCTATTACAGGCACCATATATAGGACTGAACAAATCCTATATATGGTGCCTATAGCAACACAGATATAGAAAAACTGTGATGAAAGAATCTGGTTCAATCCAGCTCTCTTCATGTGAAACATATTAAATTATTGGGCTGAAAACTATCCTAATTCCATAATGCCTAACTTCTACAACCAAAAATTCCAATGCGTGCAACCACTTCCTTTTTAATTAGTGCTTTGTTGAAAAGCCAAAAAAAAATAGTGCAGTTTGGAAATGCTGCAATATGAATAATTCGAAGCATTGGATTAATCTCTTGCCACGTCCACGCTATTTTCGGGAATTGGGCATTATTTCCCTTCATGTGTTGTAAAGCAAAAACGATACGACCTCTAACTAGATTTGTCGAGTTTTTATTTCATCCCCTATGAGTTTTAAAATTGTGTGTTTAGAGCTTGGGAAACATTATTTTATTTATGTAATCAAAGATTTGTTTGAAAAACGTTACAAATTCTTTCAAAATGCATTGTGACATGCAAAAATAAGTAATTTATCATATGTCCCTATTGAAAGGAAAATAGAAATTGCATATCAACTTCATGGCAGTAACTACAAGGTTTTAAAAAAAAATGAATTGTATGTATATAATGATATATCTTTCCTCATTTTCTCAATGGCATGCCAAAAATTATAAATCTTTTACAAAAGTCTTTATTGTCTTGGGTTTCATAATTATTTGGCTCGTGGTGCTGCTTCATGGGCCACATTTGTCGTCTCATGCTATCAAAAAAAGACAATATGGGATCTATGTCAATTTTCTTTAGTATAAGTAAATTAAATAAAATTTTGTATACATAATTTAGTCTCAATGTGCTTTGTCGTTGTAATTCGATTTTATGATATCTTCTTTAAATTACTCTCTATACTCTACAGTATTTATTATACATTTATTTATTTTTTGTGTTATTTAGTTAAAGTTAAAATAAATATAATAATTTAATAGTATTTAATTTTTCTAGTTTCCAATATTGCTACCAACTCTTTCATCAAATAAGCACACATCCAAGATAAATTGTGTTTTATTTGTGAGTTATTTTTCAATATTACCTATTTCAAATAACTAATAATATATATTTGAAAAATTATATAGCAATAGAAAAACATGATTTCAATGCATATATAACTTATACTCAACAAGGTAGATTATTGAATCGTCATCTGTGCTGCGAAAGCATGGTTACTGGGAAAGGAGGTTTACCTAAAGCTTACGAACAGAGCCTCACGAGCTAAGATTCTAGGTTTTTGCAGAGTTTGTTCTCTATGGATGGTCTGGGGAGCTCCACTCCCTCCTACAAGCAAGTTCTGGCCAACAAGGATAAAAAACTAATGGAGAATGACAGAGGTCCTTCAGAAGGAAGGAAGAGAAATAGTGAAGAGGATCAAGACAACACTAAATTAAGGGAGAATAATAGCACTAAGGACAATGAGGAAGAAGACAAGGAACAGGGCACAAAAGACAAAGCATAAAAGGTACCATGTAAACCCAAAGCTATGGTTACATCCAGAGTTGTCTTAAATGACCCTGTGCTGTGGGTGCACAAGGACCACATCCAGACTTATGCAATCATTTGCAAATTCATGGGTTTATGGCCCACTGAAAAAGCTTTACAAATGTGGATCAAATACCACTGGAAACCGAAAGGAAGCATTGACTTACATCTTGGGTCAAATGGTTTCTTCACTGTGGTATTTTCTTATTGAAGATAAGGACAAAATGTTTGAAGGAGGGCCCTATGTTTTTGCCGCAACAGACCTTTATATGCGACCTTGGATTATGAATTTTGTTCTGGAACGCGAGACTTTTACTTCGGTCCCGGTCTGGGTAAGACTCTATTCTCTACCTCTGGATTACTGGCAAATGGAATCCTTATCTGCCATAGGAAATGAGTTAGGACGTTTTGTCAAAGCATCTGAGGCCACTAGAAGGGGAAAGTACACTTCCTTTGCTAGAATATGTGTGGAGATGGATCTCTCTGGAACTCTACCGAATGAAGTAATCTTGGAAGTATTTGATAAAGAATGGGTACAAACAGTAAATTATGAACATATACCATTCAGATGCCGCAAATGCCATGAGCATGGGCACCTAGTCAGAGACTACCCTCTCAGTAAAATAGAAAATAGGAACAAAGCTAACACTATGAAATATTCTGAAAGCTTTCACAAAGTGGCACATAAAGAAAAAGGAAGCAAAAGAGGGCCAAAGATACAAAAATCAGGAGGACAACAAACCAATCAGAACAGGTTCCAAGTTCTCGAAGAGGAAGAAGGGGTTACAAAAGCAGATCAAACAGAAGAAGGTAATCCAATGGAGGAGGGGATAGCAGAAGATAATGATCAAGCACAAGATAATATTAAACAGAAAGAAACTATGATGAATGAAATAGAGCTGGAGATGGACCATGAAATGACCCAGAGTGAGATGGAAATGGAGGACCATGAACTACAGGAAATACTTGAGAAAGAGAACCTAGATCTGGAAGGTTTCTTGGATCAAGGAACCAGGGAAGGCGTAAATTCGTTACCACCAGAGGAGTTTAGCAGAGTTCAGTAGTTGTTTTTATGGAAAACTCAGACCAAAGGAATGCAGGGGCAAAAAAACAAGGAAAGGCTGGGCATCGAAGGTGTGAAAATGATGAAAACCACACTAGGATTAGCACCCAGAAACCCAGGAAAGAAAAGAGGTAGAAACAAGTAGAATGAGCTTTTGATGGAATGTGGAAAGCTAATGATAGATTCAAGTAAGATGAAAGGCCTAACTAGCTACTCCTTTACAAATCTTTAATTGTGAAGTTTACTTCTTAGAATATTAGGGGTCTAGGTAGTAAAAGAAAACAAAGACTACTGAGTAATAGAATGAACCAAGTAGCTCTGGATGTGATCTTCATCCAGGAAACCAAATGTTCCATTCAAAAAATAATAGAAATTCACATAAATGGCTCAATAGATTTAAGTTTCTGGAAGTCAAAGAAAAGAATACTGCAGGAGGGGTTCTCACTCTTTGGAATCCCCAAAAAATCGGCATAATAGATGCTAAAGCATCTAGAGATTATTTATCTATGGTCATTCAGCCTGTGGGAGGCAAGGAAACCTACCTGCTAACAAATGTGTATGGTACTCAAAGAATAGATGAGAAACTTAGGTTTCTAAATTCTCTAGAGGATCTCAGAGAAAGACATGCAGGATTACCATGGATTTTGGGGGGTGATTTCAACATGATCAAATCACTTTCGAAGAAAAAAGGGGGAACCAAAATTACAAGTAAAGATTCGGTAGCTTTTCAAACTTTCATAGATAATATGAAGTTAGTGGACATTGTAACAAGTAATGGTCTCTTTACATGGAACAACAAAAGAGGAGGTGAGTCTCAGGTGGCCTCAAAATTAGACAGATTCATGATCTCAAAGGATCTTATGCTCATAGACAAGGAAATGATAGTAAGAGTTCTCCCTTTCGGAGGCTCGGATCACTGGTTGGCTCAACTAGAGTTGCAGGGAATTGGAACCCCTAGGAATAGACATTTTATATTTGAGAACATATGGTTCTCCCACCCAGATTTCATTAATAACATTGCAACCTGGTGGTCAGAAGATTTGAATATTCAGGGCTCAAGAATGTTCCTTCTTCATAAAAGACTAAAACACATCAAGCTCAGGCTTCCTTCTTTGCATTCATTACACCATCCTCACAGCCCCAGCTAGCAACATGATTTAAGAATTATGAGGGAGAAGCAGCTACATGACATCCTGTAGGAAATCCTGTAGTAGCCTATCCCACAGAATGCCAATCACACGAACAGTAGGTCTTCACTAGAATAATCTAGGAGCTCCACAGCAGCAGCAACATCAGATCTTTATCCACAGATACTTGCAAACGCAAAGAAACCATGAGCAGACAATAGGAGGAGGAAGAGGAATGACATGCAACATATATACAAAGCAACACCTCTGGTCTTCAACAACTGCAGAATAACATCGAAATGATAGGTAAGTATCCCGCTTGCTCACTCACATACATCATGTAGTCAAAATTTGTAAGGGTTACAAGATAGCTGGTTTATAAGTGAAAAGGTGGCCAGTTAACTTGGCCACCTTCGTTCAATCAGCACATGCAGAACGAGGTGTCCTCTCACACGTGGCTACAGTCAACTCAAAGACAAAGAAAGAGTAGGACAAAAAGTGGTTAAACTACAGATCTATGAGGTGGGAGCTGATTACGAGGAGTGGGAAATTATGAGGTGGTAGTGGGGACCAACAGTCCAAAAATTGCAACGTACCTTTGCTGCCAGCACACCACCTCACCCCGAATCACCATAAAGGGAAATAAAACATCATACCCATGCATTCATGCATTTCACCTCCTTGAAAATCCCTCAGTCAGGTTTCTCTCATAACCCAAGCCACCCACTAGAAGCAAAGCTCCATCGTTCTCCACATGAATTCCTACAGGATATAGTCTAAAAGATACAAAGAGACTGTTTACAAGATACATAGAGACAGTCTATAGGATAGGCAGAGAATATTTCAAGAGGGGATATCATGGGAATTGGCCACTACAACCATTATAAAGAGGTAGGCTCTACAATTTCATCCCCCTTTGCAAGAAAATACACCAGGGATACTCTAAAATATAGTGCATTTAGCAACTGTGAGAAGTAAATTACATACACAATCAACTTTGTTTTGCTCTTGCATTTGAAAAGTTGTGTCAACCCTCTCATTTTCTCCTCAAGCTTCACTAGCAAGATGACAAGAGGGTTTAATAGGAGAGAGCCCACAAACACTGTGAGAATCCAACAACACCCCCAGGTGCTTGAAATCTTTACAAGACACAACTGGATGGGGTTTTTCGAAAAATTTACAGGATATGATGATGAGGTGGCTCAAGAATTTTCTCACTCCCTCAATCCACATAGCAGAATCCATTTCACTGTTGTAGTAAGGGGCCTCACTATAGGTCTCACCCTAGAGCTCATCAACAGGGTCACCACACTTCCCCTAGGAATTCCATGGAGAAAAGAAGACAAAGGAGACAACCAAGTGGCAAAAAGGAAATTCTTTTTAGAAGGTGAAGAACCCACTGAGGAAAAAATTGGAGTAAGGAGGGACAGTCTTCCATACCCATGGAGTGAGGTAGGCTACCAACTCATCAAATACATCTCATGTTAGGGTAGATATAGTGTTTTTTATGGCTATCATTTCAGGATCCTTGAGGAATTAAGATGTGGGATAGAAACACCACCTCACCAAAGACTTAGCATACCCTATTTCTTGCTGCATTCACTCATAGAATCCAACAACAAAGTGAAGGAAGGGAGTTCCCAAAAATTGGCTCAATATGGGTTGATTAGGATCCTCATTGAAGATTCCCTCCAAAAACTCAGAATCCCTATAACATGGTTAGTCTTCAAAGACTTGCTAGTAGAGGATGACATTAAAGCCCTAATTTATGATGTTAGTCCTACTGCTAGTGAATAGGAGGCAAAACAGGAAGAGGAGGATACAGAGAAAGATAAGGATGAGATGGATGAAGAAGAAACTGACACAGAGGAACATGATGAAGCTGAAGAAGAAGAGGGAGAATAGAAGGAGTATGATGAAGAAACAAAGGAGGAAATTAAGGAGGAAACTGATAGAGATGATGAAGATCCACAAGAGGATGAAGACAAGAAAAATAGATAAGAAGAATGCAATAAAATAGAGGGGAAATAACACAAGGAGGAGTCACCTAGGGTGTCTCCAGAGGCCACTGAGAGAGAGGCAATAGCTGCCCTCACTGCTCTCAGCACCCCAGTCAAGAAAAAAGGAAAAAGGAGGAGGCAAACCCCACTATATTTCAGAACAAGAAAGAGCACAAGAATAAAACAGGGGAAGCCACAAACATCAACAAAAATTCCTATTGAGATTGAAGATTCACCTCAACAAAAATACAAAATTCCTTCCCTTAAGTCACCTATCACCTATGTAAGGAGGCTTACTAGTAGATCAACTTCCTCAAAGGGTAAGGCAATCCTACAGGATCCAAAAAAAAACCTACAGGAAGCAAAAACAGTCCTACAGGATACTCTGTTGAAACTATAGGAGGCACATAAATTGGAAAGTAAGGTAGGGGAGTAGAAAGAAGCTAAAGAGGAAGACCCAAATATAAGGGAACCTATCCCCCAACCTAACCTGGACTCCTTTACCAGTTTATTGAAGGAGGCAGGGTAATACCCCAAAAATTTGCCATACCATTGTTCTTATAGCTTGAGAAGGAGAGGGCCAGAACCCACCAATGGATGAAGATCGCCAAATAAAAGGGGGTGGAAGAGATTGGGCACATGGAAGAGAAACCCAAAGAAATGGGCAAAAATCTAAGTGGCTTAAGGGACAGAGAAGATATAATGAGAAGTAAACTTGAGAGAGAAAATGCATCACTGAGGGGACAACTGCAGGAAAGAGAGAACTAACTAGCATGTATGGTCGGCCTCTCCTTGGAGGCAATCCAGTGTAGGATGCCAGCTAAATCCTATGCTCTTTACCTCGAAGAAAAATGGCTACAGTTTCATATTAAGACACTAGAATAGAGGAGAACCAAGCCATTTCAGGACTACAAGCAGTTTATTGATCTTTGTGATCAAAGTACACTATAGGATAGGGTCAAAATGGCTGAGTTTTATTTTCAAAACATGGCCCTCATAGAAATGAATGTTTGGGACTCTAATGCCAAGCTAGGAGATCTACAATTAATGGCTTTGGCTTCATGGATGAACCATGAGGAGTCAAGAGATACAGAGATGAAAATAATATTGGCTAGAGAGCAGACTGAACCTCTTTTGATCAGAGTTGAACAATCAAATCCCATGGCCCTCATCAATACCCATAATTTGATTGCAAATGATCCTCAGCTGGCACCTAGATATCTTGTTGCCCAAGAGTAAGAAATTTCACATTTTTAAGACATGTTTAGGCTTCTAGGAGATGATAGTATACATGCTTTCATAAGGAGATGGAACACACTGCCACACAGCTTTAAGATAAGATAATATCACTCCCCTCAAAGGTTGATAGAGGTACTCAACAAGACACCTATGTATAAGCAATCTATGCAAAAGTTGAAGGTCAGTTGGATAGGCCTAAAGCTCAGTCCACCACTACTCTTAGGGATGCTAGAAGGGAGAAAAGAAGAATAAGAAGAGAGGCAGCGGGAAGAAGTAGAAAAGAAAGCAGGTTTCTATGAACAAGAAGAAGAGACCACATCAGAGGCATGGGATGTGAAAGAGGCTACCAGAGCCATGAAGGATATGGGTATTGACTAAGTTGCTCATAGGATGAGCAACGCTTTCACTAGGGGGGTGATGATGACCCTCATCATTGGGTAATTATATGGGCCTTAATTCACCTCCTAGCTTAGTCAAACCAACTATTCTCTTAAATTATTGCATACTTTTGATTATATCTTGTTTATGAGATGAGTTAGAGTTGGATATTTTAGTTTGTGGTATAATGTGCATTTAATGCAGGATTAAAAGATAAAAGCAAGGAATTTTGTCAAAGACCATGGTCAAAACTCGAATGGGACATGGGAGAGGGATTATAGGAGGTAAATCCTCCTCATTAGCTATCCCTCCATTCGAATATTCCTCCATTAGCTTGGAGTGCAAACAACCAAATCAAGAGGACTAGAAGGCAGCCGAGAAAGTGGAAGACAAAGCACCAATTTATCTCGAGTTTGGGAGCCGAGCCTCCCTAATTTTAAGAAAGTCATTGGAGACTTGAAATGTATAAGTAGAGAGGCCTAGGACCTCAGTTGGATTTGGATTTTTGATTGTAAAACTCTACTCTATTTTTGAGCTGCAAGACTTGTGACTATTTTTTATGTAATCCTTTGTTTTGGTAATAAGAATGAGTATTTCTTTGAGCCAGCACTGAGTTAACTCAAAGGGCTAAAGCTCTTAGGTTAGAGCCCAACCCTAGCAGCCAAGGCTCCTCTTTATTGTACATTTATGCTAGTATAGATTCATAGTTTAATTGTTCATTTGCTTAGTAGATGCATTTCCATTACAACATTGTAGATTAGATTGGTTGTGTGATAGTTTGCTTCCATTTGTGCCTTCATTCAAGTAGCAGGTTAGCAAGGAGAAAAGGGGATCACCATAAGGTTTTCAGTAGGTGTCTTGACCTCACTTCCTCCCTTTGGGATCATGACTTGAGGAAGGGACCCTTCAGCAACCCCAAAAACACAAATTTCTAGTTCTTGCATAAGCTTTGGAGTCTTTTGTCTTCCATTCAGTATTTGGTTCATGTTACCAGGTAGATTTCATTGTCATATTTTTCTATCTCCATTTCTACAATAAGATCTCGTTCATGCTTTCATCCCCTTCAACAACTTTCTTCATGCATAATATAGGCAATTGATTCATGCTCTTCTAGTTTATGAAAATGTATCTTGTTGCATAGTTCTTGGAAGACACACATGTTTTAAGAAAATTAGGTACTTCAAGAGGAGATTTAGACTTCATCACCATCAGCCACCTTCCACTTTATCCACCTTAGCCATCTCTTGTTCCACCATAACCCTCACTAGTTTTTATATCATTTTTCATTGAAATTCCCCTAGTTACATTGAGCTAATCTAGCCATCTCTTATCTTGGATATTGACTCCTGAGTGCTCCTAGACTTTCTAACACCCCATTCCACTCATCATACACCTTTCCCAAGCTTCCCAACACCTCACAATTAGCTCTCGGCTGTATCTTGTAGGTTTCCTGTAATTCCTACAGAATCATCCTCTAGGTTTCTAGTACATCTTGTAGGTTTTCTAGAAACAGATTTTTTTGAGGCCGGATTGATGGGAAACCTCTAGGAAGTCATGCAAAGCCTCCTAGGACCCTTCCACACCATCCAACCACTCCATAAACCTTCTATCCATCCTCCATCACCTTCCATTCACCTGTCACATCCACAAAAACAATTAATTTGCATACTTGATTTTGCCTAAAAAAAACAAAAAAGGTGAAAACAGATTTAGTTTAGTTTTTTCTTACATACTAGTATTGTTTGATGCTCTTTACTCCTGCAACTTAGATAGTAGCATTTTTTTAGTGTTGATTTAGAAATTTTGCTAGCATATTTGTTTAAATGGTTAATTAAGATATGTTGTGATTTAGAATTACTTGTTGTTTTCTTCATTACTGCAGTAGAGTAACTCTCTTAGAGTAGATTTTCTCTTCTTCCATCAAAGAATCAAGATTCTTCTGACTCTATAGAAGTCTGGCTTGGAACCCCTGGGGTCCCTCACCTGATGAACAATGACAATAGGCAGGACCTTTACTTTACTTGTGCATACAACACTGCCACCTCTAAGTTTGTACGAACCCTGGGTTGATAAGTAAAGCTGGTAGCCTAAGAGTTGCAACATCCTTCCTGCAATACTGGCGCTCATCAGTTTCGGTGAAAATCACATCATAATTCATTTGATGACTTGTTTTGAACCAACAAGTGTGGTTCATCGTTAGGACAAATTGAATAACGAGATCATGGCTGCAGGATAAATAGAGAGAGCAGCTCATCTAATGACTACATTTGACCAGGAAACAACTACATTAGACTGGGTAGCCGGATGAGACCAAGAGATATGGAAAGGGAAATATAATTAGTTAGTTTTATTATATTTATTTCTTTTGTGATTAAATGTAAATTTCTTGCATTCAACTAAATTGAGAGTAAACTAAGAACTAACTAATATACTTTTTTATTATTTAAATCTTCAAAAACTAGAAAAGGACTTATATTAATATTATTATACGAAATAATAAGAAGAAATAATAAATGAGTAATAACTAGATAACCTAATTAGTAAGTTAGTTCTTTGACTTAATTCTCAATTTAATAAAATTTAACTATATTAGATATGTAGCAATTTCTATTAGAATATAAATAAAAGTCAATGAAGAATTATGGAAAAATATAACTATTTTCAATTAGTTAGTTAATTCGATTTATAATTTTATTTATTTATATTTATTTTACTCAAGGTATAACGAGATTAATTGGTTTATATCATTATAATTCTTTTATCTATGTTCAAGTATAGAAGATTTTTATTTATTTATATATTATGTTAAATAATTAAGGTGTAAAAAAAAAATTTAGAGCCCATTTAAAAACAACTAATTCTTAATTTTAAGTTAAAAAAAATTAAGATTAAAATGAATAAATAAATTGTTGAATAAAAATCAAAGAGAAGAAAAGGAAAAAATGGAAAGACAATCCAGAGGATGAGGGGGAAAGAACAACACAAGGGGCAAGGGTGGGGAGAGGGAGGGGGTGGCTATGATGAAAGGGGAGGGATCCAATGGTTGCTAATTTTCTAGCCATCATCCCTATTGAGATTTCTCGACTTTTTTTCAATTTCTATGGCTTCCCTAAATTTTCGGTGATGAAAAGGCGCAATCTTGGAAATAACGCAAGCCTCCTCAATACATATGTGATTCTTAGTATTTTCCGCATGTTCTGCTAGGGTGGAAGACCGGGTCCTCCCATATTTTATGTCAAATGAGTGCTCATGAATCCTCTTATTAATAAAGCGACCAGTCTCACCAACATAGGGGGTCCCAGAGGAGCAAGGAATAACATAGACACCATTCATGTCCTTGGGGTCAATAGGGTCTTTTACCGATCTAAGGGACCTACTGATGGTGTTAAGGGGTCTAAAGGTTGAGGGAACATTATGATTCCTAAGAATTCTTGCAATCTTATCAGTGGTCCCTTAGATGAAAGGGAGACGAACTCCTGAGACTCGATCTTTAGGGTCTTTCTTGACCAGGGGATTCTTGTTGGCTTTAAGGAAACCTTTCTGACCTTGGTGCCTACTATAATCATTATTAACAAAAATGTTAAGGAGATGGGACCTCTCTTTATCGAGGTTCTTTTTATCAGAGATTCTTAATGCACGAGTCGCTAGCGTGTTGAGGACACCCAAATTTTGAGCAGTGAAATGATGGGAGAGGGCATGAAGATACTGCTTAGTATGAGTTTTCGTTTGAAACACTTGGTGGGAGAAATAACTTTTATCATTCTTCGAAATGAGAACATCAAGGAAAGGTAGGCACCCATCAACTTCCTACTCCATAGTGAACTTTATGGAGGACAACTGATTGTTGAGATTCTAGAAGAAAAGATCCAACTCTTCTTGGTCATGAGACTAGATGACACCAGTGTCATCCACAAATCTCTTCCAAATCTTGGGCAGGAGACGGGCTAAGGTTTGTTGAAGCTAATTGATATTTTGGTCCATACATTTTTTGCTAGCTCATAGGAGCCTAATAGGTGATCAATAGTTTTTGGATATTGTTTGCAAATGTAGCACCAAGATGGACCTACAAAGCCCCTTTTGAGGAGGTTCTCCTAGGTGAGAATTCTTCAACTAGCTACCAACCATAAGAAACTTGTAACCTTATGCCATAGGTTTAATGTCCATAGAACCTTCCATGCTAATTGAGGATCAGTCGAGGGAGCTATCCTAGCTAGTAAGTAAGCTTCCTTTATGGAGAAGGATCTTGTTGGTCTATATCCCCATTTGAGGTTGAATTTGATTCCTCTATTCTATTGATTTTTCATCTAGTGAGCTCCATCTAGAGGGGTAGAGAGTCTTCTTGTCGGTCTTCAACTTTCAATAAATATGGGTGTATCCACTAACAAATAGGGTTGTTGTCCCCTTCCTTTCAGTATTAGCTGACTTATGTTTTTCCTTTGAGAAGGATGTTGCCATGAATTGAGGGGAGATGGAAGGTAGATTCCGGGCTTTGGATTTGTTTCCAGGAGTACTCCCTGAACTTAGAAGATTGTTCATTTTGTATTTCCCAAAAGAAATGTGATTGGATAGATTCTTTGTTAGCATTGGCCATGTTCCAGATTAGTGAGCCTTATGAGGTAGATGACATGTGAATCAATTATTTTATTTATTATTAAATAGCGTATTTCATGTGGCATAGATGAGCCCATTCTTTTGTGGAGTAGTTGACCAATTTACACAATATTTTAGATCCTAAGACTTTGTTGACAAGCTAAAGGTCACACAGGTCTAGACCTCCTTCTGCATTTGAGAGGCATAGAGTGTGAAAATTAACTAGGGCCATTTTTGCTTGAGGCCATTTCCTTCCCATAGAAAGGTTCTTTTGAAAGTTATGATGCAATTAAAGACCCTACACTTAGGAGAAACTAGCATAGGAGAAAGATATAGAGGAAGGGATTGGTGTTTAGATTTAAGGAGGATCAGTATGCCAACTATGTTTATGAAGCAATAGGTCGAACAATCCAGAAAACCATTTATTTTGTCAGGGAGATTGTGCCATGATGAGTGTTCGATGACAAAGTCAGTGAGTGGAGTACCTAGGTATTTGAATGTAAGACTCGAGGAAGCTTAGAAACCAAGGATTCTTGAGATTTTTCTTCAGGCTATTAGAGGGGTGTTGAAGAATAATATGAAGGAATTTTCCTATTTTATGGTCATGCTTGAAGCATTAGAGAAAAGGTTAAGGATTTCCTTGATTTTTTGGCTTCTTTAACTGAAGGAAGGTTCATGAGAAAATTGTCATCCACAAATTGTTGGTCCGTTAGGGGGGAGTTTTCTTGAAGGGTTAGTCTTTTCAAAAAAAAATTCTTACATGCATCTTTTAGACATTGTCCCAGACCTTCTGCAATGAAGATAAAGAGGAAGGGGAAGAGTAGATCTCCTTGATAGATTCCACGAGAGGAAGTGAATGGGCATGAAAGAGAGGCATTGACTAGTATAGAGAAGAAGCTCGAGGAGATTAAGGGGATGATGTAGGATATCCATTCCTTAGAAAACCCAAAGGTGTGGACAAGGCTTCCTATGCATGACCAATTTCATTTTTTAAAGGCTTTGGAGAATTCAAGTTTTAATAACATGTCAGGCTTCTTAAGAGTTTTCAGAGAATGCACAATTTTGATGGGCTAGGACACTTCCATCCAGGATTTTTCACCCTTCAACATAATCTGTTTGTTTCGGCGAGATGAGGAGGGGAAGAATAGGCTTGAGATGATTGACTATGATGTTGGTAATGAGTTTTCATATGAAATTTCAAAGGGCTATGGGGCGAAATTTACCGGACACATTCTTTTGCCAATGATATATATATATATATATATATATATATATATATATATATATATATATATATATATATATATAGATATATAGATATATATATATATATATATATATATATATATATAGATATATATATATCTATATATATATATATATATATATATATATATATATAACCTATTTTAGAATGGAAAGAAATTTGATCCATCAGGAGTTGGGATGGATCTAGGTTGGTTTTATTACTTTTCACACTAATCTTCATAGAACTTTTAAAGTATTCCTGATATTACTCTCAATGTTATAAATAATACCTAGTAATGTTGAGTATATATATATATATATAATTGAATATTTTCTTTGTTGTTATATTATCTAAGTATGTTATATATCAAATTTTAAAAGATAAAATATTTCTTTAATAAATTCGTAGTAAATTTTAATTCATCAATAGGCCTACATATATGAACTTTAGATGGAAGGAGGTCTGTTGACTTTTTTTTTAATTGAGGGCCTAGATTGATTCTTAAGGGAATATGCTCTGCATATGCTTAGTCTTAATGATTATCAATGACTGTAGTGTATTACAGAGTTTGTTAGGTTGCATTGACTTTTAATAAATTTATAAAATTAGATTCGTGCCACGTGGCTCCCTGCCCACCAATTTCATAGGGATTTGAGATTATTCCAATTATAATAAGTTCCTCATTATTATTTATAACATTTATTTATATATAAGCAAATTATATTTTTCAAAATGGCCCATTACTTTAAATAAATTAAAAAAATAAGATTCGTGAAACATGGCTCCCCACCCACCAATGTCGCAGGGATTTGAGATTATTCCAATTTTAATAAGTTCATCTATTGGGCTAATTTATTAACATAAATTAACACAAGTATTTAATTGTCAATCCGGGTTTGTAAAACTTAGAGGCAAATCCACAGTATATGGACATAAAATACAATCAAGTTTAGAATATAAAATTTGAAGATTTAAAGAAGTACATATTACAAATATAAACCTATTTTAACAATTTCTAATTCATTTATGCAATATATGAGGGAAGAGGCTCCTAACTAAGGAGGTCCATATTGTCCTTCTTCACAATCCTACTATATCACAATCACCATTGCTTCAAACTAGAAATGCATAAATAACTTCAAATAAGAAATGGAGAATGAAATTCAGTTTTAGTTCAAGATCAAATAGAAGGGGAATTTAACTTAAATTCCTGTGTGTCCCTTCATATGTAGATTAGAATTAAACCAATATTCATTGAGCAATCATCACACATCTAAATACATTTGAAACAAAATCTAATCGATGAAAACTATGAAAATTGAACCAAGAAGTGCACTTAGCTTGGTGTGGGGGCCCTCCACCCTTGCCTTGCACACTTGAAGAAATCTCAGCTACAACAAATTCAGTAAATCAACCAAGCATGAACAAAAAATTGAAATGAAACAAGTTCTTCAAATTAGCTTCCAACTCCAAAGTGTCTCAGCATAAAATTATACAAAAGTTACATACATAAGCTATCAAAGTCTTTGCTTTAAATAGAGATTTTGTGAAACAAATTGATCTATATTATCTCTAACACTCATATCTACTCATATCCACCTATCTAGGTCAAACTCATCCAATTCATCCCAAGAAATATGGTCAATCCCATAAAATCTCAAAACAGCCCTATTTCCTAGGGATTTTCTGGTGACTAGTCATGTTTGACCAACCTTGATCGGGCCTAATAGAGCTTGTTTTGACCGAACCAAGTGGATTTAACTCAGTCCTAGTTCCCAATCTTTCCATTCATGCATCCAACTTGAGCCCAAGTGTCCTGCAAACATGTCATCCACATAGCTATTACGGAAATTTCTGATTCAATCCAAAAGTGCACTTGAAACTCAATTTTCATAAAAAGTTCTAAAAATTGAAAAATTAAAATTAAACACCTGAATATGCATAAAATACATCAAAATGAGATGGATTTGATGGAAAATGGATGGAAAATATAAGGATTAAGTAATTTTCCTTAAGCAAAAATAGACCAAAACTGAGGGGCAACATCTCCCGCTTGCTGATCTTCAAGCATGTCCTCATGCTTGCTTCTTCCTTTTGACCTTTTACTTCTATACGCTGACTGATCTACTGATGTACCTGTGGTTCTGTCCCTTGGAGATGAAGCTTCCTCTTGAGCTACCAACACCACTTGACAACATTGTACACGAGCTTTGTTTTGACATTTTGTGTAAATAGGAATGAAACTGGGGTCTTTTACTTGATTTTTTTTAACACCAATCTTAGAATTGGAACTTTGATCTTGAACCTATGCTGCCACCAGACATATGCTAATTCTGACTTCGATTATGTTTCCCCAAATATATTATGAAACCATCTCTGCTAATTTGAATTTTAACTTACGCTGCCATCAAATATCGATTTAGACTTGGATTACGCTTTCACCAACGCACTTGGGCTACACTATCAATTAGATAATTGGAGTCTTCTGATTTGAAAACCATGTAATTGTAACTTGGACTTGGCTTTTCAATGACAACCCATTTAAAACAAATCTCTGACCTTGATTCTTAACTGAACTCAAATACTCCACGTAGTCTACAAAATTAGGGTTGAAAGAACCAAGAAAATATCCCAAATAACAATGAATTTGAGAAAACTATCTGTGCGGAGCCTAATTAGGTTAGTTATGAAGAAAACCCATGTTTATTTTTAAATTTCATTCTATTTTTCTCAGAAAAAAAAAAAAAAAAAAAAAAAAAAAAAACAACAAAAAATATGGCTTCTTGGCAATTTCGAATTTTTTAGAAGATATGGTCCCTGATTCCTTATCTGTTACCTCCACTGGAAGTTTACTCATTTCCTTCTATCTTTGACTGCACAGGTGTTTGCTGCTTCTTGAGAAATCAAAATCTTGGAGGACATCAAATATCTATTTAGACTTGGATTACGCTTTCACCAATGCACTTGGGCTACACTATCAATTAGATAATTGGAGTCTTCTGATTTGAAAACCATGTAATTGTAACTTGGACTTGGATTTTCAATGACAACCCATTTAAAACAAATCTCTAACCTTGATTCTTAACTGAACTCAAATACTCCATGTAATCTACAAAATTAGGGTTGAAAGAACCAGTAAAATATCCCAAATAACAATGAATTTGAGAAAACTATCCGTGAGGAGCCTAATTAGGTTCGTTCTGAAGAAAACCCATTTTTTTTTTTTAAATTTCATTCTATTTTTCTCAAAAAAAAAAAAAAAAAAACAACGAAAATATTTGTTACCTCCACTGGCAATTGACTCATTTCCTTCTATCTTTGACTGCACAGGTGTTTGCTGCTTCTTGAGAAATCAAAATCTTGGAGGAAATTGATTCTTTTCCTTTTCTAGCAATCCATCTTTAGCAATGAAATCAATTTTTCTTTGCCACAACATTTTATCCCAACACTAAAATCAATTTTTCTTTGACTTCAATTTTTGTATTCTGTTTGTTTATTCATGGATATATCATGGCAAATGGCTTACCTGGTCTTTGAAGAGAATAAATTTTTTCTTCTTTTGAAAACTTCTTTAATCTTCCTCTGTTCTGGTTTTAAAAGGGAGTCCTTTGCGCTTTAAAAAAACTGATTTGGAAGAATTTCACTGTGTGAGAGATCAACAAAAAATATTAGCATCGTTCCATTGCTCAGAAACTCATGTTTCGATTCCTGTCTTCTGAAGCTCTGTTTTGAGAAAAGTGTGCCCACCATTTAAAAAAAATGATATAAAAGTTGCACTCATTGTGCTTAGAAAATGCTCACTGTGTATATAACAGAACTCTCATATTGCCCACTGTATATTGAAAGAAGATTTTTGTGTTTTCTTAAATAACAGATTTGCACAATCGATGAATGAGAAATTTGAGTTTTGAGATACCCGTTCTAGAAGAAAAACTCTTTAATTATCTTTGAGTGATAAACTATTTCCTTGTTTACATAATGTCATTTTTTAATTATGACTCCACTTAGCACACTTCAAAATTTAATTACAACATAGCTAGGAAGATTTATTTACTGTTGGCGAAGTTTCAAGTCCATAACTGAAGTTTACTGCCTCATATGTTGACATATTTTTTTATCGTATCTACCCTTAAAATTCATTCAGTTAATGATAGAAATCTGGAGATGATTTCTTATCTTCTTTCTATGTAGATTTTCTGGAATTTGTTGGGCGTTAAGTCAAATTGGCACGAGGAAATCTTGGCCTACATTAACACCAATGTTCCACGACTACCTATTTCTCCATGGCCTCTGTTGTTTTGCTGGCTACTTATTTCTCCACGGCCTAGGCAATTTTCCACTCAGTTTTGTGTTTTTCTTAACTCTTATTTCCTAATTTGCGTGATGTCTGCGTGCATTGGAATGCATAATTTTTTTTGAGCTTGATTCTAGCTGTGATGGTGGAACAAAGCTCGAATTTTTTGAGGTTTGTGGTTTAAATAATGGCGGAGGCTTTCATTGCTAATTGCACAAGGCTTGTTTGCATGTCGGTCGTGGCTGTCCTTCTATACTGTTTACGGCCCTACCAATGCATCATCCGTTGAACTATTGAACGCATCAGCCATTGCCATTTTTTCTATACAAATTTATTACTCTCTGCGTTGGGTTTCATCATAATCTTGTTTGCATTCTTGTCACTACCACGACTTCATTACATATATGAACCATATACGTTGAAATCATTTTGATATAATGGTTTCCATATGCGCATGTTAATTATATCCCCATCTCTTTATGCTATGATATCATTGCATATTTCCTTTATGTGAACAAAGTTTTTGTATTTAGAGCATTTCCCTCTTGTATTTCTTTGCAACATATTTTATAATGCACATACATTTGTTTGTTTACACAATATATCTTATCATTTTAAAATGACCACCCAGGTCATGTTTAAAATTATCTCCATGTACTAATGCATGATTTGTTTGTGCAGGTTTCATTGCATCTTGTAATCTCTTTTTGCTTGAAGGAAAAGTACTTAAAGTTGTTTACTTAGGGTTAGGGTTATGAAATGAAATGAATATGAAATGAATATAGGATGTACATAGGTAAATGTAGAATGATTTTAAGGTTATGGAATGTTAGGGTTATGGAATGAATAGAATATAAACATAGGATTAGGTCTAAGATAATGGGTATAGGATGAGGAAAATGTAATGAATATAAAATATGCATTTAGGTATTAACTCAATTTTAACAAAGTCTAAAAATTTATACAAAAATTTGAATTTACAAGAGCAAAATTGTGCACTTACTATACTTGTACTTCCTTGATAGTATTGGATGAATGTTGTTGTTCTTTAACAATATTGGATGAAGTTGTCTTATTCGAATTCATAGATAGATAGAAACATAGAGTTTATTTATGCTTCCTATTCTACGTTCTTCATTGATTCTGGTCCATTGATTGTTGATGTCGTTCAGGTCCCTCTACAATTGATTCATAATAACTCAGGTCCCTTCTGTCATGTACATTTTTATGAAATATATACATGTTTTTGCTAACATTTCAGGTCCCAACTGCCAACAATACAAGTTCTGTTGTCAATTCAGCTGCACAACTAAGTTTCTTTTGCGACCTTCTCCCTTGTTGATGGGAAGACTTGTCCTCAAGTCTTGTTTATTTTGGAGGATGAGTCCTGCAAACTCAAACTGAAGAAATGGCAAAACAAAATAGAGAATTCATATTGGCCAAACAATTTGGTTTTCCGATATGAATTCGAATTTGTATTGTGCCACTTTCGTGGATTTTCACAACCAAACTCCTTTATTATTTTTTATCTTTTTTTACTTTTTTTATTTTTTCCTTTTCTAGATGGAGGTGGGGCATAATGGAGTACGGAAGTATGAAAAGCTTATGGAAATAGGTTATATTGAAGTCATGAGATAGTAATAAATGGATGGATAATAGATCGCGGAGCATACAATATGGATGATGGATGAAATCATGAATAATATGGCTTATGAAAGGCTTCTTTGTGACTTGATATGGTACAGAACTTGACTGCTTCTTCTGATGATTAGCTTCATGTATTTTTGCCTTGATCTCGATCATGTTGTAGGGTTTGTTGATGTTGGTGGTCAGCATCTAAGAGCAAGCCTCAAGAGTTTGAGTTTCATTGAATGAACTCAACATCAGGTGAATTTTCACTTTGCTTTGACTTGAACATTTGTATTCATATTCTGGAATATGATTTGTCTTTGAAAATTACTTCATCCATGGAGTTCACTCCTTCATTCTTCCTATGACCTGCAAAAACATGGCACTTCCCTGCAATACAATATTAGATGATGGAGGAAGAGAGGTGTATAGTCTCTCTTCTTCCAATATATATGTAAATCATTACAAGCATTGCTTAGAAAGCAAGTCAAAATATGATAGACAAACATAATGCATTTATTTACCCCTTGAGGAATGGTGGCCAGCCTAGACCTCCTAGCAGTATTTTGTTTACAAAATATTTGTTTGATATTCTATTCAAGTGATTAAAAAGCCAAGTTGAATTGAATTCATATGGCTACCTCCAGTATAAATAGGTTTTCAAAATGGTTTAAAATGATATGGTAAAAATGATAAGGAGTGCCATGTTTGATAGAGATGCTTGTTAATTTTTAACTAGACCAACAATCACTATTTGAAGTGTAACGTCTTCGATAAAGATCGGATCAATGTGATTCCACTTGGAGATTAAATTATATTCATTTTTGTATTTCTAGTAGAAATAGGTTTCAAAAATTCTTAGGCTTTATATCACAAAATTGGTGATTAACAAACCTAGGAGGCAGAGTTTTACTACGATGGTTTGAAGACATGCAGTCACTAAATGTGGCATAACATCTTCATTTCATCTCCAAATGGGATGATTCAAATTTTTTCTTAAACTAGACTTGAATATATATCTCCCATATAAACAGGTTTTGAAAAGAAGATGATTTGGTATGTCAAATATGCTAATGATCAATCAAGACCTAGAATTGTCACCATGCAGATTTTTCGACAAGCAGTTAGTATTTCAAGAATAAATTTTTCATATGATACCTGATTGAAGTGATTAAAATTGATTTAGAAACTAGATTCTAAGGGCTATCTTCCCTATAAATTTCAAATAAAAATGTTTCCATTAGACACCTCAAATATAGGTTGTACTAAATTTGTCCTCAACATTTCACTTGAGACCTAGTTTTGATTTTGATCACTTTTTTAGTTGTGATATAAATTGAAAACTTCAAAATGCATTCTAAAACTAGACTTCAAGAGATATGTAAAAAAAACCATGATTTCAAAATGATCCTATATGGTTACCCAAAATAGGCTTGTTCTTACTGCATTTTGCCATGTAGTCCTTTCAAATGAATATTGAACATTGATTTAAAAAAATATTCATGACAGTTTGAAACAAAATTATTATGGAAGTCTTATTGTGAATTCATTCTACTTGTTTATTTATTCTATTCTATCCTATTCTATTTTAGAAAAATAATTCATTCTCTCAAGTATAAGAGAATTTCCAATGCATCCATTTTCGTAATAAGATCATAAGTAAACTCATATCCAAATTTGAAAAATATACTTTAATGAATGTTTGGACATGAAAATTTATCTGGTCATAAAGATTTGACGAGAAAGAATGTTGAAGAATGGAGTAGTGTTGTGACCTAATGACTAGTTGAAACCAAGTTTTAAGATGATCTTTGTTTGCTTGGTTCTCATTAATTGTCATAGCACAAAACTCATCTTGTGGTACTTGTTCAAAATCTTGTATGCACAAGGGATCGTGTGATATACTTGCTAAAAATTCTTCAATTTCTGACTCTAATGTTTGATCTTCATTACTTGCGATCCATGATTCATTCACCTCCTCACAAAGATAGCTAGAAGAAAGTTCTAGATTCTCTTCCTGTGGATCATCTTCATGGATATTTTGTTGCTCTTCTATCCTTTGACATAAAGATTCATCCCTAGTGAGCATTCTAAATTGAGTACAAGGACTTGAGAATAGTCTTGTGGTTGCATTCCCTCCTCCTCTAAATGATTTCTTTAACATCATTTTTTAGATCTTGTCTTGCAAATGGATTTTGTAGTTATTTTTTATTTTATGTTTTTGTTGGGGGGGTTTGTTCTGGGAATCTACTTTTAGGATCTCTATTTCTAGGCATAAAGAAACATAACTAAGAGAAATGTATACTAACTAAATTTTTTTAGTGTTTTTGTTTATCTTCTATTTGACTATGTTGATAATTGCCTCCTCGACAACGATGCCAAAATGTTGGGCTAATTTATTAACACAAATTAACACAAGTATTTAATTATCAATCTGGGTTTGTAAAACTTGGAGGCAAATCCACAGTATATGGACATTAAATATAATCAAGTTTAGAAGATAAAATTTGAAGATTTAAAGAAGTAGATATTACAAATATAAACCTATTTTAACAATTTCTAATTCATTTATGTAATATATGAGGGAAGAGGCTCCTAACTTAGGAGAACTAGGTTGTCCTTCCCTGCAATACTACTTTCATGAAGATAAATCTAAGAGCACGAATTAACAATGGTTTATGATGAAGAAGATGTAAAAGAAGAGGCTCCTAACTAAGGAGGTCCAGATTGTCCTTCTACACAATCCTACTATATCACAATCACCATTGCTTCAAACTAGAAATGCAGAAATAACTTCAAATAAGAAATGGAGAATGAAATTCATTTTTAGTTCAAGATCAAATAGAAGGGGAATTTAACTTAAATTCCCATGTGTCCCTTCATATGTAGATTAGAATTAAACCAATATCCATTCAGCAATCATCACACATCTAAATACATTTGAAACAAAAACTAATCTATGAAAACTATGAAAATTGAACCAAGAAGTGTACTTAGCTTGGTGTGGGGGCTCTCCACCCTTGCCTTGCCCACTTGAAGAAATCTCAGCTACAACAACTTCAGTAAAGCAACCAAGCATGAACAACAAATTGAAATGAAACAGGTTCTTCAAATTAGCTTCAAACTCCAAAGTTTCTCAGCATAAAATTATACAAAAGTTACATACATAAGCCATCAAAGTCTTGGCTTTAAATAGAGATTTTGTGAAACAAACTGATCTATATTATCTCTAACACTCATATCTGCTCATATCCACCTATCTAGGTCAAACTCATCCAACTCATCCCAAGAAATATGGTCAATCCCATAAAAGCTCAAAACTGCCCTATTTCCTAGGGATTTTTTGGTGACTAGTCATGTTTGACTAGCCTTGATCGGGCCTAATAAAGTTTTTTTTGACCGAACCAAGTGGAGTTAGCTCAGTCCTAGTTCCCAAGCTTTCCATTCATGCATCCAACTCGAGCCCAAGTGTTCTGCAAACATGTCATCCACATAGTTATTACAGGAATTTCTGATTTAGTCCAAAATTGCACTTGAAACTCAATTTTCATAAAGACTTATAGAAATTGAAAAATTAAAATTAAACACCTGAATAAGCTTAAAATACATCACAATGAGATTGATGTGATGGAAAATGGATGGAAAATATAAGGATTAAGTAAGTTTCCTTAAGAAAAAATAGACCAAAACTGAGGGCCAACATCCTCCATGATAATTTCCTCAATGATAAGTTATAACATTCATTTATATAAATTCCACCATGATGCAAATAAATTCCATCCATTCCAGTGTTAAGATCTCCCTCAAGGTGCTTGAAGATCAGATTGTGCTCTCCAATCTTTTGCTCATGCTGTAATAATGTGGGCTACAAGTCGTGAATACTATGTCTTCTTCGATTAATAACAAAGCATTCCATACCATATATAACAAGGTATTTTTCAATAATCGTGGCAACAACTTACTTCCCTATGTACTTTACTAGTATCTAGACATACATATATTTGTACACTGCCACAGGTGTCTGATAATAGAAAATGTATTGTGGAAAAACTCTATGAGAAGTTTGGTCATTTTATATTGGATCACGAGGCCGACTTACGGGCCCTTGAGTCTCGAGAGGAATATGTGTCGCCGCAAAAATGGAGAGGACATGGTTTGACCAGCTTATGCCACAAATCTCCATGAGATCAATTATGTGTCTGCTATGAATTTAGTAACTGAGTGTGGTTTAAATTTAATGATTTGAAGGAGTGCTCTATGGAGTACTGCTTTTCTTTTCAAATAAAAATGTATACAAGTAGCTCAACTATGAATTTGGGTTGTCCTAGGTTTTCAGTGTAGGATTAGTGTAGAATTAGGTAAAGTAGCATGAATGAATTTGTGCTCTAAAATTAATTAGCAATCATTCAATAATAAATTTTCAAATTGTAAGTTGATCTTATTAGTTTTTTCTTTAAAGACCAATATTGATCTATTTTAATCACAAATCTAAGAAGAATTTAAAGTGATATAATTTCTTCTTGTGTAAATTATTTGAAAATGCAAAATTTGAAAAAAAGTGTTTGCATCTCAAAGATAAAATTAATAGAGAAATATAACCCAAATATAAAATAATAACATTACTTGAAATGCTTAAAAATGTTTTAACCATGAAAATGTATTTCTTTTCATTGTACATATTAGTTGACATTGAAATATTTTACTTAATATGGCATTGAAATATTTTACTTATGAAATACATTGTTTATTTTAATAAGTTCCAAGATAAGTTCCTCCATGATTAACAAATTATGAAATTTAGAAATTATGGTTGATGTTTTGAAATGCATTTTTTTAAATGCATTATATTATAAATTGATTATAAGTAAAACAGATGAAGTAAAAATATAAAATTTGTTTTTTTAATTATTTAATTATCAAGTTTTGAAATATATCAAACATTAAAAAATTGTAAATTATAAATTTAAAATTCCATCAATAATGTTTGGGATGTTGTATTTTTTAAAAATTGAATATATTCAAATGATATTATAGTTAGTGAATTTATGAATTTACAAATGCTTATTTCGTTTCATGATCATCCACGGTCAACGATGGTCCAATGTCACAATTCGCCAAATATTATCCCAATATGAAAATCAACCATGGTAGACCATGTTATGTTTGGGTTTATAATATTTATCATGGGGTTTTTATACCCTGGATTTATAATATTTATCCCTTGGGTTTAATATATTCCCTTGGGTTTATATTCTCTTGGGTTTTTAGTATTAATCCCTTGGGTTTATTATTCTCTTGGGTTTGTAATATCAATCTCTTGGGTTTATTAATCTAAGGCTTCATATTCCTAGGGTGTAATATTATTCATAGGGTTTATAATATTAATATTTGGATTTAATATAAATCCATTGGGTTAATAATCATGGTCAACCATGGTCCAACGTCACATTCCGATAAATATTTTCTCAATATGAAAATCAATAAATATCACATTGTGACAAGGGTTGTCTCAATATGAAAATAAACCATGGTCAACTATGTTCCAACATCACATTATGACAAAGGTTGTCTCAACCATGGTCAACCATGGTCACATTGTGACAAAGACTGTCTCTTGGCCCAACGTCACATTGTCACAACCATGGTTATCCATGGTCAATCATGGTCCAATGTCACATTGTGACAAATATCGTCTCAATATGGAGATCAATAATGGTCAGAGGTGGTCACCCATTGTCCAATGTCACATTGTGATAAACATTGTCTCAATATGAGAATAAATCATGGTCAACCATATTCCAATGTCACATTGTGACAAATATTTATCTTAGGTTTTATAATATTTATCTTAGGGTTTATAATATTTATCCCTTGGGTTTAATATTATTCCCTTGGGTTTATAATCCCTTGGGTTTATTATTCACTTGGGTTTATAATATTTAATCTTAGGGTTTATAACATTAATCCATTGGCTTTAATATTATTCCCTTGGGTTTAAATTATCAATATGTTCGGTTTTTAGTATTAATCCCTTGGGTTTATTATTCCATTGGGTTTATAATATCAAACCTTTTAGGTTTTATATACCTTGTATTTATAATATTAATCCCTTGGGTTTAATACTATTCCTTTGGGTTTATAATACCTTTGGGTCCAATCATGGTAAATAACCATGGTCACATTGTGACAAAGACTGTCCCTTGGTACAATGTCACATTGTCACGACCATGGTCATCCATGGTCAACCATGGCCCAATGTCACATTGTGACAAATATTGTCTCAATATGGAGATCAACCATGGCCAACGATGGGCAACCTTTATCCAATGCTGCATTGTGACAAACGTTGTCTCAATATGAAAATTAATCATGGTCAACCATGTTCCAACATCACATTTGTGACAAATATTTATCTTAGGGTTTATATTCCTTGGGTTTATAATATTTATCTCTTGGGTTTAATATTATTCCCTTGTGTTTATAGTCCCTTGGGTTTATTATTCCCTTTGATTTATAATATTTATCTTAGGGTTTATATACCTTGGGTTTATATATTAATTCCTTGGGTTTAATATTATTCCCTTGGGTTTATATTATCAATCTATTGGCTTTTTAATCCCTTGGGTTTTTAGTATTAATCCATTGGGTTTATTATTCCCTTGGGTCTATAATCAATCCCTTTAGGGTTTATATACCTTGAATTTATAATATTAATCCCTTGGGTTTATAATACCTTTGGGTTTTAGAATTAATCCCTTGGGTTTATTATTCCCTTTGGTTTATAATATCAATCCCTCAGATTTATTTGGTTCATGTTCCTAGGGCTTATAATATTAATCCTAGGGTTTAATATAAATCCCTTTGATTCACAATCATGGTTATCTGTCATTGATGGCCCAATGTCACAATGTGCTAAAGATTGTCTCAATATGAAAATCAACCATGGTCAACTGTGGTCTAACATCACATTGTGACAAACATCATCTCAGTATGAAAATCAATGATGGTAAATCATGGTCAACCATGTTTATTTTTGGATTTATAATATTTATCTTAGGGTTTTTATACCCCGGGTTGATGATATTTATCCCTTGGGTTTAATATTATTCCCTTGCAACGAGCCACTATAGATATTGGAGACAAAAAGAGGCAGGGTCTACCATTTAGAGCTATATCAAGAGTGAAATCAATATATGTTTTGCAGATCTCACTATTTTTTTCTTTTGAGAAATATGAAAAAATGCAAGACAGTGCGAGAAAGGATTGGTTGGAAAGCGTGAATAGTCATGATCATTATCCTATTGATTTGAATTGGTGCAACTTTCATCATCAGTCTTGATGTGCTTTGTAAGAGGCTAGCGTTTAATAATTGTGTTCTAGTGTAGCGTTTAAAGTTGAATTTAGTATCAACCCCATTTAAATCATTGTTTGATTTTTATTAAATGTTTATTTCATAGTTAATTCATTATTATTTATTAAATGATTATTAATATAATTTCTTGAATGATTATTAATATAATTGTATTTTTTTGTGAATAAGGTGTATTGTATTACTGTATAGTAGCGGTATTTACAAGAAATGGATTGTGTGAGACTATGTCTCTAGCAAATGAGCCAACGACCCTAGCCAAACTGATAGCCATATTGATAGAATTACAGTGAAGCTTAACAAAAAGGAAGCTCTTTCTTTTGTGAGATTTGCAATATTTAGAACTGAGAAAATTTTCAGAAATCAAAACTAAGGTTGACTCCAAAAATAAATCTTAATAATGAGATGAATAGAAACTATCTGCTCCTAAGGCCCTTATTTTCTGTGCTGAAGTTGTTGTCGCTTTCTTTGCAACGGCCCCAAACCTAAAGGGGGGAAGACACAAAAAGGAACTTGTCATGTGCATTAGGGGTTGGCGACGACCAGGTCATCTTCCAAGCTAATTGGTTGTTCCTGGGTACTACCTTCCTATGGCACCATTGCCGTCGGGAGGCTGGAGGAAGCACCCACCACTTCTTTCTTCACACTGGGGGAGCTGTCAGTAGGGGAATGCATTTTTGCAGTAGCTCATTTCTTTAAAACAGTGTAGTGTGGAGAGTCTCTTGTGACAAATCGACAGTGGTTGATAGACTGCACATAAAGCACAAATTTGTTGGTAAGGTTATCAATCTTGTCCTCCACCACCTTTGAATGCTCTTCTTGCTCCTGCATAGCTAGGCCAAGGATAGTCTTCATTTTCCACCAAAGATCAATAGTATGCATATAGAGATTTTTGCTTTCTCTTGAGAGAGTGGGGTCTAGGATCCATGTGAAGTCAGCTGCAACTTATTCCAAGGAAACTCCTCTTCTTAGAGCTCTCGCATGAACCTCTAAATTGGTTACTCTTTCCTGGGTTTTGAATTTAACAACGGCAAAGAAATTAATGGTCACGTGTGTTACAGAAGACTTTGTCTAAGTAGTAGGAGTGGAGCCTAAGGTGTTCCAGCACGAGGATCCATGACCATGGCCTCCCCCCCAACTAGGGGTCAGACTAGAACTTTGCTTGGGTGCCATGAGAGGGAAGGGGCAAAAGGTAGGCACACGGTGGGGGGGGGAGCAGGAAATACAAGGCACCAAAGCAAGGAAGATGACGGGGAGGGGAGGGTGAGGGGGGGATTAATAGGGGCAGGAGATCTTCGAGGGGTGGGGAGATAAATAGAGGGAAATGAAGGTGGAACGTGTGAGGTACTAAAGTTTAGTGGTGGGGAAGGTACCTTGTAGGACTGATAGGAAAGAAGGACGATTACCGTGTGGGAGATCAGAGCTACGGAAGGTTTGGTTGGCATGAATATCAAAAGGAGTGTGGAAAGGGGTAGATAATCCTTAGCACTACAGGCTTTCGAACATATTTCTCCATCATTAAAGAGACTAGAGATATTCAAATGGTTAATGCGCGTTTTTCCTGTTATCCTTTTCATTTATGACTTCACATTGCTTACAGAGATCACTGTACTCTAGGTCTTACCAGGTTCTTGACCATAACCAATAGTTACTCATCTTGCGCTTGTTTGCCAACTTGTCCGCCAGCTTGTTCCCATCTTGTTTGATAACCTGGAAGGAAACCCCTCCATTCTTTCTATATTGTTTTTAATTCTTTATAGGATTTTATTTAGTCTCCATTTGTCAGACACCTTGGCAACGTCCATACCCTACTGAAGTTTCCTGCTTACCTACGTCGCTAAGGTTGAATCTGCTTCTATGATCAGTGGCCTCAAATTGTAACATTTTTGCAATGGCGATCTTGTGTTCCAGAGCAAGAAGTCGGGCCACATTATTGGTATAGTGCTGATGTTTCCCTCTTAAAACCTTATAATCCCCCCCTAACCATTTCTAAATACCCCCCAAAATCCCGTAGTGCCCGGATTACCTTTTGCTACACCATCGTAGTTGAGTTTAAGGGTTCTAGCTCTAGAGGAGACTAAGTGATAGCAGGTCCCATGTTTCTAGAGATGGTGGAGGAAATGGGGGCAAAAGTGTGATGATGATCTAATAGGGTTAGAATGCTCAAGTCTGAATAGTTGGGAGGTTCAATGGGACCATGCAAAATGGAAAAAGCCATGGGTTATCGAATTTTTTTCTTAGCAATAGAGAGGGTGATTTCCTCCTGATGAGAGGTTCCTCTGAAGATTTTGGAATTTCTTTCCTTCAAAAGTGCCTAGGATATGATTCCTAGAATGAGGTTCCAAGCCATGTTAACAAGGGGGTTTGGGGAGAGAGAGGATCTCCAATTTTCAATGGTGTTAAGAATTGAGGAGGGATCCCGATCCATGGCTATGAAGGCCAGAAACACCCAATTCCAGAGCTTGTTCATGTAGGGGCATTCATTCATCAAATGATTTGTTGTTTCTTCCTTTAGCTGACATAGGTTGCATCTGGAGGGTCCAATGAATCCCTTTTTTCTAAAATTATCCCAAGTGAGAATTTTCCTGTGCATTATGAGCCATAGAAAGATGGATATTTTTGGCCAGTGTTTCCTTTCCCACAAAGATTTCCATTTTTTTTCTGGTTGAAGATGGTCATGGAGAGAAATATATCTATAAGCTTCCTTTAAATTGAAGTGCCCAGCCGAGTTTTCTCCCCATCTTATCTTGTCCTCTGAGGTTTTGTAAAGTATTTTTATTTTTTGGATTTCACTCGAGAGCTCCTACCAAACCTGAGGGTTGATTGAGGGTTCTCACTCATTCTCATCTAGCCATTCTCTCCACCTATCATTTCCATTGTTGGGTTTCCAATAGTGACTAACTCTACTTTTGCCCCTGTTTTTCATTCCATTCTTGATCTGTTTAAATTTTTCCTTATCAAGGTTTGGCCTTTGTTGCTAGGCATCTTCCCATAAAAGGGCCTTGTCCCCCTTTCCCACCTCCTAGAAACTATGTTGTGGATGATTGCTCTATTTTTCCATGCTTGATTCCAAATAACCGATCCCTTTATGCTCCCATTGAGCCTAATGATTTGTTCTTGCAAGTGGGTGGGGGAATATTTTTCCTTCCATTGGGTACCCTGGGGGGAGTTTGGATTAACGATCTAACACCACAACATTTTAGCTCCCAAGGATTTTCCTAAGATCTCAGGGTCCCTAAGTCCAAGGCCTCCATCATTTTTGGGTTTACACATTTTTTCCCAAGAAACCAAAGCCCACCTCTGTTTCTTTTATGAGCTTCTCCACAGAAAGCTCCTTTGCATATTTCTGATTATGTTTGAGATCAATTTAGGGGTAGCCAAGGCTGAATACAAATAGTGACAAATTTCCTGTAATACCGATTTCACTGGCACGAGGCGACCTACCATATTTAGTGATCTGAAGGTCCAATTGGATATCCCTTTTTTCATCTTGATTAACAAATCTTCCCAAGTAGAGCAAGCCAAGGTTTTGTCAATGAGGGGAACACGGAGGTATCTAGAGAGGAGATGGCTTCTTTGAAATTCTAGGATTCTAGCAATGTTTCCTTGAATAGCTGGAGGGGTATTGAAGAAGAAAAACTTGGACTTTTTTTGATTGATGGAGGTGCCAGAGGCTACAGAGAAGTCAAAGAGAATTGCCTTGAAGGACAAGGATTTTTTTTTGTAGGGAGACCCATGAGTGGAGTCTCATCCACAAATGTTTGGTGCGTGGAGGGAGGAGTGGAGGTGTAAAGCTTAACTCTGGAAAGGGCATTGGAAGAAGAGGCAACGATGATGGATCAACTGAGCCCTTATTCCATTATGAAAAAAAGAAAAGGAGAGATTAGATTCCCCCTACCAGATGCCTCTGTAGGGATTGAAGGGCTAAGAGGGGGAGCCATTCAGGAGAATCGAGAAAAAAGCCCCTGAGACCATCACCATTATCCATTTTATACCGTCTTTACGAAACCCAAAAGATGCCAGGACCTCTGTCATGTAAGCCCAATTGATTTTGTCGAAAGCCTTGGACATGTCCAATTGAATCATCATATGGGTTTTCTTTAGAATTTGAGAAAGTGGATTAATTCATGGGAAAGGATTATGCTATCCATTATTTTCCTTCCTTCCACGTAGCCGGTTTGGTGTTGGGAAATAAAGAGAGGCCGGATAGTTTTTAATATGTTAGCCAAAACTTTAGAGATATTATTATATATGACATTGCAGAGGGCTATGGGACAAAATTTGTCCAGGGAGTTTGCACTGTCTCCTTTAGGAATTAAAGTGAGAAAGGTGGCATTGAAGGATTTTAGGATAAATTTTAGGATTCTACATTCCTCCACTAGGGCATGAACCTAATTTTTTAACATAGGCCAACAAGAATTGTAGAAGTCAATGGTGAACCCATCCAAGCCTCGCGCTTTCCTGGTGGGCATAGTCATTGTTGGTGTCTGAGTGTGAACAACTATTCAACCCTTTTCCACATTTAATTTATCAATCCAGGTGCGTATATTATTTCAAGGTAACAAACAAAGTATACGCAAGTAGCGATGACATAATCCAATCACCAATCCCAGATTCAATAACTAAATTAATTAAAGAAATACTGTGACAGTAAATAAGAATCAATTGTAGAATTATAAAAGCATTCACATCAATTAAGTAAGGTACTATAACAGCAATCGAAATCAACCAACATAAATAAAATAACAACACACAAAAATAACATAGAACCTGATCAGAAAAGTGGGCCCAACTCTCTGATCAGGGCTCCGATGGATTCATAGCTTATAGAGAGAACAACAAAATGACTCACATTCAATTAATTAAATAGTATTATGTTACAGTCTCAGTCCCTTGCATGGCTAACCCTATTCACAACACTAAAACCCTTCTTATAGAAATATTCAGAGAAAACTGTTCTCCGAATCTGGCAACTAATGTATACAAATATACATTTGTTGAAATGGCCAACTAGTTGTCGAGAGAGAGAGAGAACAAGAAAGGTTTGGAATGGCCTGGAAACTATTATGTTGTTACAACATTGCCGAAATGGTGCTATACGCTTGGAGTTACTTCTCTGATTTGCATATGTGACCTTTGACCACCGAATATGTGGAAATGACCGAATTAGTAACTCGCGTAGGTAAAATATCCATGACTATTACTTCATTAATTAAACATTATAGGAAGACAATTGAACAGGGTTTACCTTGTGCATTTAGAGTGATTATTGAATATAAAGGATACAAATGAGTGAGAGAGAGAGTAAAAGTGGAGGGAAAAAGCATGCATATTTGGTACCCAACATCTCCCCCCAACTGGCCTTTCTGCATGTCCTCATGCAGCTCGTCATCTCTTCAGATCTGCGTTGGATGGGTTGTGGTCAACATGAAGTTGAGCAAGGTCGTATTCTTGTCCATCTCTGTCCCCAAAGATTTATATCCTTCTGTCATAAGGAAATCCTTCCACCAATCATTCCTCACATTATATGTTGGAGTGTCATGCTCTACTGGCAGCCAAATGAGGGGAAACTAAAACCTCAGCCCCATCCACCTTACCCCACAGGTCTGAATGCATACAACAAAACGTGACACTCTTTCTAATGCTCGAGAAAAATTGGGTGCTCCAAAAGGTTCTCTATTTCTGATAGCTGATGATGACATCATCCATCTCCTTTGGAAAATATATGTTGGGTTGTGTTATATTCTATCCATGACGAGCCCACGTAGTTAACCGAGGGGTGAGAGGGGGGTGGATCCCCCCCTTCGTTGTGCCAATTATGTAGCGAGGGGGTCATAGGGGGTTTGATGGGTATAGGTAACCCCCCTCTATGGGGTCTGGGGCAGCGCCCCAGAAAATTTTGTTTTTTGGACCTTATATTAGGTTGGGCGGACCTACCTATGGTTTTGTGCATGCTTTTTGCACATGGTTTTGGAAGCGATGGTTTTCGGTCCATGGTATTGGATGCCTTGGCATGTATAAATATGTATTGTAACATTGAAAGGAACATAATGAAAAATCAAGCTGGAAGTCCCGATTTTGGGATCCAAGGGAAATCTCTGTGTATATGTGTTTCATGTGTTATGCTCTCGCATTGTTTCTTTTCTACATTTTAGAATTTGTATGCAAGTAATTTCTGTACATGGTTAAAACCTACATTTGGTATCAGAGCTATTTTGGCTTCAAGGGGATGCCTTTGTTGCTGAGGGGTTTTTCTTCGGCCTATGGTAGACCCTGTTTAGTGGGAGATCTGCGGGATCGATTCTGGTGGTGAAAGAAGATGGCGAGCAGTGGAAAGATAGAGATCGTGAAATTTAATGGTCAGAGTTTTGAGTTATGGAAACTCAATATGGAAGATTTGTTGGTGGGTAAAGATCAGTGGATCACAGTAGATCCATGTACTAAACCAATGAGAGTGTCCGATGAAGAATGGAAGAAGTTGGATTGGAAGGAAAAGAGCACAATATGATTGTGTGTCTCAGATTTAGTATTGCTGAATGTATTAGGGAAAGCTACGGGAAAGGCTTTGTGGGAAAAGTTAGGGACTTTGTACCGATATAAGTCTCTGGTGAATAAGTTTTTCCTACGGAGAAAGCTGTATAACCCGAGGATGAAAGATGGAGACTCAGTGACAGAGCATCTGAACACATTTAATATTATGGTAAGTCAGTTATTATCTATTGATATTAAAATTTTAGATGAAGATAAGTGCATCAGTTTGTTGTTTTCTCTACCAGATTCGTGGGATAGTTTGGTTATTACAATAGGTAGCAATGCAACTACCTTGCAGTTTGATGAAATAGTCTCATCCTTGCATACGGAGGAAATGAGATGGAAAAATATGGAGAGTCATAATTTTGATGCCTTGTCTGTACGAGGATGGTCCCAGAACAGAAACAAAAATAAGTCATCGAGTGGGAGGTGTAAATCTAGAGGGAGATATAAATCTCTAGGAAAACCTGTAAAGGTGGTTTGCTGGAAATGCAGAAAGGAAGGGCACTACAAAAGGGACTATAATTCTAAAATTCCTGACAAAGGAAAGGGATGTCATGATGCTCCTTCTGTAGAGGAAAAAAACACCTGAGATGAAGGTGGGGATGTCTACTTGGCTTCTTCAAGTACACATGTAGATCATGAGGCATGGTTGATTGAATCGGGTGCATCCTTTCATTTCAATCCCCATAGAGAGTGGTTCTGTAAGTATGAGAAATACGATGGTGGTGATGTCTTCTTGGGGGATGAAAAGAAGGCTAGAATCATTGGTCACGGAAAAGTAAAGTTGAAGTTGCAAGGTGGAAGGGTTAGAACACTTTCGGGTGTTCTGCATATTCCTGCATTGGCCAGAAATCTGATTTCTGTAAGCAAGCTAGATGATGCAGGTGTAAAAACTGTGTTCGTGAAGGATACTTGCAAAATGGTTCAGGGAGCACTGATATCGATGTGGGGAGTTCGGTTTGGAACTATTTACAAGCTACAAGGTAGCACTATTATTGATGGGTGCAACAGTTCTGTGGTTCCTGAAAGTGGAGCAGAAAATCTAGTGGTTTCTAGAGAGAAGACCATGCTGTGGCATCAAAGGCTTGGATATATTGGAGAGAAGGGCCTTCGAATACTTCATGGTAAAGGTTTGGTACAAGGTATGAGTAATAGCTCTCTGGATTTTGATTTCTGTGAACATTTTGTATATGGGAAGAAGAATCGAGTGAGTTTCCCCTCTGGTAGTAAGAGGGTGAAACACATATTAGAACTTGTGCACAGTGATGTGTTTGGAACTATGAAGGTTCCATCACTTAGTAACTTTGTGTACTATGTATCATTTATAGATAACTTCTAAAGGATTACATGGATATATTTCCTTAAGAAGAAATCTGAAGTCTTTGACAGGTTTAAAGAATTTAAGGCTTTGGTGGAAAACCAGACAGAGAAGAAGATAAAGGTGTTGAGGACAGATAACAGTGGAGAGTTTTGCAGCAAGGA
Source organism: Pinus tabuliformis (assembly GCA_031772625.1). Lineage (NCBI taxonomy): Eukaryota > Viridiplantae > Streptophyta > Pinopsida > Pinales > Pinaceae > Pinus > Pinus tabuliformis. Next base: position 745,049,008 of record CM062818.1, read on the forward strand.
ATTTGAAGAATTCTATAAGAAGTGTGGTATAGCATGGAAAAAGACTACTCCATACACACCTGAGAAAAATCGGGTTACAGAACGAATGAAAAAGACATTGATGGAAAGGACAAGAAGCATGCTCAATGGTGCTGAGTTAGGATTGGAATTCTGGGCAGAGGTGGTGGAGACAACATGTTACCTCGTCAACAGATCACCTTCATCAGCGTTGGAGGATAAGACTCCAAATGAGGTATGGACTGGTAAGAAACCCTCTCTTTCACATCTGAGGGTATTTGGATGTGGTGAATATATACATGTTCCAAAGGAGAAAAGAACCAAGTTGGATAGTAAATCTGAAAAGTGCATCTTTATTGGGTATAAGGATGGTTTAAAGGGTTATAAGCTTTGGAACCCAGAAACAAGGAAGGTTGTGTACAACCAAGATGTGGTGTTTAGAGAGGTGAAAGATGTTATTAAACATGAAGTCCAACCAAAGGAACTTGAGAATATAGAGTTTGAACTTAAGGAGGAAGAATCAGAATCCATAGCAGAGGACAAATCAAAAGATGAAGAGCCACAAACTCCGAGTGTGAGAAGATCAGTTTGAGAAAGAAGGCAACCACAAAGGTATAGTCCATGTACTTTCTATTCAAATTTTTCTTTATCTATTACTGATTATGATCCCAGAATTGTGAAGGAAGTAGGAGATTCAGAGGATGGCAAACTCTGGAAAGAGGCCATGGTTAATGAAATGGCATATTTGCACAAAAATGAGGCTTGGGATCTAGTGGAGTAGTCGGTTGGAAGGAAACCCATTGGCAGCAAATGGGTGTTCAAGAAGAAGACAAATGCAGAAGGAAAGGTGGAGAAATACAAAGCTCGGTTGGTAGCAAAAGGTTATTCCCAGGTGCCAGGAATTGATTTTGGTGATATTTTTTCTCCTATTTCCAAGGTAGCTTCTATTAGATTACTTTTATCTGTTGCTGCTACTTTTGATTTTGAGGTAGAATAGATGGATGTGAAGACAACATTTTTTCATGGGGATCTGGAAGAGGAGATCTACATGAAGAAACCTGGAGGTTTTGTGGTGAAGGGTAAGAAAGAAATGGTATGCAAGTTAAAGAAGTCTCTGTATGGGCTAAAAAGGCCACGAAGGATGTCATATCAGAAATTTGATACATTTATATGGAGACTTGGCTTCACCAGAAGAAAAGTAGATCACTATGTGTATTTTAAAATAATTGGTGACTGTGTTATTTATCTAGTGTTGTATGTGGATGATATGTTGCTGGTTGAAAATGACAAAGAAATTATCTAGGATTTGAAGATCCAAATGTCCTCCAAATTTGACATGAAAGATCTTGGTGCTACAAACTATTTTGGGCATGGAAATTAAAAGAGACCGGGAAAAGAGGAAGCTCTGGTTAAGCCAGAGGAAGTATGTTGAGACAATACTGCAGAGGTTTAATATGCATGATAGTAAACCGGTGAAGGTTCCTATTACTTTAGGTGTGAAGTTATCTGTTGAATAGTGTCCGAAGACATAAGAAGAGGAAGAGGACATGTACCATGTTCCATATGCAAGTGCAGTTGGTAGCTTGATGTATGCAATGGTCTGTACTAGACCAGACATTGCACATGCAGTGGGAGTATTGAGCAGGTTTATGTCAAAACCAGGGAAGGATCAGTGGACAACAGTGAAGCGGGTTTTCAGGTATTTGTGTGGCACTAGTGATTATGGTTTGTGCTACCAAGGAAGACTAGGATTGGATAGAGTGTTGGATATTCGTGGCTTTGTTGATGCAGGCTGGGCTGGATATGTAGATCAGAGAAGATCTACAAGTGGGGATGTGTTTAACCTATTTGGAGGTGTAGTTAGTTGGATGAGTAAGAAACAATCTGTAGTGGCACTATCAACTATAGAGGTAGAATACATGGCAGCCACTCATGTAGGTAAGGAAGTAGTTTGGTTACAGAGATTGTGTTCAAGTATGGGGTTAGTATAGGGAGCTATAAGGATAGAGTGTGACAGCCAAAGTGCAATTTTCTTGGCAAAGAGCCCTGCATATCATTCAAAGACAAAACACATTTATGTTTAGTATCACGTTGTGAGGGATATGATAGAAGACAAAATGGTGTTGCTGGTAAAGGTGGACACTTTGAAGAATACTACAGAAGCATTGAAAAAATCTGTGAGTTCTGAGAAGTTCTCTTGGTGTAGAGAAACAATGGGCATTGCAGGGCTCGATAAATGACTAAGCTCTCTTGTGGTGCCATGTGGAAAGAAAACAACAAGTGGGAGAATGCTGGGTTGTGCTATATTCTTTCCACGACTAGACCACGTAGTTAACTGGGGGGTTAGTCTTCCCCCCCTTTGTTGTGCCGATTGCATAGCGGGGGGGTCATAGGGGGTTTGAGGGGTGCAGGCAACCCCCCTCTATGGGGTCTAGGGCAAGACCCCATGAAATTTTGTTTTTTGGACCCTATATTAGGTTGGGTGAACCTAACTATGGTTTTGTGCATGTTTTTCGCACATGGTTTTAGACGCGATGGTTTTCAGTCCATGGTATTGGATGCTTCGGCATCTATAAATATGTAATGCAACATTGAAAGGAACATAATGAGAAATCAAGCTGGTAGTCCTGGTTTTGGGATCCAGGGGAAAAATATCTATGTATATGTGTTTTATGTGTTATTCTCTCGTATTGTTTATTTTCTGTGTTTTAGAATTCGTATGCTGGTAATTTCTATACAGAGTTAAAACCTACAATTTCAAGGGCTTCATCCTAAAAGTGATTGTTTGTCTGACACAGAGGTCAGTTACCATCTTTGTGTTGTTGTCATTCATTCCTTAGATCCCTCAATCTGTAGAAAGGTGGAGTGCTTGTTTTAAATAGTCACTGACTGACCATTCTCCCTCCTTACCATGAGTGGCTTTGTAGCTTGATTTTCTTCAAAAATATCACAAGACTTCCTCCATTTAACCTAATTAATAGTGTAGGAGGTGAAGGCTCTTAGGGGAACGTCTCCCATGAACGGAAATGGATTGAAGGTCTCATCATCCCTCAAGAAATAACCATGCATGTAGAGTTCGCACATCAAGTGATGGTTCACGATATCGTGAATCCTTATGATACGAAGGAACTGTATCGGATCCTCAATCTCATGGTTGATCTCCTTGTAAATTCTTTACAGGTAGAAGAAAAATAAATTTTCATGAAGAAACAAAGTGTAACCATGGGAAGAAGGTCGACAGGCCATTAGGTATTGTGCGAGGGTAAACATTTGTTCCTTATCTGCCTTTAACACCTGCACTTGCCCTTCTAAGTCCTTTATCTTCTTTTTTTGTTTCTCTTGCCTCTACCTTGCTTTATCTTGCTGGTCTACATACCTAGTCATAATCTCAGTGGCCTATTCTTGAACCCACTTCGTCTCCTTCTTTTGTTCATTCACGGCAGATTGCCATTTTTGAATTTCAACAACTAGGAAGAATTCTCAGGCCTCGAACAACTATTCCATAGGACCAGTCTGTGTGGCAGAAGAAGTTGTGGGAACATCTTCTATTTGGACAGCTACTGAGGAGACCTCGAACTTCAGCTTTACAACCTCTTGTTTATACTCCCTTGTCTTCTTCTTTAGCCAAGATACCTGCTTTCTTAGCTTCTGAACCTCCATCTTTAATCACATGGTTTCTCCAAACTGTCGTTGATACATTTCTTTGAGAGGTGGTCTCCTCTTCTCACACTGTTGTATCCACTCTTGTTTAACAATAAATTCATTTTCCAGCCCCACAGCTAGTTCAGAAAATGGCGGATTTCCATTGAAGGCATCAAATGGATCCTTTACCAAGTCTTCCTTACTTGGTTTTCTATCCCCGGGAGCACTCTCTTCCTCAACTCTTTTCAATTCAAAAAAATCTGTCACCTAGACAGTGCCTTCGTCAACCGTCCTCTGCTACAATCCTTCTGTAAAAAATTCTTTTTTAGCCTGACCTTCAAGAAGCCGTTGCTGGGAATCTGCAAGTAATGAGACAACAATGGTTGCACCCACCTTTGAGCTGATGAATTTCAACATGGGAGGAACAACAATTTCTTCCATTAAACAATGAGGGGAACATATCTTTCACACTACTCTTGGCATTGTGGCCAAAAAAGGAGATTTGGGGATGTTCTCCACCTGGTCTATATCAGTCTTGTCTACTACCTCTAGTTATTTTTTGTAGAAATTCCCACTCGTAGATCACCTAATAATGCAATAGACTAAAGCAAAATACTTGATCTACTTCTACAACCAATTTATCGTAAGCTTAATCAAACATGAGCAACATCAATAAGAACACACATAACTGATAATAAGGAATCAATCACACATAACACAGAAGAAATATCCAGAGGAAAGCACCAGCCTAAAACCCTATCTTTATATTATCATACAAGTGGAAATATAACCAGCATTACAAAAAGAATTAGCTCAAAAACTATCCTGCTCTCTCTGCAATACCTCTGCTGCTCATAGACAGTGAAAGGCCTCTATCCAATCTCTGGTTTTCCCTCCAAGCCTTCTATTTCTTTACGCAATTTTGATTGGGGTCCAGTGCAACCACTTGTGTGAATTGGCCTCTTCACACACTCACTAACCTCTGATCCAACTACGCAGTCCTAAAGGAGATAAATCCTTCTCCATGGATGAGCTTCCTTTATAGGAAAAAATTCATCCAATTGAAAGTACATTTTCCCTTCTTTGATCTCAACTTGGTCATTTTCTGAACTGACATGCATGCGTTATTCATGAGAGAATATTCAGTTATCTGAAGTGCAACACTTATATGCAAGCATGCATTAACTAACTGAAGTCACATTAATTTAAACAAACTGTTTAAATCAATCTAACTGGACTTGACTCAGTTAACTGAGCCAAATAATTACTACTCAAATTAGAACTCATCCTTATCTCTTTAATTGATGGATAAATTCCTCAATTAATAGAGAAATTGTTCCATGTCCTCACATAGACTTCATGTTTGATTTTTCACAACTAATTAACTCATGGTGAATTAATTAATTTATTTTCAAACAGATGTTAAGTTCAAATTCAAATTTTACTTCCTATTTTAGTCCAAGGACTGACTAAAATAGGAATCCATCCCGAACTGCTAAAAAATAGCATTGCTATTTTTAGGACTTCCATTTTTCATTCCCTAGTGCTCAATCTAGCACTGGTATCTAAACTACTATTTATAATAGTGCTATTTTTAGCACTTCTATTTTTAGCATTTCTTGTTGCCATTTTCAACACTCCCTCTCAACAAGAAATGCTTCAACTCGAACCTAATCCTGTACCTTTGGAATGTTCTACATGCAACACTTCTACCAAGTGTGGTTGCTCCAACGACTCTCGAAACAAAAAAATCTCCCAACTGACCTCTTTGTTGGGCTAGAAACATACTCTAATGCTGAAGCTCCATCTGTCACTGACAAGTGCTCCATCTCTGAGCCCTAAGCTGCTGCAACACTCCATGCATCTCACACCATTGCACACCTCTTTGTGCCATCCTACACTGGTGCAGCACTCCTGTGCCTCTCGCATTGTTGCAGCTTGCTAGCTCTACACTGTCTTGGGATTCCTGCACTATAGCTCTATCTGCCCCTCCATCCACATCTATATCTACCCAATCAGCCAGTCCTACTACTCCTCATCGGGGCTCCCGTAGAAAATTTGAATCAGAGAGCTTGGGCACCTCAAGGATCCTGCCCCCATTTCAGCCTTCTTGGGACGATCACTCCACATCACCCCACCTCCTACCTGGAGGTATGGATGCATGTGATCCCTCTGCCCACTTGGCTCAAAATTTCCCCCTACTGGAGGTCTCTGCATGAGTAGATGTCTCTACTTGATCTCCTCTCAGCTTCTCTAGTTGTGGCTGCTCCACAACCTCCTGAAGTTTCTTCACCAATCGTGGCTCCTCCACAATCATTTGAGACTTCTTCTGGTGTTGCATGTTGAGAGGTAATGTATTGTCCCTCTCAACCACCAAGCATGTAACCTTTTCCTTGCTCCTCAAGGGTTTTCATGCATCTTGTACCTCAAGTGAATACAGGTTCTTGGCTAGCACACCAATCTATTTCATCTTTCCCGCCGTCACGAATTTTTTGGAAAAAGAGTTGATTTTAAATCAGTGATATCTCTCTCATCCGAACTCCGATACAGATGATTATTTTTTTGAATTTTGGTATTTTTCTACAAGGAATCCAGATCTGCTATTTGTTTCTGAAAATTTTGCACAAAAATTTTCAGATCTCCTCTAAAAACTCGCGGCCCAAATTTTTTTTTTTACTTTGAATTTTCTTCTTCGTGTATACTTTTCTCTTCTTTGATCACCTTTTCTTTGATACCATGTAGAATTTCCCACCTATAGATCACCTGATAATGCAATAGACTAAAGAAAAATACTTGATCTACTTCTACAACCAAGAAGAAATATCCAGGGGAAACCACCAACCTAAAACCCCATCTCTGTATTATCATACAAGTGGAAATATCACCAGTATTACAAAAAGAATTAGCTCAAAAGCTATCTTGCTCTCTCTGCAATACCTCTCCTGCTCATAGACAGTCAAAGGCCTCTATCCAACCTCCGTTTTTCCCTCCAGGCCTCCTATTTCTTTACGCAATTTTGATTGAGGTCCAGTGCAGCCACTTGTGTGAATTGTCCTCTTCACACACTCACTAACCTCTGATCCAACTACGCAGTCCTGAAGGAGATAAATCCTTATCCATGGATGAGCTTCCTTTATAGGAAAAAAATTCATCCAACTGATAGTACACTATCCCTTCTTTGATCTCAACTGGGTCTCTGTCTGAACTAACATGCATGAGTTATTCATGAGAGAATATTCAATTATCTAAAGTGCAGCAGTTATATGCAAGCATGCATTAACTCACTGAACTCACATTAATTTAAACAAACTGTTTAAATCAATCTAACTGGACTTGACTTAGTTAACTGAGCCAACTAATTACTACTCAAATTAGAACTCATCCTTATATCTTTAATTGATGGATAAATTCCTCAATTAATAGAGAAATTGTTGCATGTCCTCACATAGACTTCATGTTTGATTTTTCACAACTAATTAACTCATGGTGAATTAATTAATTTATTTTCAAATAGCTGTTAAGTTCAAATTTGAATTTTAATTCCTATTTTAATCTAGGGAATCCATCCCAAACTGCTAAAAATAGAAATTCTATTTTAGCACTTCCATTTTTCATTCCCTGTTGCTTAATCCAACACTGGTATCTAAACTGCTATTTATAGCAGTGCTATTTTTAGCATTTCTTGTTTCCATTTTCAACATTTTTCTCCATCGCCTTCATCTCTCACTTAGGCTGAGCCTTCTTCATGCATTGCTTCTTGTCCAATGGCTGATGCTGGTTCTTGTGGGGCAACGTCTACCTCAGGGTTTGTCTCTTCCACATTTCCCTGCCCTGACTGAGTTGGTAGTGGTTCTTGTGTGACACCCCTACTCATTTCAACATCCACATATGTTTGGGCAAGTGGTGTTGGTTCTTCTGTAACAGCATCACTCGCCAGCTCCTTGACCAAAATTTCTTCCCCTTGTGCTTCATTAATGAAATTCGATTCTTGTAGAATAGTATCAACTCCATCCATTGTCTTCATTTCTTCATTAATAGGTTCCACAGGCAAGGCTAGTTCTTGTGTGAAAGCCTTGACTATATCGCCAATTGTTTCCTCCACTTCCATTTCTTCGTTAATATGGTCCACAGGTGGGGTTGGTTCTTGTGTGGCAGCCTTGACTATATCGCCAACCATTTCCTCCACTTCCATTTCCTTGAGCTCTTCTTCCTCTCCCACTGTACCAGCAAGGGATGCTGGTCCTTCCTCCAATTCTTCTGGTTCTTCTTCTTCTCCTACTGTACCCGTAGGAGATGCTGGTTCTTCCTCCAATTCTTCTAGTTCTTCTTCTTCTCCTATTGTACCAACAGGAGATGCTAGTTCTTCTTCTTCCAATTCCTTGGGCTCTTCTTCTTTAGAAACTATAACAACTGCTACTTCCTCTTCCGTCATCTCGAGGAATTGTGCCCAAGGAACTTGTAATTTGGTCAATGCATGCATGACCAACAATTAAACCAGTCTGTGATTTGTGAGGACCGCCAACACTTGGCATGAGTGCCAAGCGAACTGTGCCATAAGTTGAAGACTTTTCATAAAAAAGAAAATCATGTTCAAAGAATGAACCTGAACCTGCAGGAATCGAAGATGGGCTAGAATTTTGAAATGATATTTAAACAAGGTGGTAAACTGCCCTTCGCAAGTTATATATTTCATGAAGCCTGCTACCTCATTCCATGGATATGGCAAGGTCTTATGGTCATACCCCCTTCCCTTCTAGACAACGCTTTCTCCAGCCTACAAAAATAATTCTGTGACTTTGGCAGTGGAGCCTTCTGCGAAAACCACTTTTGTCCAATTGTGTTAACCCACTAACTTCTGCAATGGCCTCTTCCGTGATGGGAATTTCTAATCCTCTAACTTGCGAGCAATTCTTGTTCAGATTCAGCGTGAATTATATCCTAATCCCCTCATTGAACCCCTACAATCTGTTGAAATAAATGTCCCATCATGCTTCTACGAAGACCCACCATACATCTACATTGTTACGGACTAGGGTTGTATCCTTGGGTTCATGACGCATAGCCAGTTCGCCCATCCTGTAGAGACTGTAACAGAACTTTGGACGTAGCAAATGGTTGGAAGGAGTGACAGTAACCAACTTCTTTGCAGTAACAACATGGTAAAAAAAATGAATGAAATGGAACAGTGGTAAAACGGTAGGTGATTTCTTGGGAAACGAAGAAAATGACAGTGGATTATGGTGAGTACAGCGAATGGAGTGGTAATCATTCCGAATTAAACTAGAAGGGACTGATTGGTACATGTTTCAAATCCCAACGCATGTCAATGATTATGCGAAATAATGATTAAGATCGTGGAATGTACCATCAGCACAAGGTTTAATGATGGTGATGGATTAATCATTAGTGTGGTTTAATTACACCGTCGTTTAATTATGACAGCACCCCCCCCCCCCCCCCCTTATAAATAGTCATCCATGGCATGTCAATGTCTTGTCCACAGAATATTTAATTAAATCCATAAGAGTCAACAGAGACGTACCTGGTGACCTACTTGAGGGGAGTGACAGTTGGTAGAGTAACGACGGAGTAACAGAATCCAAAGAGTAGCAGCATCCAACACTTAGAAATTTTTTAGGAGTAACAACATCGGTGAACTAACATCATCCGAGGAGTAACAACATCCGAGGAGTAACAACATCCAAAGAGTAACAACATCCGAGGAGTAACAACATCCGAGGAGTAACAACACCCAAGGAGTAACAACACATGAAGAGTAGTAACACCCAAGGAGTAACACCATCTGAGGAGTAACAAGATCCGAGGAGTAACAACATCTGAGGAGTAACAACATCCAAGGAGTAACAACACCCAAGGAGTAACATCACCTAAGGAGTAACAACATTCGACGAGTAACAACACCCAAGGAGTAACATCACTTAAGGAGTAACAACATCCAAGGAGTAACAATATCTGAGGGGTAACAACATTCGAGGAGTAACAACTTCCAAGGAGTAACAACAATCGAGGAGTAGCAACATTCGATACTTAGAAAAAAAAAATTAGAGTAACAACAACAACGGAGTAATAGCACCCTAGGAGTAACAACATTCGATACTTAGAATTTTTTTCAAGAGGATCAGTATTAGTGGAGTGACTTCACCAATTACTCCATAAAATTTTCAGCTCCTCAATCATTGTGCCTCAATAGTAGCTCCTCCAAAAAGACAAACAAGTGAGTAGTAACAGCATTTTATTCACACACACACACACACACACACACACATTTTAATACATGGGTGCAGAGGAGGTATCTTCTGCACCAACAACCTTCAATCTAGATTTTTTAGAGAGATGTTTGATGAAGGCTTCTTTGGAGGCTAGGTGGTGGTAAAGTCTAAGTCGATGTCCATTTACAATAATTGAAATATGAGAATCATCGATTGTGACCAATCTAATAGTCCCATTGTCAAATACCACATCAACCTCATATGGTCCCTACAATCACGAGCGAAGCTTTCCTTTAAAATACTTAAAACGGGAACCATATAGTAATGCCCAATACCCTCTATGAAACACCTTATTTTTAATGAATGTATTGTGCCATTTTTCTCTCTGCTACTATATGGTAGCAGTTCTCTGGACAACGATTAAACAAATTTCATCAATCTCATTTAGCTGTTCCAGCCGATTTTTCTGGGCTTCTGAGAGGTCCAATCCTACTTCCAGAGCCGTTCATACCGTACTTATTTCAAATTCCAATGGAAACAATGGGGATTTTCCATAGACGAGTTCAAATGGCAAGAACGTTGTCATGTTCTTCCATGTTGTTCTATACACCCAAAGAGCTTCAAGAAGTTTTTCAGCCCAATCCCAGCGATGATTTGTCACAGTCTTGGTGAGGATGTTTTCCAATACTTTGTTTTTTCTCTTGCATTAAAAAATGGATGCCATGTACATAAGTTGCAAATCTGGTGGATGGTAAGGAAAATTTGATATCCTATATGCAATGAAGAATCATATTCCATACTTATAATGAACCCCAAAGTGTCAAAATTGCATGTCAAGTGGGAAAATTTCATTTCCCAGGTTAAAATATGTGTTACAACATGAGTTGATCACACACAACCTCCAAAAAATGTACTTAGAGAATTAATAAAATATAGTGCTATATTATTTCTCCTTGTGCATCTTCCTACTCTTCCATAATTATAATTTACACCTTCAAGTGAGGGTACTAAGTCCACCAATACAGTTTCACTGATTTACCTCGTCTTGTGTTAAGTACAAGTAGTCTTTAGTAACATGCATGTATAGGGCTCACTAAAGATCAAAATTGTGATTCTCTAATTTTTGTGTGGCTCTTAGAACATTATTGATCCTTTTACATTATTAGAGTTTCACTTCCAATCCAAGAAGTCACTATTGTCCAAAAATATTGGGAAACTGCCAAATCACACAACATGATAAATCAGGCTAGGGAGCCATTAGAATTTTATATGACACATGCATCACCCAAGGGAATTTTCTTCTATGGTTCGTAATGAGGAAAATATGCATGAAATGGTAAATTTTTCCACCCCATGAACATACACACAAATTGAAGTAAATAAGGCATATATATCATCATTGATTTCAAGCCATACCATAAATAGTTAAGACAAGATATTATATTAGCTATGACACACTTCCATTATAATCTTGAGAGAATATTAGCAATCACATTTCAAGGGGAAAACTTGGGATGAAATGTGTAGGAATGAACCCCAAATTGTTGTTTTCCTCATCAAAATGGTCTTATATACAAATTACAGGTTGTTACACAAAGGCAAGGGTAAATCCAACAAAAACATGTTAAAGTAGAAAATGTTACCTCTTAACCCTGTGATTCCACCTGGAACTCACATTGCAATGAATAGACAAATACATAGACCAACAAGTGCAAATTTATGAGCGTTTTTGCACAATTTAAATTATACATCCACGAGTTAATCTCTCCTTCTAAGCAATTACAACCATACATGCACAATCAATGACTGAAAAGGGAATAAATAAACATGAAGAACTGAAGGGGAAAAGAGGTATTTAAATTTTTTTGGAGCATCTTGGGTTGGTCAAGGTTGATGTGTATGGGTTTAGATTAATTCTCTCTTGTGACATTGTTTTGAAACACCCAACACTTTTCAAAAGTCTATAATGTGGCACCTACCACTTACAAAAATCAAATAAGGAGATTTTATCCTAATAAATAAAACCCACACTTATCCATTTTAATAAGTTGTACTTACCACTTCGCTGTGGCTATCTAGGGGGTTAACATGTTATGAAATGTGGCTATGCATCATAGAATAAATAGAAATTAAAAATATGAAAATGATTACTTTTATTAATGATGGGGTTATCAAATACATTGACATCAACCCTCTTTTATCTGGTTAGTAGCCAATGGCATAACCTAACTACTTTTCTTAATGAGATTTATTAACCTAATGCATATCATAATTAGATATCATGGCCACTTATGTGACACAGCTTCATTAAATTTGATTAGACCAGACATACTAGATCATTATACTCCACACCCGCTATTAATGCTACAATACTAAGTATTAAAACTTGATAGAGAACAACAATACAAAATCAAAATAAAAACATATTAACCAACTTATCTCCTCTACAGATTTGGTATCCTGCAATTACATAACAAAGTTGTCAAACTCAAAGTTGGCAAATATTCAACTAGCTTGGGACTCAACAACTTGAGAAGAATACGACATTATCTAAAATTTTAAATTTTATAGCTTAGGCCTTGTAGGTTGACATTATAGCCTATGGGATTGTAGGTTTGTAGGTTGTAATGTCCACCTATAGGCCTACAAGCTAAAATATTTTCCTAAATATCTATAGGCTAACAACACACTTATAAAAATGAAATGGCTCTTGAAAATGTATGGAATGAGACACTTATAAGAATGAAATGGCTCTTGAAGATGTATGGAATGAAAAATAATGATGAGAGAAATGTCAATTATGCCTATTGAAGTAATGTGCATACATCTAGTCCACTTCTGCATAGGATATGGTATTCATAGTACATACTAGTGCTCTGCCAACTAGAAAAAAATATTTTTGAAAATTGGGCCTTATCTAAGATTTCCAAAGGTTTTTCGTTTCATTTTCTACACTTATTTTTCATCGAAAGCTCACATAAAAAGAATAAATAAAGAAATGTTTGCTTCATTTTCAAAGGCTGTAAGGTAATTTAATGAAAAAACGTGATAATTTGGTATGAAAACCTCATTCACTACGAATATTTTTCGATTTCTCATGATCCAATGGCCATTGCACATCATTGTTTTAACATTCTTGGATCTCATGCAATATACTAGATTGGAAATGTTGTTTAGAGTGAAACATGAATGCATTAAATTTAAGAACTTTACCTATTCAAGAATATTATGATATTTATATTCTTAGCAAGGAAATTGAAACATCCCAAATAAAAAAATTATTTGAGTAGTTGACGGGCAAATTCATTCACTTTGACTAAAGACATCCATGTATGTATCATGCCAAAGATGATTGGCATATATGTCAGTGAGTATGCAATTTACTAGACAAGCTCAGTGAAACAAAACCGGTTATGAAAAAAAAAGAAGCCAAAACAAAACTAGGATATCCCTACAACAAAACCATACAGGCATATTCATCTCATGCTCAATTTCACTAAACTACACCATTGTGTCTTGTCCTATAGGTTACTGTCGTGATTTAATTCAGCACACTAGACTATGAGAATCGAATAGAGGACCAAACCAAACCCTAGATGACCCTAATATAGGACTAAAACAAACCCTAGATGAACCCAATCGTAGAAATTTTATTTGAAGTTTAGAGATTTGATACCTGGAAAAATAAGCATCTTTTGTGTAGTGCAATAGTAGAAAATTGTCAATGAAAAAACACACAATTACTCCTGGAGGCAGCGCTCAACCAGATCTGGCAGAAACCTACCTCAAATTGAAAGGATAACCCAATTGAAGATCGAATTTAAAATTAATTATCAAATATCTGCGTTCCAAAGTAAAGATTGTGAGCAAATCCAGTGATTTTGATGCTAATTTCAACAATCCAACGCTAATCTGGAACATGCAGATACTCCAACTCATCACCATTTTCACTCCAATTCATGGGCTTCACAAGGAAATTTGGTAAAGAAATATGAAAAGGGGACGTAAAAAATTTAATTTAATAGATGTTTGACATACAACTTTTTAATCTTATTAATGAACTAAGATCATGTGAAAAACGTAAACGTAAATGTAAACACATTTAACATTTAACATTGTTACTCTAATGTCAGTCCTATTTAAAAAAAAAATCCAATTATTATTAAGTATAAACACAATATAAATTTAAAATATGAAGAGGTTTATCGACACTCAAAAAAGAGGTATGGTAAATAAATAAAACCTGTTTTTATACTTATTCCAGATGTATGGTAAATAAATAAAAATTTAAATAAACTAGAGGTATGGTAAATAAATAAAACCTATTTTTATATTTACTCCATTAACTTCTTTATATTTACAAAAACTCAAAATTAAATGAAGCCTATGGGCTAAATACTATGGGACAAATTATTATTAATACCATGGAAAAAAAAACATTATTAAACCTAATATTAATATTATTATATTATAATATTAATATTATTAAATTTAATAATTTTGGATTGATACAATAATTATATATATATATATATATATATATATATATATATATATATATTATAGATCTAGTTATCTATGGGAAGGAAGAAAAGAGACATAGAGTGATAGAGGTGGACAGATAGGGGGAGTGATCAGGGAGAGATGAAGATAAGGAAATGGGAGAGGATGAATGAAGAGAGGGAGAGGGAGACATAAATATGGAGGTGGGAGAGAGAAGGAGAGAGGGAGGGAGATAGTGAGAGAATTGGAGGGAGGGAGAGAGAGAGAGATGGGGAAAGAGGGAGGGATAGAGAGATAGAGTTGGAGGGGGAGAGAGGGATGGTAGAAGAAAGACATAGAGAGTGAGTAGTGGAGAGTGAGACAGAGTGACAAGGGAGAGATGGAGAGAGTGTGTATGTTTAGGGGTGAGATAAAGAGACAAAGGAGATATGGAAACAAGGGGAGATAGAGAGAAAGAGAAGGAGAAATGGGGGGATATAAGAACATAATTAGAGAGAGAGAAAGAGGATTAGAGAGAGAGAGAGAGAGAGAGAGAGAGAGAGAGAGAGAGAGAGAGAGAATGTTGGGTCCCTATAATACTAGTGATTACCCCATTACTATTGTAGTTATACCCCTTATTAATATTTTTGTGCCCCTATTGCTCCCATATTGTTATTACTGTGCCCCGTAGAATCCCTCTATTGTTATTTTTGTGGCTTTACATTATTATTGTTAGGTCGACTGGGTTATATTGTGACTCCTTAGACTCCTATATATAGAAAGGAGGTTTTGTCATTTGAATCATCCAAGAATTTTTCATTTTATGTAATGTAAAGGAGGCTTCCCCCTCAAAGAAGCTGAATTCTAAGGCGTTGATCTATCTTTTCTATCTTTTCTTGAGCTGGTTTCATAACATTTGGTATCAAAGCTTTGGATTCTAGGGTTTCGCTGCTCCAAACAGGTTATCGTGGCATTTTTTCTATAACGTTTTTTCTGTGACGTTTCAAAAGCTAAAAAAACCACATTTGAGAAGACATTGAGTTGAATCTCGGGTCCGAATTTTAGAGCTTTTTGCGCTATATTTGTGGAGATATGATTTGAGGAAGTTGGTCTTTTTGCAGACTCCTGAATTAAATTCCAAACCAGTGACCTGGGGAAAATCATCATAACCTTTTCCCTGAGCATTGGATTGAAATTTAGTAAGAAGGTGAAGAAAGAGGATGGACTATAGTTTCTTGTATATATTTTTGAGAGCCAAAGGACGAAACAGTGACTCGTGGCACGTCATACAAGTTCGCTCTACTGAACTAGTCTATAATCATGTCACTGTGGGAGATTTCACATAACTCTTCCTTGGAGAATCCAAATTGGATCAGACTGGTGGCATTGGAAAGAGGACATAGAGAGCTACCACAAGTTGCAATTTCAGAACTGGATGATCTGAAAATACAGAGATACATTAGAGGCAATATCGAGCTCCTACAAAGTGAAAAAAAGGTGTGTAGATTCTTTTAAACTTTTTGCTTAAGAGTGGTTTGAAAATTTATTTTGAAGGAATTCAAAGGGCTAGTAGAGCATTATTATCGGTAACTGATGCCCCGAGGAAAGAAAATGCAAACGCCTAGTAAGGAACCTGAAAGCTCTAGCATGACTTATGAAGAAGAAGAAGAAATGCTATATGATATATCAAAATTACAAGAACAAGTGCAACAAGTGTCACTTGCACAAAAAGCAACAGAACCTAAGATGGATGGTTTAAGGAAAGATGTAGAAGCTAAGATGGATGGTTTAAAGAAAGTTGTAGAAGCTAAGATGGATTGTTTAAAGAAAGGCGTAGAAGCTAAGATGGAAGGCATGGAAGCTAAGGTGAATGGCATGGACGCTAAAATTGATGGCATGGATGATAAGATGGAAGAATTGAAGATAAATATGAATAAGTTGCTACAAGAAATGGTCACTAATGGTGAAAGGGTACTAAAGGAAACTCATGATGAGAACAAAAGAAATGTTAATCATGATTCCATAGACTCTAATGTTGGATCGAAGACTCACCATATTCCAAAAATTTATATGAGGAAGTTTGATGGCAAGGATCCCACCACATGGATATTACAGATGGAGCAATTCTTCGATCTCAATAATGTGAAAAACACACAAAAAGTATGTATGCCAACTTCATATTTGGAACCAAATCAGTTTGTATGGTATCAATGGCTTTTCTCTCGTAAACAATTTATCACTTGGGCAATTTTTACGAAAGAATTGATAGCACATTATGAGGATACAAAAAGAAACACTTTTTTTAGCCAATTGATAAGTCTCAAACAAAAGGGTTCAATAATGGAGCACATTAAGGAGTTCCAAAAATTGAACATAAGGGTAAAAGATATTCCAGAGGAGAATAGGATTGATGTGTTCATAGGGTCTTTAAAGGATAATATCCAACATGATGTTCGCCTTTGGGATCCTAATTCATTAGAGAACGCATTCAGGTTAGCAAGAAAAATGGAAAGAAAAATTATGGCAACCAGGAAGCATACCACTCACAACTATAAAGACGAAAGTGTTGTTGCCCCTAGTCTTCCACAACCTATAAGGTTGACACCACAACAATTGGAAGAAAAAATAGCAAAAGGGCTTTGTTACAGTTGTGATAGCAAATACACTAAAGGTCATAAGTGTGCTGAGAAGATTATTCTACATAGATTGTGAAGAGGAAGAAGAAAAGGAGCAAGAAAGTTCAAAAGAAGAGGATATACTCCAGGAACAAAGCCTAGATGAAGAACAAATAAATTTGACCATATCTTGTAATGCATTGGTGGGAATTACCACTCCTCAAACCATCAAGATAGAAGGACAAAGCAAGAAGAAAAAGGTAATAGTGTTGATTGATTCAGGAAACACCCACAATTTTATTCATTGTAAGGTAGCAAAAGAATTGAATTGCTTCTTATATCCAGCACCAGAGTGTCGAGTGATGATTGCAAATGGAGGAACAATAAATTGCTCTGGGAAGTGCCATAATATCAAGCTATCCATGGGAGTATATGTATTGACTAGCCCAATGCTTTCCATTCCAATGGGAGGTGCTGATGTTGTACTACGATTCCAATGGCTACAATCCTTGGGTACAATAGCTTTTAATTTTCAAGAACTTTTCATCAAATTTTCTACGGAAGGAAAGGAAGTTGAATTAAGGGGTATTTCATGGAAACGAGGAAATATAATCAGCTCTAATGGTATGACAAAGCTTCTAAAAAAGGAGCAAAGAGGTGTAATTGCACAATTATATTCGCTAAATGTTTCCACATCGGAATCATCTATTTCTCCAGATCTCCAAAAATTCCCGGACAATCATTCCAAGGTATTTGAGACTCCCAAAGGTCTCCCACCTATGGGTGATCATGATCATGCTATTCATCTAATTCCAGGAAGTGTTCCTCCAAACATCAGGCTGTACAGATATCCGTATGTCCAAAAGAGTGAAATTGAATGTATGGTTACAGAAATGTTAGAGGCTGGTATAATTCAACCGAGTCAAAGTTCTTTCTCTGCTCCAGTAGTATTGGTGCACAAGAAGGATGGATCATGGCGCATGTGTTCGGATTATAGGGAGCTCAACAAGCTCACTATTAAAGATAAGTTCCCCATTCCTGTCATTGATGAATTACTGGATGAATTGCATAGATCAATTTACTTCACCAAGTTGGATCTTCATTCAGGATATCATCAAAACAGAATGAAGACTGAAGACATTCCAAAATAGCATTTAGAAATCATGAGGGTCATTATGAATTTTTGGTCATGCCTTTTGGCCTTACCAATTCACCTTCAACATTTGAAGGTTTGATGAATTCAATTTTCAAACCATTCCCTAGAAAATTTGTGTTAGTATTTTTTGATGATATACTAATCTACAGCAAGTCTTGGAAGGATCACGTTGAACATGTCAACAAGGTGCTACAACTATTGGAGGAGAAACAATTATATGCAAAAAGATCCAAATGTTTCTTTGGAGTCCAGGAGGTGGAATAACTGGGTCATATTATATCTCATGAAGGAGTTAAGGTAGACCCTAGCAAAATTAAAGCCATTAAGGAATGGAAAATCCCCACATCCATAAAGCATCTGCGAGGATTTCTCGGGTTGACAGGGTATTACCGCAAGTTTGTTAAGAATTATGGGAGAATAGTAGCACCTCTAACAACATTATTGAAGAAATATGTATTTTCATGGACTACAGAAGCAACAAAGGCCTTTGAACATCTTAAAGAGGCAATGTGCCAAGCACCGGTCTTAGCTACACCGGACTTCACAAAAACCTTTATTGTGGAATGTGATGCTTCAGGAAATGGAATTGGTGTTGTTCTAATGTAAGATGAAAGACCCATTGCTTTTGAAAGTTGTCCAATCAAGGGAAAGTTTTTAATCAAAGCTATTTATGAGAAGGAAATGTTGGCAATACTCCATGCACTTAAGAAACGGTGACCCTACCTAATGGGAAGACACTTCAAAGTAAAAACGGATCATGATAGCCTTAAATACTTTTTAGAACAAAGATTATCCTTTGAAGAGCAACAAAAGTGGGTCACAAAGATGTTTGGTTATGACTTTGAAATCATCTACAAAAAATGGAAGCAAAATGTGGTGGTAGATGCACTCTCAAGAAAGGATTAGGATGTGGAAGCATTGTTGTGCGCCATTTCTATTATCCAACCAGATTGGATAAACGAAGCAAGGGAGGAATGGAAGAATGATGAAGAAGTGTGGGCACTTATTCGAAAGTTACAACAAGATTCCAGTACGTTTGATACATTTAGCTGGAAAAATGATTCGTTATGGTACAAAGATCGCTTATATCTCTGTAAGAATTGCCAGCTAAAACAAAAGATTCTTATGGAATTGCACACTTCTCCCTTAGGAGGGCACTCAGGATTTCTAAAAACTTACCACAGGGTTAAGAAGGAATTTTTTTGGGATGGCCTTAAATCAGATATTCAAAAGTTTGTGGCAGAATGTTTGGTTTTCCAACAAAATAAAGTTGAAACAATTAAGACACCGGGTCTATTACAACCTTTATCCATTCCAAGCCAACATTGGGAGGAGGTTTCAATGGATTTTATCACAGGTTTACCCAAGTCTGAGGGAAAGAGTGTATCATGGTGGTAGTTGCCAGACTTACCAAGTATGCACACTTTTGTGCATTATCACATCCATTTAAAGCCAATACAGTTTCTACTGCATTTATGGAAACAATTCAAAAGCTACATGGAAACCAAAAGATTATTGTAAGTGACAGAGATCCCATTTTCACTGGAAATTTTTGGATAGAATTATTTTCTTGTCTTGGTACTCAGTTAGCCCATAGCTCATCTTATCATCCTCAATCTGATGGGAAAACTGAGATAGTAAACAAATGTTTGGAAGGATATCTTCATTGCTTTGTATCTGATAAACAAACACAATGGATCAAATGGTTGCCTCTGGCTGAATGGTGGTATAACACTTCCTTCCATACAGCAACAAAAATGACCCCATTTATGGCACTTTATGGATATCAACCACCATCCATCACATCATATTTAAGAGAAAATTCTAAGGTTCAGGCAGTGGAACATCACATCGAACATCAACAACAAGTCCTCCAACTCTTAAAGGATAACCTCGTGTTGGAACAGAATAGAATGAAACAACAGGCAGATCAACATCGCAGTGAAAGAAGTTTTGATGTAGGTGATTGGGTATTCCTACGGCTACAACCATATAAGCAAATTTTTCTCAAGCAAGCTAAGAAGGATAATAAATTATCACCAAAGTATTATGGTTTGTACAAGGTGTTGCAAAAGATTGGTACTGTGGCATACAAATTGGAGCTTCCTGCAGCTTCTCGATTGCACCCAGTTTTCCATGTTTCTTGTTTAAAGAAGGTTATAGGCGACAAGCTCCTAGTTCAAAAAATATTTCTAGAACTTGACGAGGAAGGAAAAATTATATTGGAACCGGAAGCAGTCACAGAAACAAGAACTTGATAGCTACGAAATCGATCAATTTCGGAGTATATTATCAAGTGGAAGAACTTATCCACTGAATATTCCACATGGGAGGATGAGAATTTTATGCAAAAGTATCCAGAACTACTCAAGCGTTGAGGACAACACTTTTTTGAAGGAGAGGGGCATGTTGGGTCCCTATAATACTAGTGATTACCCCATTACTATTGTAGTTATACTCCTTATTAATATTGTTGTGCCCCTATTGCCCCCATATTGTTATTACCGTGCCCCATAGAATCCCTCTATTCTTATTTTTGTGGCTTTATATTATTATTTTTAGGTCGGCTAGGTTATATTGTGACTCCTTAGACTCCTATATATAGAAAGGAGGTTTTTTCATTTGAATCATCCAAGAATTTTTCTTTTTATGTAATGTAAAGGAGGTTGCCCCCTCGAAGAGGCTGAATTCTAAGGTGTTGATCTATCTTTTCTATCTTTCCTTGAGTTGGTTTCATAACAAAGAGAGAGTGAGAGAGAGAGTGAGAGAGAGAGAGAGAGAGAGTGAGAGAGAGAGAAAGGTAGGAGAGAAAGGGAGAGAGAGAAAAAGAGTGTTGGGGGAAGAGAGAGGATTGGAGGGGAGATAGACAATGTTGGGTCCCTATAATAATAGTGATTACCCCATCACTATTGTAGTTGTACCCCTTATTTATATTGATGTGCCCCTATTACCCCCATATTGTTATTTATGTGCCCCATAGAATCCCTCTATTGTTATTTTTGTGGCTTTATATTATTATTGTTAGGTCGGCTGGATTATATTGTGACTCCTTAGACTCTTATATATAGAAAGGAGGTTTTGTCATTTGTATCATCGA
Organism: Pinus tabuliformis; assembly: GCA_031772625.1. NCBI lineage: Eukaryota > Viridiplantae > Streptophyta > Pinopsida > Pinales > Pinaceae > Pinus > Pinus tabuliformis. The sequence continues at coordinate 745,070,227 of CM062818.1, forward strand.
AGAACTGTTCATTTATGTAATGTAAAGGAGGTTTCCCCCTCGAAGAGTCTGAATTCTAAGGCGTTGACCTATCTTTTCTATCTTTTGTTGAGCTGGTTTCATAACATTTGGTATCAGAGCTTTGGATTCTAGGGTTTCGCTGCTCCGAACAGGTCATCGTGGAATTTTCACTATAACTTTTTTTCTGTGACATTTTATAAGTCGCAAAAAAAACCCATTTGAGAAGAAATTGCGCTGAACCTTGGGTCTAAATTTCAGAGCTTTTCGCACGATATTTGCGGAGATATGACCTGAGGAATTTGGTCTTTTTGCAGACTCCTGAATTTCATTCAAAACAGGTGACCTGGGGAAAATCGTCATAACTTTCTCTCTGGGGATCGGATTGAAATTTCGTAAGAAGGTACAGAAAGAGGACAGACTATAGTTTCTTATGTGTGTGTTTTAGATTGAAAGGTTGAAACAGTGACTCATGGAAAGTCGTACAAGTTCGCTCTACTGAACCAGTCTAAAAGCAAGTCACTGTGGGAGATTTCACATACTGTGGGAGATTTCACATAACTCTTCCTTGGAGAATACAATTTGGCTCAGACTTGTGGCATTGGAAAGAGGACGCAGAAGGGTACTACAGGTAGCAATTTCAGAACTGGATGATCTGAAATTACAGAGATACATCAGATTCAATATCAGGCTTCTATAAAGTGAAAAAAGGTGTGTAGTTTTTTTTTAAGTTTTTGTGTAAGCTTGGTTTAACGGAATTCAAAGGGCATAGTAAAGCATTATTATTGGTAACTGATGCCCCGAGGAAAGAAAATGCAAACACCTAGTAAGGAACCTGAAAGCTCTAGCATGACTCATGAAGAAGAGGAAGAAATGCTACATGATATATCAAAATTACAAGAACAAGTGCAACAAATGTCACGCTCACAAAAGCTAACAGAAGCTAAGTTAAGTGGCGTGGAATCTAAGATAAATGGCGTGGAATCTAAGATAAAGGGCATGGAAGCTAAGATGGATGATTCGAAGACATATTTGAAGAGAGACATGGCAGATTTGAAGATAGATTTGAAGACAGACATGGAAGAATTGAAGAAGCTGCTACAAGAAAGGGTCACTAATGGTGAAAAGGTAATAAAGGAAACTCATGATGAGAACAAAAGAAATGTTAATCATGATTCCATAGACGCTAACGTTGGATCGAGGAATCACCATATTCCAAAAATCGATATGAGGAAGTTTGATGGCAAGGATCCCGCCACATGGATATTACAGATGGAGCAATTATTCGATCTCAATAATGTGCAAAACGCACAAAAGGTACGTATGGAAACTGTATATTTGGAACCAAATCAGTTTGTATGGTATCAATGGCTTTGCTCTCGTAAACAATTTATCACTTGGGCAATTTTTACGGAAGAATTGATAGTACATTATGAAGATACAAAAAGCAACACTTTTTTTAGCCAATTGATAAGTCTCAAACAAAAGGGTTCAGTAATGGAGCACAATGAGGAGTTCCAAAAATTGAACATAAGGGTAAAAGATATTCCAGAGGAGCATAGGATTGATGTGTTCATAGGGTCTTTAAAGGATAATATCCAACATGATGTTCACCTTTGGGAACTTGATTCATTAGAGAAGGCATTCAGGTTAGCAAGAAAAATGGAAAGCAAAATTATGGCAACCAGGAAGCATACCACTCACAACTATAAAGACGGAAGTGTTGTTTCCCCTAGTCTTCCCAACCTATAAGGTTGACACCACAACAATTGGAAGAAAAAATAGCAAAAGGGCTTTGTTACAGTTGTGATAGCAAATACACTAAAGGTCATAAGTGTGCTGAGAAGAAATTATTCTACATAGATTGTGAAGAGGAAGAAGAAAAGGAGCAAGAAAGGTCAAAAGATGAAGATATACTCCAGGAACAAAGCCTAGATGAAGAACAAATAAATCCGACCATATCTTGTAATGCATTGGTGGGAATTACCACTCCTCAAACCATCAAGATAGAAGGACAAATCAAGAAGAAAAAGGTAATAGTGTTGATTGATTCAAGAAGCACCCACAATTTTATTCATTGTAGGGTAGCAAAAGAATTGAATTGCTTCCTATATCCAGCACCAGAGTGTCAAGTGATGATTGCAAATGGAGGAATAATAAATTTCTCTGGAAAGTGCCATAATATCAAGCTATCCATGGGAGAATATGTATGGACTAGCCCAATGCTTTCCATTCCAATGGGAGGTGCTGATGTTGTACTAGGAGTCCAATGGCTACAATCCTTGGGTACAATAGCTTTTATTTTTCAAGAACTTTTCATCAAACTTTCTACGGAAGGAAAGGAAGTTGAATTAAGGGGTATTGCAGGGAAACCGAGAAAGATAATCAGCTCTAATGGCATGACAAAGCTTCTAAAAAAGGAGCAAAGAGGTGTAATTGCACAATTATGTTCCCTAGATGTTTCCACATTGGAATCATCTATTTCTCCAGATCTCCAAAAAGTCCTGGACAATCATTCCAAGGTATTTGAGACTCCAAAAGGTCTCCCACCTATGCGTGATCATGATCATGCTATTCATCTGATTCCAGGAAGTGTTCCTCCAAACATCAAGCCGTACAGATATCCCTATGTCCAAAAAAGTGAAATTGAACGTATGGTTGCAGAAATGCTAGAGGCTGGTATAATTCAACCGAGTCAAAGTTCTTTCTCAGCTCCAGTAGTATTGGTGCACAAGAAGGATGGATCATGGCGCATGTGTCCAGATTATAGGGAGCTCAACAAGCTCACTATTAAAGATAAGTTCCCCATTCCTGTTATTGATGAATTACTGGATGAATTGCATGGATCAATTTACTTCACCAAGTTGGATCTTCATTCAGGATATCATCAAATCAGAATGAAGATTGAAGACATTCTGAAAACGACATTTAGAACTCATGAGGGTCATTATGAATTTTTGGTCATGCCTTTTGGCCTTACCAATGCACCTTCAACATTTCAAGGTTTGATGAATTCAATTTTCAAACCATTCCTTAGAAAATTTGTGTTAGTATTTTTTGATGATATACTAATCTACAGCAAGTCTTGGAAGGATCATGTTGAACATGTTGACAGGGTGCTACAACTATTGGAGGAGAAACAATTATATGCAAAAAGATCAAATGTTTCTTTGGAGACCAGGAGGTGGAATATTTGGGTCATATTGTATCTCATGAAGGAGTTAAGGTAGACCCTAGCAAAATTAAAGCCATTAAGGAATGGAAAATCCCCACATCCATAAAGCATCTGCGAGGATTTCTTGGGTTGACAGGGTATTATCGCAAGTTTGTTAAGAATTATGGGAGAATAGCAGCACCTCTAACAACATTATTGAAGAAAGATTCATTTTCATGGACTCCGGAAGCAACAAAGGCCTTCGAACATCTTAAAGAGGCAATGTACGAAGCACCGGTCTTAGCTACACCGGACTTCACAAAAACCTTTATTGTGGAATGTGATGCTTCAGGAAATGGAATTGGTGTTGTTCTAATGCAAGATGAAAGACCCATTGCTTTTGAAAGTCGTCCAATCAAGGGAAAGTTTTTAAGCAAAGCTATTTATGAGAAGGAAATGTTGGCAATACTCCATCCACTTAAGAAATGGCGACCCTACCTAATGGGAAGACACTTCAAGGTAAAAACGGATCATGATAGCCTTAAATACTTTTTAGAACAAAGATTATCCTCTAAAGAGCAACAAAAGTGGGTCACAAAGATGTTGGGTTATGACTTTGAAATCATCTACAAAAAAGGGAAGCAAAATGTGGTGGCAGATGCACTCTCAAGAAAGGATGATGATGTGGAAGCATTGTTGTGTGCCATTTCTATTATCCAATCAGATTGGATAAACGAAGCAAGGGAGGAATGGAAGAATGATGAAGAAGTGTGGGCACTTAATCGAAAGCTACAACAAGATTCCAGTACTTCTGATACATTTAGCTGGCAAAATGATTCGTTATGGTACCCTCTGTAAGAATTCCCAGCTAAAACAAAAGATTCTTATGGAATTGCACACTTCTCCCTTAGGATGGAACTCAGGATTTTTAAAAACTTACCACAGGGTTAAGAAGGAACTTTTTTGGGATGGCCTTAAATCAGATATTCAAAAGTTTGTGGCGGAATGTTTGGTTTGCCAACAAAATAAAGTGGAAACAATTAAGACACCGGGTCTATTACAACCTTTATCCATTCCAAGACAACGTTGGGAGGAGGTTTCGATGGATTTTATCACAAGTTTACCCAAGTATGAGGGAAAGAGTGTCATCATGGTGGTAGTTGACAGACTTACCAAGTATGCACACTTTTGTGCATTATCACATGCATTTGAAGCCAGTACAGTTTCTGCTGCATTTATGGAAACAGTTCAAAAGCTACATGGAAACCCAAAGATTATTGTAAGTGACAGAGATCCCATTTTCACTGGAAATTTTTGGACAGAATTATTTTCTTGTCTTGGTACTCAGTTAGCTCATAGCTCATCTTATCATCCTCAATCTGATGGGCAAACTGAGATAGTAAACAAATGTTTGGAAGGATATCTTCGTTGCTTTGTATCTGATAAACAGACACAATGGGTCAAATGGTTGCCTTTGGCTGAATGGTGGTATAACACTTCCTTCCATACAGCAACAAAAATGACCCCATTTATGGCACTTTATGGGTATCAACCACTATCCATCACATCATATTTAAGAGAAAATTCTAAGGTTCAGGCAGTGGAACATCACATCGAACATCAACAAAAAGTCCTCCAACTCTTAAAGGATAACCTCGTGTTGGCACAAAATAGAATGAAACAACAGGCAGATCAACATCACAGTGAAAAAAGTTTTGATGTAGGTGATTGGGTATTCCTACGGCTACAACCATATAAGCAAATGTCCCTAAAGCAAGCTAAGAAGGATAATAAATTATCACCAAAGTATTATGGTCCATACAAGGTGTTGCAAAAGATTGGTACTATGGCATACAAATTGGAGCTTCCTATAGCTTCTCGATTGCACCTAGTTTTCCTTGTTTCATGTTTAAAGAAGGTTATAGGTGACAAGCTCCCAATTCAAACAATATTGCCAGAACTTGATGAGGAAGGAAAAATTATATTAGAACCGGAAGCAGTCATAGAAACAAGAACTCGACAGCTACGAAATTGATCAATTTCAGAGTATCTTATCAAGTGGAAGAACTTATCCGTTGAAGATTCCACATGAAAGGATGAGAATTTTATGCAGAAGTATCCAGAACTACTCAAGCGTTGAGGACAACACTTTTTTGAAGGAGAGGGGCATGTTGGGTCCCTATAATACTAGTGATTACCTCATTACTATTGTAGTTATACCCCTTATTTATATCATTGTGCCCCTATTACCCCCATATTGTTATTTTTGTGCCCCATAGAATCCCTCTATTGTTATTTTTGTGGCTTTACATTATTATTGTTAGGTCGGCTAGATTATATTGTGACTCCTTAGACTCCTATATATAGAAAGGAGGTTTTTTCATTTGTATCATCGAAGAATTGTTCATTTATGTAATGTAAAGGAGGTTGCCCCCTCGAAGAGGCTGAATTCTAAGGCGTTGACCTATCTTTTCTATCTTTTCTTGAGCTGGTTTCATAACAGAGAAAGAGAGAGAGAGATGGGGGAAGAGAGAGGGAGGTAGGAGAGAAAGGGAGAGAGAGGAAGGATGAGAGAGAGGACTTGAGAGAGAAGAGGAGAGAGGGAGGGATAAAGAGATGGAGTTGGAGGGGGAGAGAGGGAACGAAGAAGAAAAACACCGAGAGTGAGAAGTGGAGAGAAAGAGGGAGTGACAAGGGAGATATGGAGAGAGAGTGTGTATGTTTGCGGGTGACATAATGAGACAAATAAGGAGAGATGGAGAGAAGGAAAGAGAGAGGCATATAGTAACAGAGTTGAAGAGAGAGGGGGGGAGAGAGAGGGAGAGGATGTGAGAGGGTGGAGAGAGGTAGGGAAAGAGAGATGAAGATGGAGTGGGAGAGAGATGGAAGTAAGAATAAAGACATAAAGACATAGAGAGAGAAATGTGGAGAGAGAGAGGTAGTGATAAGGAATATGGAGATATAGTGAGAAAGTATGACGTGAAGGAAGAGAAATAGAAGCGAGGGAGAGGGGTAGGGAGAGAAAAGGGGGAGAGAGAGAGAGAGGAGAGGGAGAGGAGGAGGGAGTGATAGATAGATATATTTGAGAAAGAGAGTGTATGTTTTGGGGTTGATATAGAGGGACAGTGGGAGATAGAGATATAGATGGAAGGTGAAGAGAGGAAAAAAGAGAGAGATGGAGACGAGGATGGAGGGACAAAGAGTTTGATATACATCAACTGAGAGAGAGGGTGAGTTTCTGGGGCTGAGATAGCGAGACAAAAAAGAGATGGAGGGAGATGTAGATATAGATGGAGGGGTGAGAGAGGGAAGAAGATTTCTTGCACTAGATACATTGATTTCAGTGTAGATGGATATTTCTAATCCTATTTGATTACTTGCATTAGATGCATTGATTTTAGTGTAGATGTTGATTTCTAATGATATTTCATTAATTTCACTAGATGCATTGATTTCAATGTAGATTATTTCTAATATTATTTGATTGCATGCACTAAATGCATTGATTTCAGTGCAGATGATGATTTCTAATCCTATTTGATTGCTTGCACTAGATGCATTAATTTCAATGTAGATGTTGATTTCTTATTATATTTGATTGCTTGCACTATATGCATTGATATTAATGTAGATGATTTCTATTTCTATTTTATTGCTTGCACTAAATGCATTGATTTTAGTGTAGATGGTGATTTATAATATTATTTTATTGCTTGCACTAGATGCATTGAATTCAGTGTAGTGTTGGTTTCTAATCCTATTTTCTTACTTGCAATATATAAATTGATTTGATTGCAGATATTGATTTCTAATCCTATTTTCTTACTTTCATTAGATGCATTGATTTCATTGTAGATGTTGTTTTCTAATCTTATTTGATTGCTTGCATTAGATGCATTGATGTCAGTGTAGATGTTGATTTATGATTTGATGTAATTGGATGTATGATGGTACATTAATTTTAAAGTGATTGGATTAACAATGTGCATTGATTACAGTGTAAGCACAAAAAATTATTGACAATATACATTGATTTTGTGTTATAGTAATTTGAAATATTAATATTGGAGAGCAAGAGAGGCAAGGTATGATTTTTACTACAACAACTCGAGCTAAAGATTTAAATGGTTTACAATTTCAACTATCCTTTTCATATAATTGATATGAAAAGATGACAAAACTAACAAGGGTGACAATAAGAATAGTACAAGAAAATAGTTTGAGATTGATCACAATCAAGACTATTTGTAATTGACTACATTCTTTTTATTCACATTTTTTATCATTAAGCATTATTAGATTGTCATTTTGCATTCAAAATTTTTGTTTCATCATTTTTCATTATTAAATATATTAACAATATTTATCATCTCAACAAACTGAGGTAACTAAGAAAATTTAAAATTAAAATGACCAGATAAATGTCAAACATATTTAGCATATTTGAAATCATTATATTAATACTAGATGTATTCACATATTATTGATAAAATTGATGATGTCTTCGATAGATTTTCCTTAGTCGCATAAGACTGAAACCAACTTAGATCCATCCTAACTATGTATCTATCAAGTGCTGAGAGGGATCAAATCTCTCGAGGTGCAAACCTTTCCTCAAGTTTTGCACTCATAAAAGAGGTTTGTACCTCGATAGATTTGATCCCTCTCAGTGCTTGATAGATCTGGAGTGAAGATTGATCTAGGCTGGTATTTATTTTAACTTTGTATTTATCAAGTTTTGAGAGGGATTAAAATTTTCCACGTGCAAATGTTTTCTCGAGTTTTACACTCAGGAAAGAGGTTGGAAACTCATGAAATTTGACCTCTTTGGATGCTTGATACATTCGAACTTAAGACCGATCTAGGCTCATAATAATTTAAACCAGTACAACCACATTAAAAATATTAATGTGGTTGATATAGCTGAAGGCTTCATTTGTATCTACCATTAATAAATATATAACAAGAAAAATTATTGCAACAAAAATATTATTATTAACCATGATTCTACTTAACCCTTAAGAATCCCATGTCTTGATAAAAACCATAAGTTTTGAAGAGTTTCTATCCTTTACAACCAAGATATATAAGGCAGGTTTTCTAAAAGTAGGTATGCTTTGAAAATCCCTATGAAATTGGTGGGCATTGGGACATCAATTTTTTAAAATTTATTAAAAGTCAATGCAACATAACAAACTCTTTAGCACACTACAGCCATTGATAAGCATTCATAAGAAACATATGCTGAGCATATTCCATTGAGAATCAATCTAGGTCATCAATTAAAAAAATAAAGAAAAGTCAACATATCCTCATCCACCTTAAGTTGAAATTGGAAGTATTCCACTAATTTAGTGATAAATATCAATTTATTTTTATTTTTAAATGGAAATTGTATTTGCCACTTGACATGTTGATATAATATTATGAAGTTTTTTTATTTAAAATTATTTTTATTTAGTTGAGAGTTCATCTTTCCGCAATTTTAGGAAATAGGTTAACACCTAATATCTAGAAGCATATGGTAGGAGTGAAAGCATCCCTCTTTATGAACTATAAGTTAATAATTCCAAGTTGCATGATTTTTCTTGAATAATGGTGATGAGTCAATGTGCATTCATTGATAGTCAATGATGGTTATCTTCGCTACTAGTTTGACAAGTAAGTTATAATAGGTTTTATCCATATTTTAAAAAAATAGAATTCTTATCTAAAATTTCTTCTACTTAGCTAAGAGCTCATCTTTCTCAAAAGTAACAAAACATGTTACTACCCAAGACCAAGAGGCATCTAATAGGAGTGAAAGCCCCTTTAGGAAACACTAATGTTTCTAAGTGGCATGGTTTCCCTTAAATAATGATGATGTGTTGAATTTCATTTTTGGATAGAAATACATAATGGTTGAACCTTGTGTGGGTTAAAAACTAAGTTATGATAGAGTCTCACGTTGTTTAAAAGCAAACAAAAAAACAAAAAACAAAAGTATTATGGAATTTTTAATGAGAAATACGAATTTGAGTGGAGTAGATATATAACATGATAATGATATTTAAGTAGTTTAAGAATATTAAAAAATGAGTAGTTTAAGTCATGATAATTGAACTTTTAGAAGCAATGTTGGCATTGATGTGTGTTGTAGGTGTGTTTTTTGTTGGCATTGATGTCAAGCTGGTTGTTTGGGCTGTAGGTGAATTGGTTATGCAAGCGTATGTGTGGTTGTAGGTGGCTTGTGTATGGATGATGTGTAGATGGACCTTGCCATGTCTACTAGCTTGTACTAGCTTGGAAGATGAGATGATATGTTTGATCATGTTGTTGCACACAGATGTTTGTGGTTGCTAGAGGAGTTAGAGTTGGGGAGCCTTGTAGATCAGGTGTCCATGTCCCGAATTAGGTCTCTCATGCTGATGATGTTATAAATTGGTCTTGGAGAGGATCTAAAAGTGTCAGTGAATTCTTAATATAGTTGTACACGCATTAGAGGATGTTTGAAATGTTTTGGAGTTGCATATTGATGGTAGAGTTGTTGTGGAGCATTTTGATGGCCCGGGTGCTAGTATATAGTTGTTGGTTGACATCCAAATCAACCTAGTTTAACTGATGATGATGATAGTGATGTGGCAGTGACTTGGTGTGGTGTTGTAGAGGTGTCAATGACTTCAAATGGTTCTATAGAGTATTTTGAAGATTCAGAAGAAGTTTGGGTAGGTTTTGAGCTGAGGAAAGATGTTTTTGACCATCCTTTGCCTTAGTCGCATGGATGATGGGTCATGGGAGTGCCTAAAAAGCTCCAGTTGTTGGAAGACAGACATGTGGGAGAGAGTGAGGAGCTTCTGTCAAATCTATCCCATGTTGTGCATGCGACTAAGGTTTCTCATGATAATTTCTCTACATTCCTTGTGCAACTCAACTAATTTTGGTATTATGGTGAAGTTTATGATCATAATTTTCCTGAAAAAAAGTCAAATCAAGTCATGGGGTCTCTAAAAGTTGATCAAGTTTGAAGATATCAAAAGGCTAGTGGAGTTAGTGGTTGATTTGGTCAACAAGGATTTATTATAGCTTCACCAACACCATATATTAATAGTAAAAAATGACCAATTTCCTAGGTTCAAGTGTTTATGCCACATTCATACACATTTTCTCATTCTATGTATATTCATATATTGAATTGTTAGAAACTAAATTAGAGTGAAAATGTGGTGGTCATGATAGTCATTGAGAAAAAACATATATATATGTAGTTTATTTCTGACAAGGATATTGAGTATGTTAATGTGTTATGGCTAATCATTTTAATAGAAACTTCTATGTTGGTTTAGTAGTGATTGTATAAAAGTGTTATAATTTTTGCATTATAGATGGATTCATGGACCCCTTTAAGGGGGTCATTGAATCCATCTACCTAAATTTTAACATTGCAGACGAGGGTATCTAAATTTTAACACTACAGATGAACTCAAAGACCCCCTTGTCTCTAAATTTATAAACACTATAAATGGATTCAAAGAAGGGGGTCTCTACATAGTAGATCGTCTCTCTGAGGTTGAAAAAATTACATAGATGTGCTGAACTTCAATTGAGGGTTTTTCATTAGGGTTTTGTCATTGGTCACCATGGCGCGGTGCAGAGAAGGGAGTTCAGCTCCCTCCTACAATCAAGTGGTTGTAGACATAAGCAAGGGAACTAGCTCACATAGCTTCAAGAAACCAACATAGGTGGCAACAGAGGCTACGAATATAGAAAAATTGGAAAATATCAGACCTCATAGAAAGGAAGAGAATCATGAGGAAGCTAGTAAGGAGAAGAGGACAGAGGTTAGTAGTCAAAATTTTGCTCCAATGAGTAAAACAGGGGTCTGTAAACCCAAGTCGACAACTATTCCTCGGGTTGTTTCAGGTTACCCGGCGCTACAGGTGCACAGAGATCACATGGAAGAATATGTAGTTATCTGCAAATTTATGGGTATTTGGCTGACAGAGAAGGCTTTGCAAGCATAGATAAGGAACCATTGGAAACAAAAAGGGGAAATTAGCCTTCACCTTGGGTCCAAGGGCTTCTTCACGGTGCTGCTCACAAGCTTAGAGGATAAAGACAGAGTGTTTGAGGGAGGACCCTATTTTTACGCTTCTGCAGGCCTTTACATGCGACCATGGGTGATGAAATTTCTCCCAGAATGAGAAAATTTCGCATTGGTACCGGTATGGATAACAATCTACTCCCTTCCTTTATATTATTGGTTGCTAGAGTCTCTAAAGGCTATCGGAAAGAAGCTAGGGAATTTTATAAAGATCTCAGATGCTACTCTAAGAGGCAAATACACTTCCTTTGCTCGGATATGTGTGGAAATGGACTTATCTAGGGAAATTCCAGATGAAATCATTTTAGAGGTGTATGATGAGGAATGGGTGTAGGTGGTGGACTATGAACATGTCCCATTTAGGTGTTGTAAGTGCCACGAACAAGGGAACCTATATAGGGACTGCCCATTGAACAAGCCGGAGAGCAAGACAAAAGACACCATAGGCAAAGATCCCAAAGGTTTTACTAAGGTGGGGGGTAAAGGGAAAGGAGGCAAGCAGTACCAAAAGAAAATTAATGAAGAAGGACAACCAAGACCAATAGTTTCAAGATATTAGAAGAAGAAGTTGGAAACAATGGGACAAACGAGGAATCAGAGAATATTCCCACTGAGAAGGGAAGGGATGCCAATATGGAGGATATACCAGAGAACAACAAACAAAATGATGATAGGCCGAGCATTATGGAGCTTAGTAGGGACCACAAGATGACCCCAAGTGAGGCTAGAATGGAAGACTGGGAACTACAGGAGATTCTAGAGATGGAGAATTTAGATCTAGAAAAGTTTCTAGAGCAGGGAATCACTAAAGTGGTAGACTCTCTGCCAAGAGAGGAGTTTTATAGGGTTCAACAGGTTTTCCTCTAGAGATCACAAATGAAGGGTTCTGGAGTCAAAACAAACCATGATAGCTAGGAGAATAGAGGGGTGAAAATGATGGAGGACACACCGATGTATTCTTCCAAGAACCTAGGTTGGAAAAGAGGAAGAAGAAAATAGAATGAGTTGTTGACCAAATGTGGGAAACTTATGATCAACTCAGGTAAGATGAGGGATCTCACTAGTTACTCCTTTACAAGCCTTTCTTAATGAAGCTTACAACCTGGAACATTAGGGGTCTATGAAGTAAAAGGAAACAAAGAAATTTTAGCAGTAGAATAAAAGAAGAAAAAACAGATATGGTTTTTATTCAGGAAACAAAATGTTCAATGGACAAGATCAGAGAGATACACATCAAATGGTTAATCAAGTAAGAGTATCTAGAGGTGAAAGCGGATAACTCGGCAAGTGGGATTCTTACACTTTGGGATCCTTAGAAACTTGGAATCCTGGATGCTCAAGCTTCTAGGAACTATCTATCACTGGTGATCCAACCTTTGGGTGATAAGGAGATATACATGATAACTAATGTCTATGGTCCTCAAAAACTAGAAGACAAACTTAAGCTTCTCACCTCCCCCGAGGAGTTGAGAGAGAGATATCTTGATATGCCCTGGATTCTGGCAGGGGATTTCAATATGATTAGATCTCTTACATAGAGAAAAGGCGGTACTAGAAAACTAGGAAAAGACTCCATTTCCTTCCATAACTTCATGAATAACATGGGGCTAGTGGACACTGAAACAATGAATGGTACTTTTCCTTGGAACAATAAGAGGGGAGGGGCTTCTCAAGTCACCTCTAAACTAGATAGATTCATAATCTTAGACGACCTCCTTCTCATAGGCCTTGATGTGTCAGCTTTAATCCTTCCCTTCGGACGCTTGAACCATTGGCTAGTCCAGCTTGAAGCTACTTTTATGGGTACACCAAGGAACATAACTTTAGGTTTGAAAATGTCTGGCTCTCTTACCTTGACTTCACCAGAAATATTGACAAATGGTGGATGGAAGATATGCCCGTTCAAGGCACTAAAATGTTTATGCTACAACAGAGACTTAAACACATCAAATCTAGGCTTAAAGATTGGAACGAAAAAGAGTTTGGTAATATTTTTAAAGAAGAAAAGGAAGTTGAGTAGAAACTCCAGGGGATTAATCAGATCATCATCACAGAAGGTTTTACTGAGGAACAAAAAATTTACGCTGAATCTCTTCAGAATGAATGGGAAGATCGGTGCATGCAAGAGGATATTTTCTGGAGACAGAAATTGAGGGTTCAGTGGATTAGAGAAGGAGAAAGAAACATGAAGTTTTTTCATAGATCAACCTTGGATCACAGATCACATAACAAAATTTCAAAAATTAAAGATTCTCAAGGGAAAGAGCTCGTCTCTCACAAAGAAATGGAATCTGTCCTAATTCAACACTTCCTTAGCATAGTAGAGGAGCCCCTCGTAGATAGATCTTGGTTCATTAACAATTTCACAAAGTTCATTCCTAAGCTTGTAACCAGGGAAGACAACTACAATATTAACAAGCCAGTATTTGAAGAGGAGATCAGTGAAGTTATCAATGAGATGAAAAATGGGAGAGCTCTTGGCCCAGATGGTTTCAATGTGGACTTCATTAAAACTTGCTGGAAAATAGTCAAACAATATATCCTTGATGTTGTGGAGGACTCTAAAAGATCCAAAACTGTCTTGAAGGCCATTAATGCCTCTTTCATAGCTTTGATTCCAAAGTAGGAAAATACTATGACACCCGACATATTCAGACCCATAGCCTTATGTAATGTGGTGTACAAAATTATTTCCAAAGTGATCACTAACAGACTCAAGCCCCTCCTTCCTGCTCTCGTCTCAGAGGAGCAAACTAGATGTGTGGAAGGAAGACAGATTCTCAACAACATCATACAATCTCACGAGGTGGTACACTCTCTTAAGAGTAATAAGCAAGCTAGTATGATCATGCAAATTGACCTAGAGAAAGCTTATGATAAGTTAATTTGGTCTTAAATCAGGGCAGTGCTAAGAGCTTATTGCTTCGACTACAACTGGACAAGATGGGTTATGTCCCTTGTATCCATGGCTAGCTTGATTATGCTTAACGACTCTCCCTCTAGAACCTTTATGCCCTCCAGGGGTCTCAGACAAGGGGATCCGCTCTCCCCCTTCTTCTTTGTTCTCATGATTGAAGGGTTAGGCAGAGCTATCAAAAGGGAAAATGCTAAAGGAAGAATCCAGGGTCTGAAACTTACCACAGATGGGGATGATTCTACTCATCAACAATTTGTGGATGACACAATGTTGCAGGTCATTCCCACGGTCAAGGAAGCCAGATCTTTCAAACAAATCCCGGGGACTTTGCTTTAGCCGATGGTATAGAGGTAAGCCTAGACAAATCAAAGGTTTTCGTTTTTAACACTAACGTCACCAGAATTCTTGGGTTTCAAAGGGATCAGTTACCTTCCAAGTACCTTAGAATGCCTCTTACGGACAAACCTCTAAGCAAGGGAGTCTGGGAGCTAGTAACTAATAAATTTCAGGACAAAGTCAAGAAATGGACCTGTAGGTCTTTGAGTTTGGTGGGACGTCTTGTGCTTACAAAGGCTGTCCTACAGGCTATTCCCATTTTCATGTTTTTAGCTCTTCCTACTCTTAAAGGATTTATGCAACAAATGAAGAGTATTCAATGAGATTTTCTTTGGGGAAAAGGGGAAGAGAAAAATAAGTTGGCTTTGATAGCTTGGGATAAGCTCTGTAAACCTAAGGCCCATGGTGGTTTGGGGCTTCAAGACCCTGAAACCCTCAGTAGAGTTTTGGGAGCCAAACTTTGGTGGAGGTGGCTCAAGGAATAAACAAGCCCTTGGGCCAAGATTTGGAAACAAAAATATGCAAATAATTGGCAGGATAGGGATCATATCCGAATGTCTAGGCCCATCAAGGGCTCCCACATTTGGAACCTTGCATGGGAGAATAGAACCATTGTCTAGCAACATAGTTTCTGGGAGATCCGGGCTGGGAACCTTGCACGGTTTTGGGAGGATAACTAGTAGTAGGAACAAAATTTGTTTAGAGAAGAACTAACCGCTCTAAAAAATGGCATTGAAAACAAAGGTTTACTTATGGTAAGTGACTTCTGGGATCAGGTAAGGGAAAATGGTAAATGGAGAATGTAGAAGGATCTTGTTTATAGTGAAGAGAGTCCTTTGAAGGCCCAGGAAGATTCCCTAGCTCTTGGCCTAGAGTAGAGGAAGATTTTGGTGTCATCCTCATCTGACCAACTGAGATGGGATCAAAACACCGAAGGAAACTTTAACCTAAAAGAGCTAAATGCATGGATCTAGGTTTTGATTATCCAAACCTTGATCAGGTGTGGAATGACCTTTGGCTGGACTTGCAATGGATGAAAATCAAGTTGTTTGTCTGGTTGGTTCACCACAAGAAAATTCTCACATGGGAGAATCTGCTAAAAAGGGGTTTTGTTGGCCCATCCAAATGCCATCTATGTGGATTATAGGAGGATATGATGAAACATTTACTAAACCTATGCCCCTTCACCTCAACCTTGTGGGATTAGGCAACCTCAGTCTTCAGGCAAACTGATAGGGACAGACTCGGCATCACCAACACTTTGAAGAATTGGAGGAAATAATTCTTAGGTAATGAAATCATTAACAAGGCATGGACTCTGGTTCTAGGCTTTATTATCTGGGATGTTTGGAAAGAACGTAATGGAAGGATTTTCAAGAACAAAACAAGCTCGACCCAGAACATCATTGTCCAAATTTTACGACAGCTCAAAGATACAGTAGGAGCCCTAATGTGGAAAATTCGTGAGGACTCTCCATTGCCCCAGTATGCTAGCATACTGTTGCAGTTGGGTCTCCATTATCTAGTGCCCCAAGGCACTAACAAGGGTGTGAGAAAAACAACTGCTGGTAAAGATACCTAGCAACCTCCTCTTCATGGTTTTTTGAAAATCAATATAGATGGGGCTTCTAAGGGAAACCTAAGGATGGATGGATTTGCAAGTGTCATAAGAGATGAGTAGGGGTGCATAAAGGATATCTTTCACAGTCATTTGGGGACTTCTACTAATAAAATGGTGGAGCTCATGGCATTAGATATGGAACACTTCTAGACCATGAACAATGAGCAGGAGGAAGACTAGCAGAAGGAGGAGAGAGCGAAAGCCCTTGAGCTGCAATAACTCCTAACTGAAAATTCTCAAATGATGAGAAGAGCAAAGAGGGGAAGTGTTGATGCACAGTAACCATTGGATATAGAAGATCAACGAACGAGATTTGTTTGTGTTAGGTGGCCAGGATTAAGTCGCATCAGGTGCAGCCTAGAAATGAACGACGGAGTTTCAATCTAAGTACTGGCGGATGATGAATGGCAAGAATCGATCTGGACCGTCAGATCAACATGATGGATCGATGGTGATCAATAGAATTGCAGGAGTAGGAGAGAGCGAAATTCCTTGAGCCTGGTGGAAATGCCGAAGTAAATCCTTACCGTCGATCCCATAGTTAATGCTTACATCAGAGTCAACTACGAGGGTCGAGAGCTGGTTAACCCATTTGCTAGATGAAGGGCCACAGACCATAGGATTTAATGGACCTCATCATCCAACGGATATTGAGCTGGAAAGGGATCGAATGTTAAATTCAAGGATGAACCAAAACTTCTATATATTAAATTGGTTTAATATTTTTCGGCTCCATAAGGATGTTAAATGTCATGTAGGTGGTCCAAGGCAATGTCATTGTAGATTGTAGGATCAAAAGGGTTTTGATCTACGGTGCTGGATCACAGAGCAACTTAGATGATCGGAGGAAGTATTAACCATTGGATTGAAGGTAAGTTCGACGCCGGTGATTAAGCGATGAGGCTTGGGTGAGTGGACCCAAGAAGAATAGCGGTGTGGTTTCAATTTATTTGAAGTCCGGTAGTTTTCGCATTTCACATGTGAGAGCGGTGAAATCACATGATGGTGCGATGTGATCTTACAACAACCGTTGATCTGGCGAATGAGATCAACGATGGAAAAAGGAAATCACATATTGCAAGTCAGGAATCATGTGTGCATATGCTTTTGTGTCTTTGTAACTCTGAGATGTGATGTTTGATTTTGGGTTTTGTTGACCCTGTTGTCCGTTAACCAGCAATTGGTCTGCCTTTTTCTGGTCTTTACACTTGTAAAGACGTGTACCATATGTAATCCTTTTATCAGTTAATTGAAGGTTCCACTCTTGACCAAAAAAAAAAGCGGGGGGTCTCTGAATCCATTTGCAGTGTTAAACTTTAGAGAAAAAATGGTATTCATAATTTTAACACTATATATGGATTCTGAGACCCATTTGTCTCTAAATTTTAAGACTACAAATGGATTTAGAGACCCCTGTAGTGAAATGTAACACTTGGGTATCAAATTTGCAATTTTCCATTTCTAGAGTGGCATAATTAAAAATTACTAACATAAATGACTAATTCATATCCTTATTGTATTTGTTATTTGGTCATATTTGTATTCCTACTCTATAATAGTCATTTATGTTAATCATTATTAATTTCGTCACTTATTATCTAGTCATATATTTTAATCCTCCACTAAATTAGTCATTTAAGTTAGTCACTTTTAGTTTAGCCACTTATTATCTAGTTGTATTTTTATCCCTAGACTAAATTAGTCATTTAAGTTAGTCTTTTTTAGTTCGGTCACTTAAAATTTCCCAAATGTAGTAGTAATTCACTTGAAATAATTACGGTGACTAACTTTTTTAGTCATCTAGTCAATAATTTCATCATTTTCTACTAGTGACTCGATCGTTCGCCTGAGGATGATATGGGGTTGTTATCTTATGCTTGATCCCATATTTTTCCATAATACTTGCTATCATGTGTGACATGAACTGCGCTCCTCCATCTGAAACTATCTCTCGAACTGCGCTCCTCCATCTGAAACTATCTCTTTAGGAGTACAATATCTAGCAAAAATTTGTTCAAATAAAAAGTCTGAGACAACCTGCTTTCTTGCGTTTGCTACAACCTTGGCTTCTACCCACTTTGTTACATAATATTTGTAGACTAAAATGTGGACATTTTGATGTGAACGTGGGTTAAATGGACCTGCAAAATCAATAGCCCATCTCTCAAAAGTTTCAAGAACTAGTTGTGGCTGTAATGGAATTTCATCTGAGCGACTAGGCAGGCCCATCTATTGGTAGCTATCACATCTTCAAACATAGTTTTGTGCATCACTGAAGATAGAGGGCCAATAATATCCCATCTGTAACACCTTGTGGCATGGAAAATTTTAGGGGCTAATGTTCGCCCAGTGGGCTAATTTTCCATGATTTTTCCACAAAAAGATTTGCCAATTTCCAATTTTTATAAAAGATGATTCGCCCAAATTTTAGAATATAAAATTATTTTACCTTAAAAATCGCCAACATTATATAGAGACTATATATAAAATCATTATAAATTTGAATAATTTTACAAATATATCAATAAACATTTTATAGTTTGCATATCAAGGATTAGTGAGATTCGCCAATGTTTTTAAACTTCAAGAAAAATTTCCATCCTTAAAATTTTCCTTGCCTTGTGGCCAGTCCATTTATCCACAAAATGCTCCCACAAGGGCCATCATGAGCAACTTTCAAAATCTCATAGATGTCAATTTCTACTACACAATGACGCATCTGTTGATCGCCCCCTGCATAAAAGAGATATCCTATTATCCATGAGTAACATGCACTATGATGAATGATCCTTTGATGTTCCCTGTATGACAAATGATGTGGTACTTTTATTGTAGCCAAATAGTTAGCAATATCTGCATACCGAGGGGTATTAGTAGAAATTACAAACAAATTTTAAACCGGAAAGCTATCTTCTACAGGTTCTTCTTCATTATCATCATTTAATCTAGATAGAAAATCAACAACTACATTATCCTTGCCTAGTTTATCTATAATGGTGATATCAAATTCTTGAAGTAATAACAACCACCTTGTTATACGCCCAGGCGTTATAGGTTTATTCATAAAATCCTTGATTATTGT
Organism: Pinus tabuliformis; assembly: GCA_031772625.1. Taxonomy (NCBI): domain Eukaryota; kingdom Viridiplantae; phylum Streptophyta; class Pinopsida; order Pinales; family Pinaceae; genus Pinus; species Pinus tabuliformis. The sequence goes on from CM062818.1 coordinate 745,089,414, forward strand.
GTGGTCAGTGTGTACAAAAGTAGGATACCTAGTAATGTAATGTCGAAATTTATTAACAACATAGATAACAACCAAGAACTCCTTCTCTGTTACCGTATAGTTTATCTTAACAGATGTTAGATTCTTGCTGACATAATAGATTGCATACAGCTTCTTATCTTCTTGTTGTCCCAACACCACCCCTGCAACTGTTTGAGAGACATCTGCATGCATATGAAATGGAAGTTCCCAGTTGGGACCATGTAAGATTGGAGCTTGGTAGATTAGTTCCTTGATTTTCTCAAAAGCTACTTCACAATCATCTATCGATAACTTTTTTTGCATCTTTAGTTAACAACTGAAAAAATGGAAATGGTATCTTGGAAAAGTTTTCTATAAAACGCCTATAGTAACCAATGCAACCAATGAAACTATGTACCTAAGTTGGTGTCTTGGGTACAGGAAAATTCATAATTACCTTTACCTTGGCAAGATCAACTTGTATTCTAGCAGCAGAAAGCAAATGTCCAGCACTACTCCCTCTTATCTCATCATATGAAATTTTGTTGTACTTAGAGAAACATGCATATGTTTACACCTTTTAGGTACTTTCTCCAAGTTTTCCAATCCCTCTTCAAATGACCCTCCATATGGCGTGAAATCATCCATATAAATTTCAACAATATCATCAAGTAAGTTAGAAACAATCTCCAGTATTGCCCTCTGAAAGGTAGTAGGCATGTTACAAAGACCAAACGGAAGGACTCGGTAAGTGAATGTTCCCAAAGGGCATGTAAAGGTGGTTATGTCCTCACCCTCAAGAGATTTTTGGATTTGGTTATACCCGCTAAACCCATCCAAGAAAGAGAAAAACTTTTTCCCGTCCAGGGTATCAAGGACTTGGTCGATAAATGCCAGAGGAAAATGATCTTTTGAGGGTTCGTTATTCAACTCCCTATAATATACACAAATCCACCATTTACAATTATTTTTAAGAACGATGACCAGTGAGGATACCCAATGGCTGTCCGAGATTGGGTAAATAAATCCTCCATCCAATAACTCATGGAGCTCCTCTTTGACAATGCTTTTCAAGGTAAGGTTCATCCTTCTTTGAGGATGTCTCACGGGTCAACAATATTATTTGATGTAAATATGATGAGTACACAAATCGGTAGGGATACCTTTCATATCAGTATAATCCCAGGTGAAAGCTTCTTTATGTTCTCGAAGGATCTTAAAGAGCTGTTAAGTCTAGGTCAGTGTAAGATTCAGGTTGATATTCAATGTGTTCCCTGGCTCAATCTCCATCGGTATGCTGTCAGAAAATGTTGTTACAAGAATGGCTTCATTTCCGGTTTCTGATCCAATAGTTTCCTATGTTTCATAGCTCATGATAGATTCCAAAAATTGCCAAGTTGGATTTGGAACAACATGCGGGCTTCTAATAAAAGTGTTGATAGTATCATCCTCTGTCTCATTCTTATAGAAGAGGGCTTTCCCCATGGTAAGCACTGGCTGGAGTTCCTGTTGTTTAGTTTCAATCCCATCCAAAGACAAAGAGTTCTATCTTGACTTTTCCTAACTAGCATCCAATATAGACATCAACAGTTGCAAGCAAAGGTCATCCAAAAATAAGGGGATGACCACCAGCTGGGGACTGCATATGCAAGACTAGGAGATCAACAGGATAGCTCCAAGAATCCATCGAAATTGTTATGTCTTGCAATTTTCCTATTGGTTTGATTGTAGATCTATCAGCTAGTTCTAAGACTATAGGGGTAGGCTTAAGATCACACATTCCTAGTGTAAGCATGGTTTCAGAAGTAATTACATTAATTGTAGTGCCCAAATCTACCAGTACATTCAGAATATCTACCCCATTAATTTGAACTATTAGAATTGGGTTCGCAGGGTCCCCATATTTTACAGGCATGGCCTTTCTCAAAATAATGTTAGATAATGTCCCCATAACATGAATCATGACTGGATCTTTTTCTTTCTTCCTAGGCCTCTTAGAACAATATTCTCTGATAGTTTTAGTGTAAATAGGTAGATCTTTCATGGCCTGAAGCAGGGGGATTTTTACAAACAGATTCTGCAATTCTCCTTAAAGATCAAATTCTGGTTGGGGGATCTGTTTACTCAAGGATAATTGTTCTGGATAAGGAGGATTGATTGGACAAGCCTGAGTAACAGTAAAATGTGGAGGAGAATGTTACACAGATGGTTGGGTTGTCTCATGACTGACTTCGTGAGATTCTGGATTCTCATCGTCAAGATGTTCAACAATAATTGGTGATGTAGGAGCATTTACTACCCGTCCAGATCACAGATTTATCTCATTAAAACCTGTGGTAGAAATGCTATACAAAGGAAGGTTCAGGGTGTCTACTTGTTGAGCACCCGTATTGTTTGGATTTGGGTTTGGTTGAATAGGAAGTTGAGGTCGGAGAGGAGGATTATTGGAGGAAATGTTAGATGTCAGTTGTAAATGTTGTTGTTGTGTTGGTTGAGGAAATTGAGCAACAGGGGGAACATGACTACACAAGCTTTGAGACCATGAATAACTTGAGTTAGGTTGAGGACACCATGGTTGCCAAGGTGGGTACTGATAATATTGTAGCCAAAAGGAATTGACTAAGAATCATATTATAATATTGAAAAGGATCTTAAGACGTACCTAGATTTAAGCTTGATGATTGTGGTTGCCATGGATTCTTAGACCCCATAAAGCATAGATGATTTGGTTCTTCATTCATCCCTTGAAATACTGCCTTTAGTGCTGGAAGAGATGGACATGCACTGGTGGAGTGACTTTGTTCACAAATAAAACATGTCTCTATAGTGTCTAGTGGACACTCCTTTAGTGGATGTTTCTTTCTACACCGAGGGCAGAAAATAGCCATAGTTTTTTCCAACTCCATCTACTTCTGCTTTGCCTATAATGTGTCCATTTGGGAGGATAATGTACTTAGGATATTAGCTTTCAAATTATCTAGCAGGTTCCCAATTTCGGCTTTTGTGACTCACTCGCTTGATGTTTTGAAAGTTCAGATTACCTCTGTATTCCTTGAAGCTCCCCTTGAAAATTGAATATCGAGTTCACAGATGGTGTCAAAATATTCTTTAGACATATCCCCTTTACCTATGATGTTTAACAACTCCAAATATTCTTCCCTCAGGGCCCAGAGAAAAATAATTTCCAGGATATCCTTATCCAGGTCACTGTGGCCAAACCTCTGGAGAGTCTACTTAAAAAACTCTACACAGTCTTCCATATTCGTCCTCCTTCTATACGAATTTAAAAATTTCTTCCTTAATGTCCCTAGATTTACAGTAGTCTTGATATTTTTCCAGGAAAGCCTTCTTCATGTCATCCTAGGTAGAGATGGATTTTCCTCCTAGAGCCATAAACCATCGCAATGTTGTCCCTTTTAATGTAGCAGGAAAAAATTCCAGCTTTTGAGCATCATTAACATAGTCATACCCTCTGCAAAAAATATCAAACTCGAATAGGAAAGTGTTTGGATCTTCCGTGGAAAGCCCATGGAAGTTTGGCATTGCGGTTAATGGAATAGGGTTCATTGGTGAATCACCCATGGTTTCCCCAATTGGGAATTCAATTGAAGATGTTGCGGGTGCCATAAATATCTTCCAATACTCGGTTGGAACTTCAACAGGTTCTTGATGTGCAACAACTAATTGTTGTGGAAGTTTAACAACACTACACTGATCGCGAGGTGAAGAAAATCCTCTGAGGTTTCCTTCTCCTGACCCTCTGCTAGCTACTTCCTCCCTATCTGATACCAGAGGAGGTGTTTCTGGCTCCTTTGATACCCTGCTTCCCACTTCTCTTGTAGGTGTTTAAAGGGATACTTCTGCCCCTGGAGGCTGTATAGGTTGTTCCATAGAATTCCCTTCAGATTTTACGTGAACCTTCACCCTAGCAATAGTGTGCGAAGAGGATTCTGATGCAGCTTTGGTGATAATCTTCTGGATATAAGTATTCCTCCCCAAATCCTTCCTTCCTTGCTTTTGGGGTCCTCCTCTACCCCTTTTATTCGAACCCTTTTTCATACATTTCTTGGAAAGAAAACATTAAAAATTTCACATCTCAAGACCTGGAGTAGGGCGAAAAACTCTTTTCCCTCCACAAGACAAGACGATGATTTGAAAATAATAAATCAACCGAAAGAAAACTAAATCTCAAGACCTGGAGTAGGGTGATAAAACTCTTTCCCTTCCTAGGACAAGAGAGTGGCCCTGTTGGCTTGAGGGGCCCTGACCTAGGTTCAGAGTTATTTAGCCAAAAAAATCTCTACACTATTGGCCCTTTTGGCATTAGCCTGTGGAGCGCAGATAGAAGTCTCACCCGAAGCAATATGGGGGGATGCTGGAACCAAGTTTCTTCACCCTTAAGATGTCTATGGTGTCAATTTATTCCAGCTATGCCTATCTTCATGCATGTTACTTAGTGCACTATTCTAACCTTCAATACCCTCGCGATATGTTATATTCACCTTTCATGCAACCCTAACCAGGGGTTGAGATGCTTTCGCGATGCTAGGTAGCGAACTGCACTATTTCTTGAAACTACACCACATATCTTACTTATCTTCTTAACAGATCTTAGTTAACTTCACGTAAACAAATATTCTATCTTGCATTCACTTAATCAACACAATTATACACAGTCACGGATCATATAAAAAGTAGAAGTGCAATTTATACCCAATATATTCAATGCATAAAATAGGAAATAAATATACAGAATCGATGTGAAAGTTCTCTTTATTAGTGCTTTCAACTGTTATAGACTCGACTGCCCTGCACACTCAGCTGCAGACTACTACGCCTCTATGCAATCAGCTACATAACCTTCTCCTACTCTACGACCCAAACTAGACTTTAAACTTCCGTTCTTCCTCTATGCTCCTATTCCATGTTTTATTATATGATTCATTTATCTACTTAGAGCCTCGCTCTATTTATACAATCCCATGGTCCGCGGACCATGGGTAGATCTCTACAGTCGACATTACATTACAAAATTGAGGGTGGACAACCCTATGACTCTTTTACAAGCTACACACTTTGTGCCGACAAAATGCAGAGTATTTACATCGGAGTTACAATTTTTGAGCAAACTCTGGGCTCTAAGCCCCAAAAAACCCCTTAGGGGATCCCGTGCCCAATAGGCCCCAACAAAAACATCATGACTCACCCTCGAGTCACTCTGTTGGTGCGGAGATATTTGCGTGAAGACCTCACAATTCTGCCTGAATCGCTACAAGATCGGAAACTCACTAAGCGGCTGCCTGCAGTACTTCCTCGACGCACTATTCGGAGACCGCTATGGTTGAGCTACGGCCCTAAACATTTTCCTGTGTTTCCTGTAGGTGCGTGAGCTTTGATTCAATGGAGGCTATAAAAATGTACACCTCATCAATCCATAGTTGTAAGCGTGCCTTCAAAACTCCTCCCTTATGTTGAGCAGCATCCACCTGCTCCTTTAGTGCTTTCACCTGCTGCATCCTTGCGAGCCTCTATGTAAGGGAAACCATCTGCGCAATCCCTTTTACTTCGTCATATTTCTACTTAGCTTGCGTGCCTCTGTCTCTAGGTGCTATATGTTCGAGTCCTCTTGCAGGGTGGTGAGAACCTCAAACGACTGCTTGAACAACACTGTGTAGTCTTTCACTGCACTGTTAACCTCTACTATTGTTGTTGTAATCACACTAGCATGTTGTTCCCTAACCTCCAGTGGAGTTGAAGGCCGCACCTTCAATTGCAGTTCGGCTATCTGAAGGTTCAATTCGCGTTGAACCCTAGCCATTTCTTCTTTTGCCTCGCACACCCCTTCTGCTAATTTCCAGATGCATGCCTCCACTGGTTCCTCTGCTTGGATGGACAACTCCGGGACAATTTGTCAGACTTCCTCCACCACCTGTACGAGCTATGTGTTCTGCATCACTACCTCGTCGCTCTGTAGGCTGAACTGTTTAATGTTGATGCGCTGCTCGCTCATTACCTGGAGCGCGCGACCCTCCTTGTCTCACAGTTCTACAGTGATTTCATCCTGCAAAACATAGAGCATCTCCCAAGGGAGCATAGCCACATTTAACTCGATTCCCTTCAACCCACTGACCATAGGACTATCAGCCCCATTTTCTATAATGAGTGCTCCATCTGGTAGCACTATGGTGTTGGTCATCCGAGTGCGTAGCATTTCCTCAGCCACAGACGTGCCTACTGCGAGGCTGGTTGACACAGCACCAACCTATGGAGTGTGCACCTGCAACTCCTGTATCTATGCCCGGTGGGCCCCCATCACCATCTGGTGTTCCTCCTCAAACTGCTGGAGGGTCTCTGCAGTGACGTCCCTCACTGTCTCCCTAATGTCATGTAGGTCCCCCTCAGTGAGGGTGATTGGATCGAAAGAAGTCTTTGAAGCCTTTGACTTCTTTTGCAGTCCTACCTGCTCTCTTGGGCATGGACATTTCAGCTGGGTGGAAATTTCTTGTTGATCCATGCCACCTTGCTTTGTATCTGTCTCTGGCTCAGGCAAAGGCAGCTTCTATCTTTTTCACATTTCCTCTACTTCCTTTTGCTTCTCTTCTGCCGACTTCGCCATGTCGCTCGCCGCCTGGGCCTTAGCTGTTGCTGCTTTGTTTCTGTGCTTTCCTTCCAACTGCACCATCTGTAGTTTTGCCTCTTCATTTTTGTGATGCACGACAGACTTCTCCGCTTCCAGCATGGAGCTGGCTGGAGTGCACCACTCTAGCAACCATGACTCAAGGACCGTTAAGATGACATCGTCTATCACCAGATAGGGTAGCTCGCGCCACGTATTCATGGGGTCCTTTCGTGCTCTAATGTAAATGTAGTGGAAATTTTCCTTGAACTCCGTGAAGATCTGCAGACCGTTGTAGACTCTGGGTGATAACCATGGCTTGCAATCAATCCCCATTATGATGTTCATCTCCATGAACACCTAGAATATCTTGTTGTCCCTTATCCTTTGTGCATCCCTGGTTGCCCACAGCGAAGCATACTTCACTACCTCTGGAAGGACCTGCACGATCATCAAAAACTAGTTGTCTTCGGGCAATTCAAATGCCACCAGTACTATGGACAATAGAAGCCACGCATAGTGAAAAGTTTTTCCCTACTCCTGTGCCTCGCATTAGTTCTCAAGGAACTCTCTGCATAAGTAGTTTTCCTAGTTGAACTGGACCCCTTCTACGCATTGTGCTATTAGTGCAACCACCGGCATGCGCACCTCATCTGCGTGGCACTTCTGCTTAACCTTCCCTACCACTATCTACGTCGCAACTTTAACCGCAGGGTTTTTGATGTTGGAAATGGTGTACCCTCTCTTCTTCTTCTCCAGCTTAAAATTCTTCTTCATGGCCTTCGCGATGGCCAAATGATCACTCTTTCCCTCCGAGATGTTTGTTGGATCCTCCCCTTTTGCAAGGGAGATGGGTAATTCTATGAATCAAATGGTCTGTGATGGGGATGGGCTCCTCCAACCACAAGCACCCATCATGCACTAAGCAGAGCAGCTACCTGATGACAAAAATGGTCACTGGGGCACGATGGTAATGCAGCACCCAGAGCAGGTTTAACAATCCTGCCTTCTCCACACCTCTCAGCCATTTACACGGCTCCAACTCTATGATTCCAGTCGACACATCTTTCTTCTAGCGCATTAGCTACGTGATTGCCAAATGTGGGAACTTCTCGTGGTCCGCAAGATCCCAATCTTCAAATTTCAGTATAGGCACTCACCCCAGGTGCGCTCCTTCAAAAATAATGTCGTGAGGGAGCAGCGGAGTCTGCAGAGAGCTTTTTCTCTCATCTATGTCTTTCGGTACCTTTTCTTTACCCTTCGGCGGAGGAACATATGTGATCCAGGTGGATATTGGTGGCCACCTGCCAAGTCCACCTGGACCCCCACCATTGTCTTTCTCAGCATTTTCAGTTTCCTTAATTGTAACACAACTTACTATTTTTAGCAGTTTTTCGGGTCCTGAACTTCTGGAGCCGTTTTGAGGCCCTAAATGACGTTTTTTGGGAAATCTGGGGGCAACATGGGTCCATGGACCGATGTTGCCCTTCCCAAAGTGGTAGTGCTCGGATAGATCTTTCTAACGAGCTATTGTACGCATCAAACGGAGATCGTATGCCAAAGTTACGACCCTGGGAAGTTGATGTACCAATTTACCCAAACGGGGCCCACAATTTGGCGTTTCATCTCCTAGGGTTAGGTTTTGGAATGTTAAGGATTTTCCATTGTTTCTCAACAATAAATAGGCCTTCGAGCCTCATTGTAACACAGTTCAGAGGCATGTAGCCATCACATCTCTTCTCTGAGATAAGCTACCATCGCCCTAGCTAGTTTATTTCCATTTCTGTTTGTAAGCATATTTCAGTATTTTCCATTAATGAAATGAAGTATTATTTCCGCTGCATCTTTATGTATATGGTTATCTCTGTAATTTGTTGCATTCCTGTTTAAATCCGGATAAGTGGTATCAGAGCGGTCTGCTTTTTCTCTGTTTTTCTTTGCATGTCCCCAACAAGGTCGGGATATAAGGAGTTAGGGCTTGAACTGGTTGAACCTTTGCAAGACCAGCCTCGCAAATCCCAACGGCCTCCCATGGCAGACGAGAAGAAAGACGAGGGGGCAGGAGATCCCATCAAAATCTTGCTCGAAGAAGCGCTCGAGCGACAATGGAACGCGATGATGGACAGCTTTGCGCAGATCCTTCAGCGGCTACCCAGAAGCGGCGCATCGGCTTCCAGCAACTCCTATGGAAACGCCACACCTTTTAAGGTACAAGTTAATTTTGAAATCCCCATATTCGAGGGTCAGATAGACGCCGATGCCGTAGATAAATGGTTAAATCTGCTAGAGGGTTATTTTTCTGTTCATGAATTTTCGAGTCGGGAAAAGATTGTTTTTGCTCTTCTCAAAGCAGCCCCCCACGTCAAGGACTGGTGGGAAACCTACTGCGAGCAGAAGGATGAAAGTACTGGCTCACTATTTTCAGCCGCACCCACCTGGGATTCGTTCCGGGATGCCATCAAGGAGCAGTACTACCCTGTCGGAAGCTATGAGGATGAATACATAAAGTGGACCACGCTGCGGCAGGGAAGGGACCAAGACGTGCCGGAGTTCACCAATCTTTTCCATACCCTTCGCACAAAGTTGGGTATCAAGGATTCGGAGCAACACTTGATACTCAAATATCGTGGCTGCCTGCACAAGTACATCCAGGAAGAAATACAGTTCCTAAACATCCTCTCGCTCGGCGCAGCATACCGGTATGACGTCAAGGTCGAGCAGAAGTTTAAACAAAAGAAGCGAGACTTTGGATCTGCGAATCCAAAGCAGGGGAAAGGTGCCCCTAAACCACAGAACAAAGGACAAAGCCAAGGCGGGACAACCCAAGACAACCAGCCGAAGCTGCAAGCAAAGAGCAACGCCGCGAAGCCGAGAAAGGACACTGGAAAATGGTGCGAGTTCCATAAGAGCTCCACTCACAACACGAGTGTCGGGCCAAGCAGTCACTGGTGGCTGAGCTAAAGGTTTCAGAATCAGATGCATGTTCCGACTCTGAGTCAGAACCCAATAAGGGGTATGAAAAAGGGAAGCAGATCATTGATGCGGATCCCAGCGCCACTGTTGCTACCGCAAAGATCCAGAAAAATGAACCCGAAGATCCAGAGGAGGAGGAGCGTCTCTTCCACTCCCAGATGTGGGTAAAGGGCTCCCCGATACAGTTCATTGTTGATAGCGGGAGTCAAAAGAACCTCATTTCGGCAGAGGTCGTGAAGCGGTTGGGCTTATCGACCACAGCACATCCACAACCATACACCATTGGGTGGCTTCACCAAGGGAGAGATCTTCGCGTGAGCCAGCAGTGTCGCCTTCCATACAACATCAAGCCCTTCACGGATGAGGTATTGTGTGACATTGCTCCCCTTGAAGTTTGTGATGTATTACTAGGACAACCATACTTGTGGAAGCGACATGCTGTGTATGAATCAAGGCCCCGTGCTGTTATTATTACATTGGGAAATAAGTTGTTCAGGATACAAGAGGTAGCACCACTTGCCGCCATCTCTTTGATTACTGCAAAACAATGCAGTAAGATCATTTCCAAAACCAGGAAATTTGTTTCCTGATGATACGCCCTCAAGGGAAGAAGAAGACAGTGGCCACGGCCTCCAAACAGGATCGCCTCTACACAGCACCAGTGCTCGCGTTACCAGATTTACAACAACCATTTGAGGTCGAGACAGATGCCTCTGACTATGCTATTGGGGCAGTCCTTACTCAACATGGACATCCAGTGGCATATCACAGTGAAACACTTTCAGACACAGTCCGGAAGTACCCCACTTATGATAAAGAGATGTATTCCATTGTACAGGCCTGCCGACAATGGAAGCATTACATTTTGGGGAAGGAAACGGTCATCCACACAGACCACCGACCTCTGCAGTTCATACAGACCCAAGGGAAATTGCAGAATGATCGCCATCAGAAGTGGTCTACATACCTGCAACAGTTTCACTTGAATATCAAGTATAAAAAGGGCAGCACCAATAATGTTGCAGATTTCCTCAGTCGACCACCGATCATGGCGCTAACCACCATGCTCAACTCTTGCAGGCACGAGACTTCTGATTGGCCACTTCTCTACAAAAGCAACCCAGAATTCGGCCACACATACCAGACACTCTTGGAGGGTCGGCAGGTTGCAGATTTTCACCTCCAGGATGCCCTATTATGCCACCTCGGTCACCTCTGTGTTCCTTCAAGCGAGCGTGCCAAGATGATTTGGGAAGCACACTACAGTCGGGCTGCTGGGCATTTCGGGGTCGAGAAAACAGTGGCAGTACTGCAAAACTATTTCTATTGGCCGAATCTTCGACAGGATGTTGGGAAGTACATCCGATCATGTACTGCCTGTGCCATTGCCAAACCGACCATTAAGAAGCAAGGCCTCTATACCCCGTTGCCTACCCCTAGTCGACCTTGGGAATCCATCTCCATGGATTACATGTCAGGCCTTCCTTCCACTAAGCATGGAAATGACTGTGTTTTTGTGGTCGTCGACAGGTTCTCAAAGATGGCCATTATGATGGCCTGCAAGAAGAATATCACAGCAGAAGCCACTGCTAAACTCTTCTTTGAACGAGTGTGGGTGCACTTTGGGATCCCACAGTCTATCATCTCAGATCGGGACAGTCGGTTTCTCAGCACCTTTTGGTCCAGTCTCTGGTCAATGCTGGACACCAAACTCACGAAGTCCACAGCCTTCCATCCTCAAACTGATGGCCAGACAGAGGTTGTCAATAGGATGATTGTGCACATTCTGCGCATGTATAACTCAAAGCATCCACGCACATGGGACGAGAGCCTCCCCTACGTTCAGCACAGCTACAACCGAGCTCTTCACAGCTCCACTGGCCATAGCCCTTTTCAGGTGGGTTTGGGATTCCAGCCACTATGCCCCATTGATGTGGCCATGCCACTTGCAGCTACTCACATGAATTCAGCTCATGTCCAGTCCGAAACAGATAAGGCCACCAGCTTCATTGAGCGCATCCAACATATTCGCCAGCAGGTCCATGACATTCTTGAGAAATCAAATGCCAAGTACAAGCAGCGACATGATCAACATCGGGTGCCACACAAGTTTCAGGTGGGCGACAAAGTCTGGTTGCATTTGCAAAAGGAACGCCTTACTGGAGCCTATCGAAAATTGAGACCACTCCGATATGGTCCTTACACCATTACTAAGGCTATGGGAGACAATGCATTTGAGCTCAGCATTCCCCCATTCCTTGGCCTGCACCCAGTATTTAATGTGGACCGCCTTCGGCCATACTTTCCACCATTGCTAGACACATACGACATTGCAGAACAGCTCAAACCCACAGAATTAAATCCAGATTGCATGGAACAAGCTGCAACTGATCGGATCATGGACACACAGATCAAGAACACTCGCCAACAGAATATCCAACTGTATCGAGTTGTCAAAGCGGGCCAACTCCTTCAGCAGGGCAAGTGGCTCACCAGGGAACAAGTTCAGCAGAAGTTTCCTCATCTCATGGAGGAGCTCAACGCAATGGGGACCATTGCTTCCTAAGGGGGGAGGAATGATCCAGGTGGATATTGGTGGCCACCTGCCAAGTCCACCTGGACCCCCACCATTGTCTTTCTCAGCATTTTCAGTTTCCTTAATTGTAACACAACTTACTATTTTTAGCAGTTTTTCGGGTCCTGAACTTCTGGAGCCGTTTTGAGGCCCTAAACGACGTTTTTTGGGAAATCTGGGGGCAACATGGGTCCATGGACCGATGTTGCCCTTCCCAAAGTGGTAGTGCTCGGATAGATCTTTCTAACGAGCTATTGTACGCGTCAAACGGAGATCGTATGCCAAAGTTACGACCCTGGGAAGTTGATGTACCAATTTACCCAAACGGGGCCCACAGTTTGGCATTTCATCTCCTAGGGTTAGGTTTTGGAATGTTAAGGGTTTTCCATTGTTTCTCAACAATAAATAGGCCTTCGAGCCTCATTGTAACACAGTTCAGAGGCATGTAGCCATCACATCTCTTCTCAGAGATAAGCTACCATCGCCCTAGCTAGTTTATTTCCATTTCTGTTTGTAAGCATATTTCAGTATTTTCCATTAATGAAATGAAGTATTATTTCCGCTGCATCTTTATGTATATGGTTATATCTGTAATTTGTTGCGTTCCTGTTTAAATCCGGATAAATATGTGGGCAACCTAGTAAGAGGGTCCCCACCCTGGGTCTCAACCTACATTTCTACATCCTCCTCCTCTACTAGGATTTCTTCAAATTCTTCCTCCTCATCAGCCTCCAAATGGATAGCCTTCCCCTTTTCTTCCATGGTAAGCTTAGTCCTTAACGAATTCCTAGGGGATATGCATACTGGTACCAAAACTAGTTGTCATTCTTGGGTATCAGTATGTGCGGTGATTTAGGGATTTCTACGACTATCCCAACACTTTCAGGGGCTTCTACTTCCATAATGGCCTACGCAGCTTCGTTAGAGGTCATTACTCTGGTATCCATGGCTTCCTCAGGTGCTACCATAGTGTTATTCCATAATTCTCTTAACAGCTCGGGTAATTGCTCAAGCAACGAATTTGCCTTTAGAAGATCAAACAATTTCGGGTTCATGAGTGTCTGTGAGTGCAACAACTCAGTCCTCAAATTTCCAAGTGTTGTTTGCTGGGAAACCCTTTTTAATTTGTAGTTCCTTTTGAATTTGAATTCAATTGCTCCCCCCACATTTGGTCCATTAATGCTCGTTTGGTAGCAGATTTTCAAGAATCTAGCCCATAAAGTTCACCTTAACTACCTGCCGCCCGTTCCATTTGGTCTCAAACCAAGCATCACATCGTGAATAGTGACTGTAACGATCACTTTCTAGTTGACTCGTGTGGCAGTGCAGCTACCCTCACGCTGTCATGGACCTTGTGACACTTCGCTACTGCGCGCAGTCCTGACATCACGCAACTCCTGGACAAAGTAGTTTATAGTCCCCACCTCCTTTCAGCTACCTAGAGTGCTAAGACTATGCTTCTGTCAGCTAGTCAGATGGACAAGCCCCCTGTGTATGTCTTCAAACGACTGCCATTGAATTTTCCTGGGAAGAGTTCTCCATTTAACTTTACCAACTGCATTGCACCACCATCTGTGATCTCCTTAATAACATATGGTCCCAACAAATGCATTCTGAGCATCCTTCGGAATTTATCGAACTTATTATCATACAACAACACCAAATCATTCACCTTGAAGGTGCGCAACTTAATATGTCGATTGTGCCAAGCCCTTTCGCACTCCTTTTGGACTTGCTGGTGAAAGCCAACCAAAAACCATTCTTCTTCAAGATCCTTCAACTACTGATCCAAATTGGATCCATAAACGATTGTTAAAGAACCCTAATTGTATCAGGACGAAACAAATCCTTGAAGAATCCAAAACAACGATCGGAAACACCGTGAACCAGTGGCCATGGCAGCCGGCATGGAACGACGAGGACCTCGGTCAGAGCGCGTTGACAGAGGCCCATGGAGACTACGTAGGAGGTCGATGTAGCCCCTGGGAGCCCCAAAACGGGAAAAAGAGTTAATTTTTGAGTGTTAATCGTGCATCACTGGGCAAATAGGGCCGAAATGGAGGGGCCTTAAGCCCTTGGTCATGTTGGGAGCCAGAGAACCGCGGGCGAAGAAAGAAAAAGCACCAACGTACGAAGGTGGGACCCATGACCTGGAAAACAAGCGGTTTGATCGGGGCGCCCTTGAAGGGTTAGAGGTTTTGGAGGAGAGAAGAGCGATCCCACTCAGCGATCGATGTGTGGAAATGGAGGTGAGAGAAAAATCACCGTGATCGCATGTTATTGGTCGAGCAAGTCAACCACGCTCGATGTGCGTATGACGTCGGATCTTGAGGGAAATAGATCGGACGGCTGAGATTGCACCTAATAGACACAAGTGGAATCAACAGGGAATTAAGTCGTGATTTAAGGGGATTTGGAATCCGTTTACCGCCACAGTGGAGAAAGAACGTATCCACGACATAACTGAAGAAACGAATCGACGAGTAGGATGGCGTTGTTCTGATGGGGATGCATGGCTACTTCCCGAGCGTTCATGCAGACACCAAACAGGGAACTCCAAGCACGCATGTAGTAGGAAAATCGACGTAGGTGGGAGAGGAACTGAACATGCATGGAGATCGAATGGCTAAAGCCATGAACAGAGACGATCAAAATGGAGATTCAGAGAGAAGAGGAATAGAGAAGTGACCAAGAGAGACAGTGAACAGTAAAACCTGAGAGGAGAACTGAGCACAGAGAGCAGTAAAGCCAAGCAGAGGAGACAGAGGGCCAAGTTGACCACAGGTAGCATCGAGCACAAGATAGCTTGAAGATTCAAGCCTTCCCATAGAGGAATCTATCTGGATTAAGCATCATAGTTGGCTCTTTCCACTGTAGACCGAGGGTCACAGAGCTGGTAGGAAGGAAAAGAGTTTGTGAACTTCGAGTGGCTTGGGGAACCCAAGAACCACCCTACCAAGAAAAATCTGCTTTAGGAGAACTCACATTGAGTCCCTGTATTGTAATTTCTTTGCTGAAAGACACAATAAAACAAAGCCACCACTGAAGCTAGACCAAAGACGTAGCCCTGGAGAATAGGGTGAAATCTTTATTAAAAACTGCTTGTGTCTTTGTGTTTCTTACTGTATTTCTCTGCTGTCTTTCCATTTATTTTCTGTGCGTTGGCAATCTGATCGATCCGTTGTTTCAATAACAATGAACACACACACCATCACATGAGTCTGTAATACCTTTTGCTTAATAAATCTTCAACTGAGGTCACTCATAGGGTGATTATCAGATCAAGTGGTATTAGAGCACTAGGCTGTAAGGTTATAAAAGCTTGTGTTGGTTTAGCTGTGAATGCTCACTAGATCAAAGCTCAAATTAGGAGGAGAGTTGGTGGAAACTAATCCTAAAATTGGGAGAGTCTATTCTCGAAAGACAATGTCAGAAGAAGTTTCTATAGGGCCAGACCCTCAATTCATAGAAAGTTTCCTAGCTATAAAGTCTATGGTAGAAGAAATGTATAGGGACTTTAGAAAGCATCAGGGTGAAGATTCATCAGGCTCTAAGCAAGATAAAGAAGAAGATGATTCTCATTCCCATGACCACTCCAAAGGAAAGGGGAAAGAAGAAAGCTTCCCTACCCCTCCTAGTAACCCTGTGCATAATAAGAAGGCATCTTTGATTAAGTTAGATGTTAAATTTGATTTGCCTATATATGATGGAGAGCTAAATACTAAAACGTTGGACAATTGGATTAGACAAATTGATGTGTATTGCAGAGTACAAAATATAGACTCAGACAAGAGCAAGATTCAGCTGGCAAGCCTTTGCCTAGGGGGAATTGCCTTGGTTTGGTGGGAAGGCAGAACCCAAGCTGATATGAGGAAGCATGGTAAGACCATCTTTGTCTGGAGAGAATTTGTTACTGCAATCAAAAAGAAGTTCTATCCATTGGCCTACATGCAACAAGCCATGATGAGTTGGCAAACTCTTCGGCAGTTGAAAGGGAAAAGTGTGCAAGGGTATACTCAAGAGTTTGAAAGAGAGAATCAATGTTGGGTATCTCATTAGACTCACCAGAAACTATTTTGAAGTACATTTGTGGTCTACACAGCTATATGAGGCATACCATCCTCATGTTTAATCCCACTAGTATAGATGAGGTATCTGTACAAGCTAGTCATCTAGAAGCTAGAGGAAAGAATGGAAATCCAGAAGTGGGGGGACCATCCCAACCCACTGTAGGCAAGAGAAAGGAGAAAAGAAAGCAGAAGTGGAAAGAAAGGAAGGCTAACACTGCACAGAAAGGCAAAGCTTCATGCACTCAATGTAAAAAGGAGGGGCATGATGATGAGCACTATTAGATTCTGCATCCAGAACTGAGACCTAAAAAGTTTGAGGGCAAGAAGAAGAAGACTGCTGCAGCTATCAGAAAGATTTGGGGTTAGACTCGAGAGATTAAACAATCATTGCAGCCATAGGTATAAAAGGTAATAATTCTGAAGCATCTACTAGTAATTCTGCTCAATCTGTTATTGATGAAGAACATGAGATAAAAAGACATGAGCTTTTCCATATTCGAGTTGTTTCAAAAAATCAAAAGATTGATACTTTGTTTGATAGTGGCTCACAAGTAAATCTGATTTCTGAATCAATTGTAAAGAAATTTGGATTAGCAACTACACCTCATAAGAAGCCGTACCCATTAGGATGGTTGAATAATAAAGCACAACTACAAGTGACTAGACAGTGCAAACTCAAGTTTTCTTTTGGGTCAACATTTATAGATGAGGTTGAGTTAGATGTAATTCCTTTAGATATATGTGGAATTGTTTTAGGAAGTCCTTACTTGTATGATAGAAAGGCTATTTTCTATAGAGTTGAGGACAAGTATCTATTTGTTAAAGAGGGAATTGAATACTTTGTAAGAGCTCATAAGCTCAAGAATAATTATACTCTCATAAACTCAGGATAGATGAAAAGAATGATAAATTCCTACAAACAGTTCTTACTAATGGTTGTAAAGGAAAAGAAAACTGATAAAACCAATGTATTTGAGGGCTGTAAGTCTGATTAGCAAGCTGATATAGAAAAGATTGTTTTAGAGTACGATGTCTTGTTTCAAGAACCTCAAGGTCTGCCACCCAAAAAGGGAATAGTAGATGATATTATTTTGCAACAAGATGTTCCTTTGCCTAACATTGGGATGTACAGGTTATTTGCTTTAGAGAATGTTGAAATCAAGAAGCAGGTGCAGGAGTTGCTTGAGAAAGGGTTCATCAGGCCTAGCACATCACCATGTGGGTCACCAATCGTTTTGGTGAGAAAGAAAGATGGCTCATGGAGAATGTGCATTGATTATCGAGCATTGAATAAAATAACAATAAAAAATCGTTATCCACTTCCTTGCATAAATGATCTTTTAGATCAACTGAAGGAAGTTGTTTATTTCACCAAGCTGGATTTGCACAGTGGATACCATTAGGTCAGAGTTGCAGAGCAAGATTCATGGAAGACTGCTTTCAAAACAAAGCAGGGATTTTATGAATGGCTAGTTATGCCTTTTGGCTTGACCAATACCCTTGCTACTTTCATGAGAATAATGAATGATGTACTTAGACCTTTTTTTGATGATTTTGTTATTGTGTATCTGGATGACATTCTGATTTTTAGTAAAACGTGGGAGGAGCATTTAAAGCATGTTAAGAAGACATTAGATTTTTTGAAAAGAGAAAAAATTTATGTTAAACTCTCCAAATATGAATTTGGCAAAACCTCTCTAAATTATTTGGGTCATATAATAGGGGGAGCTGAATTGAAAATAGATCCCTCTAAAGTGGCAGTCATTGTAAACTGGCCTAAAACCAAGTCTCCTACAGAAGTGAGAAGCTTCTTAGGAGCAGCACAGTATTGGAGGAAGTTCATTTCAAATTTTTCCTCAATTGCAGCTTCCTTACATGCTTTGACACGATTGAACAAGGTGTTTTAGTGGGGAGGAAAACAACAAAAAGCCTTTGACACCTTGAAAGAAAAAATTAGTACAACACCTGTACTAGCACTGCTGGATCTACAATGACCATTTGAGATCCAAACGGATGCTAGTGACTATGCCAAGGGAGCAGTGTTGACACAGCATGGTAAACCCATATGTTATCATTCTGAGAATTTTAATCCTGCAGTAGTCAACTATCCTACATATGATAAGGAATTGTATGCATTAGTCCAGAGTGTGAAAAAGTGGAAACATTACTTAATGGGCAAAGAAATAGTAATACATACTGATCATCAGCTACTTCAATACCTACACTCCCAAACTAAGTTGCAACAATCAAGGCATTACAGATGGATGGGTTTTCTACAACAGTTTCATTTAGTCATCAGATATAAAAAGGGCATACATAACAAGGTTGCAGACATGTTATCTAGACCCATTATAAATGCATCTACCATAGTTAAGCATAATTATGTACTGCATGAAAGCTACATAGAACAATATGCTCAGGACATGGACTTTAAAGATGTATATGCAACTTTGAGTCAAGGAAAAAGAGTAGAAGAATTGGACTATCATGTGAAGGATCGACTCTTATATCATTGTGGGAAACTCTGCATTCCACAAACTGAGAGAGAAAAGATAATTAGGGAAGCACACACTTATCTGATATCAGGTCACTTTGGGGTAAGTAAAATAGTTGCACAGTTGCAAAGGTTCTGCTATTGGCCAAGAATGAGTGAGACAGTTTATAGATATGTAAAGGGGTGTGCTATGTGTTCTAAAAGCAAGCCCATCAACAGAAAACTAGGCTTATACACTCCCTTGCCAGTTCCTTCTCACCCTTGGGAAAGTATTTCCATGGATTTCATTGGAGGACTGCCTAAATCTAGGAAAGGTCATGATTATCTATATGTTGTTGTGGATAGGTTCAGCAAAATGTGTATTTTGATACCCTATAGTAAACAGATTACAGCTGAACAAATTGCAAAATTATTCTTTGAACATGTATGGGTTCATTTTGGATTACCCACTTCTATTATATCTGATCAAGACACCCGATTTGTGGGAAAGTTTTGGTTCAGTCTGTGGGAACTAATGGACACCAAATTAAGGAAAAGCACAACTTTTCATCCACAAATATATGGCTAGACAGAAGTAGTTAACAGGACGGTGATCCAGTTACTAAGAGGATATTGCAACAAACACCCTCAGCTTTGGGATGAACACTTGTGTTATGTACAACATGCTTACAATAGAGCCAAACACTCTTCTACCTAGAGATCTCCTTTTGAGACCTACTTTGGTTTCATACCAAGGTCTCCCTTAGATTTTGTCTTTGGTAAAGATACCATGGTTGATGGACACAATGATGTGGACAAGGCAACTAGGTTCATTGAACAGATCCAGGAGATCCACTAGGCAGTACAGGAATAGCTGGAAAAGAGCCAAGCCAAGTACATGGCTAGGCATGATAAGCATCGGATGGAGAATAGTTTTCAAGTTGGAGACCAAGTCTGGCTATATATCAGCAAGGAGAGGATGCAAGGTGAAGGTAAGAAGCTAAAACCTATCAGGTATGGACCCTTCAGGATACTTGAGAAGATTGGTGAAAATGTGTTTCTCCTTGATTTGCCAGCTTACATGCACATATACTCAGTCATAAACGCAGATTGCTTGAGGTTGTTTGAACCTTCAATGATTGAGGACCCTGAAGAGCAGAGTCAATTTCCTTCTGTTGATGACCTGCTACCTGAATATCTTAATGAGTTATACGAAGATACAGTGCTGGACAGGAAGGTAAGGACGATGCGCAGTGGACAAGTGGAATACCTCAGGATTGGACTTAAAGGTTTGAAGCTGAGTAGTGCAAAGTGGATTGAGATTAGACAAGTGAGACAACAGTTTCCTCACTTAGTCGATGCTTGAAGAAAACCAACTTTTGGTGGTCCAAAAGCTTTTTCAGTAGGGAGGCCATGATCCAAATTGGATCCATAAATGATTGTCAAAGAACCCTGATTGTATTGGGATGAAACAAATCCTTGAAGAGTCCAAAACAGTAATCGGAAACACCCTGAACCAGTGGCCATGGCAGCTGGTGCCGAACGACGAGGAGCTCGGTCAAAGCGCACTGATCGAGGTCCATGGAGACTACGCAGAAGGTCGATGTAGCCCTGGGAGCCCCGGAATGGGAAAAGGAGCTGATTTTCGATGCGCAATTAGTGGCATCGCTGGGCAAACAGGG
Organism: Pinus tabuliformis; assembly: GCA_031772625.1. Lineage (NCBI taxonomy): Eukaryota > Viridiplantae > Streptophyta > Pinopsida > Pinales > Pinaceae > Pinus > Pinus tabuliformis. The sequence goes on from CM062818.1 coordinate 745,109,803, forward strand.
CCGAAATGGAGGGGCCTTAAGCCCTCAGTCACGTTGGGAGCCGGAGAACTGCGGGTAGAGAAAGAAAAAGCGCCAACGTACGTAGGTGGGACCCATGACCTGGAAAACTAGCAGTTTGATTGGGGCGCCCTTGAACGGTAAGAGGTTTTGGAGGAGAGCGAAGCGATCCCACTCAATGATCGATGTGTGGCAACGGAGGTGAGAGAAAAACCGCCGTGATCGCGCATTATCAGTCGAGCAAGTCAACCGCGCTCGACGTGCGTATGACATCGGATCTTGAGGGGCCCAGATCGGATAGCTGAGATTGCACCCGATAGATAGAAGCAGAATCAACAAGGAATTGAGCTGCGATTTAAGGGGATTTGGAATCCGTTGACTGCCACAGTGGAGAAAGAACGTATCCATGACGTAACCGAAGAAACGAATCAACGAGCAGGCTGGCACTGTTTTGATGGGGACATGTGGCTACTTTGTGAGCGTTCATGCTAACGTCGAACAGGGAACTCCAAGCACGCAAGCGGTAGGCGAATTGATGTAGGTGGGAGAGGAACTGAATAGGCATGGAGATCGAATGGCTAAAGCCATGAATAAAGATGGTCAAAATGGAGATTCAGAGAGAAGAGGAATGGAGAAGCGACCAAGAGAGACACTGAACAGTGAACCCTGAGAGGAGGATTGAGCACAGAGAGCAGTAAAGCCAAGCACAGGAGATAGAGGGCTGAGCTGATAACAAGCAGCATCAAGCACCAGAGAGCTTGAAGATCCAAGCCTTCCCATAGAGGAATCTGTCCGAATTGAGCATCACAGTTGGCTCTTTCCACTGTAGACCGAGGGTCACAGAGTTGGTAGGAAGGAAAAGATTATGTGAACTCTGAGTGGCTTGGGGAACCCAAGAACCACCCTACCAAGCAAAATCTGCTTCAGGAGAACTCACATTGAGTCCCTGTATTGTAATTTCTCTGCTGAAAGACAGAATAAAACAAGGCCACCACTAAAGCTGGACCAGAGACGTAGACTTGGAGAATAGGGTGAACTCCTTATTAAAAACTGCTTGTGTCTTTGTGTTGCTTACTGTATTTCTCTGCTGTCTTTCCATTTATTTTCTATGTGTTGGCAATCTGATCGATCCGTTGTTTCTTTAACACAGAACACACACACCATCACATGAGTCTGTAATACCTTTTGTTTAATAAATCTTCAACTGAGGTTACTCATAGGGTGATTATCAGATCAACTGCGCAAGCCTCTCCTCCAAGGCTGCATGATCCGTCATACCTGTGAGCGCTACTATGTGCAAACTAGGTACGATGTATTCCATAGGAATTATGGCTTCCACTCCATAAACAAGCCTAAAAGGTGTATGTCTCGTCATTTTCTTGCATGTCGTCCTATAAGATGATAATACCATAGGTACTCATAGGTCCCGATCACTTCGCTGCGCATTGCATACCTTGTTTAGCGCATTGCATACTTTTTTGAGTGCTTCTACGTGGAGAACCCTTTGCGTGACTATTCTTCCTACATAATGTATTCCCAACATTAAGAGCCATTTTCACATCGGTCCTCCCAACACAAGCTTATTGATCATACATTTCAGCGCAGAGTTCATGTGCATCCGTGTAGGTTGTTTTCCACATGCCTGTACCCACCTGGCTAGATGCGCGTGCGGACCATCCCATCCATTACATTTGTTTGTCAACCGCACCCTAGTATTACAAAATCACATGCGCATAATTCTCCTACATTCGTGCCAGTTGTCAAAGCTTCCTTTATGCATACCTGACCCTCTCGCGAGCGTAGCACACAATACCCAGTCCAAGGCCTAGAAATGTTGCATTTCCGGCATCTCCCTTTCAAATTTATTCAAGAAGATATCTACCTCACTTAGACCATCATAAATAGGCAAGTCGCTTACTTTTTTCAATACACAGTGCAACGACCTTGTCATCATATTACAATTCAGTGTAGTTACCTCATGTAACCAATTTTTCCAATCGCTCTGTTTCCTCATCTGAATCCGAAGTACAGGAGCTTTCGTCCTCCCATGCAATCTGCCCATCCGCGATGGGATTCACCTAGTCTTGGTTTCGCGTTGTTATATTATAGATGCAGTCCAAATCATCATCACTTTCATAGTTGTGCACCGGCTCCGTATAGCACGATCCCTCATTAGGGTCCAGGGGTATAATTACGTGTAGTGATTTTTTTTCAAAAAACATTTTTCACATTTTCATATTGATCACCCCATTCATGTTAGTGGCCCAATCAATTCCTAAAAGCGCGGGGTAGGGATTGTTGTCATCAACAATCTCATCAATTCAAAGTCTACCAGCAAACTCGCTCCCTCAATATCCACAGTTGTTACCTGCAATCACCCCATGGGTATTATTTTCTGCTAGTTCACCATCCTTAGATCAATTGGAGTCCACTGCAGTGCAGGTCACCCCATTCGATCCCATGTTTATTTCAGTAGAACATTTGCATCCGATCCTAGATCTAGGATCACTTGATCCATCTCATATTCTCTGATCTACACGGTTAGTCTCATCTCCCTTCCCGTTCTTGTCTTATGTTTTCCGATCTTCCTGACTATGCGCGGTTCTCCTAGCACGGTCCTAGTGCATCTGTTAATGAGTTACTGTAACCCTTTCACCCCCTTATTGTTGCGAAATAGCTTCATACATGTTTCCAGGAATGTTGTGAGCATAGATGGGTCCATCTCCGGCTCCGGTTTATCTTTGCTTCTGGAAGGGGAGGCATTAGAAAAGCTCTTCTTAGCTTCCATGAAGGTTTCTCGAGTGCGCTCCAAATCAAACTCTACTTCTTTTATCGGAGATTTACTAACCCAAGTACTATCTTCTGGTTGTTTTCCTTTGTCATCTCCCATCGTGATTCCACTTCGGAGCACAATGTTCACGTTCAGATCTTCCTCACGCAGCTCAGACCTCATCATCTATAGGTTTTGAGTTAAGGGAGGTGGTAGTGATCCTTTGTCATGTATCGTAGCAATCAGTGTAGGAACATCTTCTGTCTCATGATCAAACAAGTTGCAATACAAAAACGATGGGTGTATTGGATTCATGCAATCGTGGGCATAATGTCTTGGCCCTCCATAATTGTAGCATATCAACTGTCTACAACCTCTTCCAGGTCCTCCTCTGCCTCGACCTCGTTTGCACCCCTGAAATCATGTTTGCGCCATTCCTGCTTTTTGGTCAAGGGGCCACGTTTTGGGCTGAACTATGTAGGTGGGAGTTCTATCCATCATTAACTCATAGCTTCTACATGTGCACTCATCGTGTCCCACAAACCTACAAAAGTTACAAAACAACTATTGCAAATTTTGCGTGTACTTCTGTAACAAGTGACAATTGTTTGTGGCATGTTTTCCTGTTATTTGAAAAATCATACACCATAAAGCAGGTGTCGCGCTAGGTCCTGCTTGCACTTCTAGTCTTAAGGGCATCGGTCCTCCTCTTGCGAGGTAATTTGAGAAAACCGGATAGTGGTCCTTGTCATTACCCTGACCCTTGTATTTTATGCAGCATACCTCTTTGCACACTTCTAGTCGAGTTGTCCTGTCCTGTTTCAGACTCTGCATCTCAAGGCATAAATTCTTCATAGATGCATGGATCTGCTGAACTTCTAATTTATGATCCTACATTAGCATCTCATGTAGCCTGATAGAAATTTCTAAGGCCTCCTCCTGAGTCATTATCTTCTGCTGCGATAGTGCACTCCTTAAATGTCGCATTAGCAAAGCTACAGACCACTCGAGATGTTGTCCATCTGTCAGATTCATATTAGCTTCACGAATCATACATTTCAAACTCTGATCCAACTCCCAAGGAGTATCACCTAGTAGCATCGTGGTCTCTTTGGATCCAATGATTGACTGTGCTTCAGACTTTGGCCTCCTAAATTCTCTATTTAGTGTTGCTTGGATATTCGCGATTCTCGCATTTGGATTATCATTGGAGTGCTTAATATACCAGGTCAGCGCACGGTCCTGCATGGCGCTAACCAGTGTTATTTTCTTTATATTGTCATCTGTAACTCCTTGCGCTTCCCATACAACCCTTACCACAAACCAGAATTGGTCTAGATCCTCATTTCCTAAACATTTGAACACAGGTAATTTCACTGTGCTTTCCATATTGAATCACGGTGGTGGTGGAGGTGGTATGGGTGAAGATGGAGGTGATGGCGGTGTGGGTGGAGTTGGTATTCACAGAAATTTTTTCCTTATCAGATGGATCGCACTTTGTGATGAGACCTTCACGAGGTCTTCCTTGTCCCCTTGCGGAGATGAAATCAAGGGGCTAGTTTTTGGTCCCTTATTTCCTTCGTTCTTGTAATATTTTCCAGTTCGCATAACCCCAAACATCAAGGTAACTGCATAACCCTCCTTTTGCACAATAGAATTTTAATCCAAGTATTCAAAGACTTTACGTACTTACCTCGCAGTCCTTTGAGAAAGAGTCGCTTTGCCTTGCTGTAGCTAACTGAGGTGTCAACTGCGAAATCAGTAATGAATCCTCCTATAATACAATCAAGCCAATGATCAACGACGCATGTGATCTTATCCTCCGATGCTTCCAACCTTCGTACTAACTCTGGGGTCCACAAAATAGGACCGTCAAGTTTCCACCTTCCTTGGATATTTTCTAGCTTCGTGATCCACTCGTATAGCTTAGTAGGGAAGGACGGGAAGAAGATTTCATGGATCTCTGTGTATACGTAGCAGTCGAACCACTCTTCTTTTGACAGTCGCGGGTTCCCGTTATCTTGTGCTGCGAACTTGTGTATTCTTCTGTCCAACCAGCCTTCAATTTTCTTCTTAGTTTGATTCCAATGATACGACATCAGACACCTCTATGCAGATTCTGGTCCAGGAAATGGAACCATTTGTTGGCTTGAGGGGGGCTGACCTAGGTTCAGATTTATTTAGCCAAACAAATCCCTACATTATTGGCCCTTTCGGCATCAGCCCGTGGAGTGCGGACTGAAGTCTCACCCAATGAAGTATGGGGGGACACGGGAACCAAGTTTCCGCACCCTTGAGATGTTTGTGGTGTTGATTTAGTCCAACTATGCCTATCTTTGCGCAGGTTACTTCGCGCACTATTCTAACCTTCAATACCCTTGTGATCTGTTATAATCACCTTTAGCACATCCCTAACCAAGGGTTGAGATGCTTTTGTGCTGCTATGGCAACGAACTGTGCTATTTCCCCAAACTACACCGCGTATCTTACTTATCTCCTTAACGGATCTAAGCTAACTTCACGGAAACAGATATTCTATCTTTCATTCACTTAATCAATACAATTATACATAGTCACACATCATATAAATAGTAGAAGTGCAATTTATACCCAATATATTCAATGCATAAATAGGAAATAAATACACAAAATTGAGATGAAACTTCTCTTTATTAGTGCTTCCAAATGTTACAGATTCAACTCACCCTGCGCACTCGGTCGTAGTGGTTTGTGCACTCGACTGTGGACTACTAGGCCTCTGCACACTCAGTTGCAGAGCCTTCTCCTACTCTATGACCCAAACTAGACTTTACACTTCTGTTCTTCCACTATGCTTCTATTCCATGTGTTTCTTAGATGATTCCTTTATCTACTTAGAGCCTCGCTCTATTGATATGATCCCATGGTCCGCGGACCATGGGTAGATCTCTACAGCCGACATTACATTACAAAATTGAGGGTGAACAATCCTATGACTCTTTTACAAGCTACGCACTCCGTGGCCACAAAATGCGGAGTCTTTACATCGGAGTTACAATTTTAAACAAAAATCTGGGCTCTGAGCCCCAAAAATTCCCTTGGGGGATCCTGCGCCCAACATATATAAAAATTGAAAAGAAAACGAAAAAGAAAGACCAAAGAAAAACAACTAGGGCTCAGGATCTAGAGCAGGGTAACAATTCCCTCCCCAGAACAAGAGATTGGTTTCTAGAAAATCAACAAAATAGAAAACAATTAGAAAGAAAAGAAACCATAACACTACACTCAGGACTTAGAGCAAGGTAACAAATTCCCTCCCTAAGATGAGATATTGATCCATATATTAATGTGGATCATGTTCTTGCATCGTGTTAGCCTCCCCGGAAACGACGCAAAAATGTTGGTGTCCGAGTGTGAATAACTATTCAACCCTTTTCCACATTTAATTTATTAATTCGCCTACATATATTATTTCAAGGTAACATGCAAAGTATATGCAGGTAGCAATGACACATTCCAATCACTAATCCTAGATTCAATAATTGAATTAATTAAAGAATTACTATGACAGTAAATAAGAATCAATTGTATAATTATAAAAGCATTCACAAAAATTAAGTAAGATATTGTAATAACAATCGAAATAAACCAACATAAATAAAATAACAACACACAGAAATAACACAACACCTGATCAGAAGAGTAGGCCCAACTCTCTGCTCAGGGCTGCAATGGATTCACAGCTTATAGAGAGAATAGAAAAATGACTTGCATTCAATTAATTAAACAATATTACGTTACAATCTCAGTCCCTTGCATGGCTAACCCAATTCACAACATTGAAACCATTCTTATACAAATATTCAAAGAAAACCATTCTCTGAATGCAGTAGCTAATGTCTGCAAATATACATTTGTTGAAATAGCCAACTAGTTGCCGAGAGAGAGAGAACAAGAAAGGTTTGGAATGAACTGGAATCTATTATGTTCTTACAACATTGCCGAAATGGTGTTGTAAGCTCGAAGTTACTTCTTTGATTTGCAAATGTTACCTTTGACCACCGAATCTGTGGAAATGGCAGAATTAGTAACTCGCATAGGTAAAATCTCCATGACTACTACTTCATTAATTAAACATTCAAGGAAGACAATTTAAGAGGGTTTACCTTGTGCATTTAGAGCGATTAGTGAATATAAAGGATACAAAGGAGAGAGAGAGAGAGTACAAGTGGAGGGAAAAAGCATGCCGATTTGGTACCCAATAGTCATGACTACCTCTTCCACCTCCTACAGTGAAACCTTTCTCAGAAGCATTTTGCTGTGTTCCTCAGTGAGGATCGAAGGAATGTGGTTGGTGATATTTTGAATGTCCCTCACCCTATCACTCTTTGGCTCTGTGCAGAGATTTCTGAAGTACTAATTTAACTCCTCTTCCATTTCCACATGAGAATGGATAAGGTTTCCTTCTCTTTTCTTTAGTGCCAGTATTATGTTATTCCTTTTGTGTTGGATTATCGTTCAATGGAAGAAAGTAGTGTTTCTCTCCCCACACTTTAGCCAATTTATTCTAGATTTTTGGTGCCAGAGTTTCTCTTCTTGTAATTCCCTTTCCTCCCAACTCTGTTGTAGCTTGAGCTCTTCTTGTTTTCTTTGATTTGTGATACCCTCATTGATGTTTTGTTGCTGGAGGAGTTCCATTTTGTGCTCCATGTTCCTTTTTTCGGTGATTATGTTGTCAAAGGTTTCCCTATTCCATTTTTTATTTCTTCTTTGATGGTTTTCAATTTTTGCTGAAATATGTACATCTTATTTCTGGTGGTTGGCCTCGCGTTGCTCCACCATTCTCTAATCTTGTGCAAGAAATCTGGGTGCTCCAACCAAAAAGATTCAAATCTGAAAGGTATGTTTTTTGGGCAGGTGAGATATGAAGCTTCAGGGAAATCTCTTAATGATCAGAACCATATTGAGGGAGAATTCTAGCCCCCGTTTCCTAGGAGGTAAGATAGACTTCTTCTGAGAGGAGGAATCGATCTAGCCTAGAAGCTATTTGTCTTTCTTACCCTCTTCTATTATTCCAAGTATAGGTGTCATTAATTGTAGGGATATCTATGAGAATAAGGCTTTCTATGGTGGATAGAAAGGCTTCTGAATCCCTATCAAGTTTTCTTATTCCTCCCTTCCTTTCCCCAAGATTGGTTATCATGTTGAAGCCCCTTGCAAGGATTTTAAAAGTTAGATGGATAGATTCCAATAGATTAGAAATACTTTCAAGTATCTTGATACGATCTGTGGCTTTATGGGGGGCATACATATTGGTGACACAGATGCTCTCATTGGAACATATGATTCTCAATACAGTGGAGATGGAGTGATGAGTTGCGACAGAGGAGATGAGATCGTACATTGAGGTTTTCCACATGGTCATTATTTTCTCCTGCTGATCCAATGACAAAAGTTTGGCTTTGTAACTGTAGTTTTTGAAGCAGTTCTTTTCCAGGAGACGAAGGTGAGCTAACTCTAGCTTAGCTTCTTGAATGAGGAGGATATCAGGTTTATCAACAAGGATTCTATTTTTCAGGATTCTTTTCTTTCTTGGAACATTAAGTCCTCTAATATTCCAAGTGATGCAATTCATTGGTAAAGAGTGGGTGTTAGGGCTAGGGCCTTTACCTTTATTTCATTGATGAGTCTTTCTCCCAGTTCTTGAAGAATCTAGTTGGTGGCTTTTCTACCCCTTTTAGGGCTTGGGCCTTTTGGACTATAACTTCCCACTGTTATGTTTGTCGGGGTACCTTTGGTTGCATTTCTTTCATATGGTGGATGATCTAAGTTGTGATTTAGTTCTTCTTGGAAGAGATAGGCTCCTTCTATTTTCTGGAGTTGATCTTCTGGGATTGCCGCTAGTCCATTTGTCTTCCATTATTCTGCTATTGATATGAGGTCTACTCCTTCCAATGCTTCTTCTATGACACTTTCCTCTGGGGTTTCTTTCATCATTATCTATTCCATATCTATTTCTTCCTATGAGTTCTCATCTTCCTTATTGTTGCGACCCAAGCCTTTGTCCTCTTGTTTGTGGTTTGCTGTGGTTTCCCTGTCTTCCCTTGCCTTGTCCTATGTTGGGTTGCTTGGTAATGTCCGTCCTTGCAGACTATTCAGAACCTCAAATTGATTCTGGTTGGATACGTGTTGTTGTTCCTTCTTTGTATTGTTTTTCCTGCTATATTTATTTCTTGTGTTTGCTCTGGTAAAGCCCTCGATATCCTTTTTCTTTCTAGCTTGCTCATTATTTTGATGCATTTTGTTTTGCAGACAATCCCTGAAGAGGTGTCCATGCTCATTGCACTTCCTACACAGGAAGGGGATGTGTTCATAAGAGCCAGAATTCATCCTTGGAAATTAGTTTTATGGCTTTTGGGAGGGCTCCAGAGACATCAATATGCACACATATTCTAGCATAAAAGACATAATGATTGCTGTGTGTGCCTTCCGACACTTTTATGTATTCCCCAAGTTGGTCTCCAATTCCTTTGAGGACTGAAGGAGATCAATAGTCCAATGGCAGGGATTAGAGGCACACCCAAACCGAGACTCTTGCGAAATCCTCTTTTTCACGAGTGAAGTTTTATTTCTATAATCTTATGTATAGTATTGTTGAATTAAAGAAGTAGGGACCTCCTTCAAATATCCTATCTCTATCTTGTAAGAGGTCAAAAATCACTGTAAAAGAACCCTTTGAACCTAGTTGAAGTTTGATTTCCCCCTTTGGTTTCCATTTGGCTTGGATTCACTAGTTCAGAGCTTCTTATGTGGGCCAGATGCCCATGAATTTGCAGAATACGGTGTGTTCTTGCATATAATCTCTGTAAATAGCTACCCCTGGGTCTTGGATTTCGAGCTCCAAATTTTTTTGGCTTTTGGGTTGCAGTTACTCGGTTTCATTCTTTCTTGTTTCCCCTGAGCCTCTTTGATGAAAGTTTCCCTTTTTGGAGGAATAGCAGAGGTGGTGCTTTTGGCCAAATGAATCTCAATGATTTTTCCTTTCTCCAACCTCTTAGCCTTAGCTGCAAGGTCTGGTTTGGAAGAGTGGAAGGTCTTGCTCGAAGCTAGCTTAGTGAAGAAGGAATCTTGATCCGGTGGGTGACCGGTTACCATGTCTTTAAAAGAAAGAGCCCCGGGGGCATCATCTTATTCCTCCATGAGAGGGGAGAAGACAACCAGTCCGCCAGTCACCCTGACAAACTGAGGGTAGCCTCCGGGGAAAGCCAAGAGGCTTGCTAAGGTTTTCAAGATCGCGAGCTATGCGGCGAAGAAAAAACTATTTCTTATATAATTGTAAATATTATCTTTATTTATTATTATTGTTTTTTTAATTGATGTTATTTAATATAATAGTAATAATATAATATTAATAATTATTAATATGATTCTTACATGTGTATTAATATTATTGACAATTAATATATATTTCATATGAACTTATCTAAACTTATTAACCATATTTATTAATATAATTGTACTAATAAATAATTTAAATTAACATTTATTACACAGTAAATAATATATAAAATATACAACTCTAACCGAATAAAACATAGATTTATAAACCAGATTAGAATTCCAAAACCCTTCCAATTGCGAATGTAACGTAGGTGTATAAACAAGATTAGAATACCAAAACACTTTCAATTGTGAATTTGACAACATCCACTCTTTGAAGCGAATTGTCACATCCACTCTTTGAAGCAAAATTATATTCACACATCTTACTTGGCTTTGAAGACTGACATCACAAGCAAGTTGTCCATCTTACAGGTTCTTATTGTTTTGAAAATATAAAGTAAAGACAATTGGATAAATAGGCATAAACATGGGTATAGCCATGGAACCTGCGATGAAAATGGATGGATCCATATTAAAAATGAAAAGGGAGACTCAGAGCTATTGGACCCAACAGACACGGTGTTTCAGCTATCTTCGAAGCATATTGACTCGCTGACATTGTCACTGGCAATGAAAGGAACGAGTGAGAGTGGGTAGGCATGTAAGGCAAGGAACCCACCATTCACATGATCATCGGTGGATTCGAAGGATCAGACCAGTGGCGGTTGGTTGAATTAAATGGTTTTAAACTTAATTCTAGTCATATTATAGTTGTTAAACTTCAAAATTTTAGGTGTTCTAGACATTTTTGATGGTGCTGAAACCATTTCCACAATCAAAAACACGATTCAAACACTGTTTCTACAAGAATTTTTGAATTTTTTTTTTTTGCCTGGATTCCACTTTTGACCGTCCCAGCAATTCCTCCGCCTCTTTAGACGACTCTAATATAATTTAGGGAGTCTCGACCTACAAAGGAGTTAGATCAGATAAGCTTATTCCAAGTCACCGCCATGAAGGTGATAGTTTGGACGCGAATGAACCTACGGTTCAAACTAGGGTTCCCAAATTTCAACTACACTACAACAATTTATGATAATGTTGTAATGATAATAATTAATTCCCTTAGGTTTTGTTAAATTAGCATAGACAAATATCATGATTCATTAATATTATATATTCAAAAAATTATGATGTATTTTATATGACACTTATTTATATGATATTTTTATTTTTAACTAATCTATTTAATTAAAAATGAGCATTAGTGTTTTAGAATAAATATCAATTTTGATAAATTCTTTTAGATTAATCATATTATGAGTTTTTGGTCGACGTTTCGAACCATCTAATGTGGTTTATTATCAAAATCAGTGTGGATCACAAAAGTCTAAAATCAAACAATAAATATCAACTTTCTTTTTTTAATGTTATTAAATTATTTCAAAATATTATACCCAAATTGAATTCCTACCAACCATATAATAATTATTAATAATTAATTTAAAATTCTAAAATTTTTCCAACATAATTATTTAATTTTAAAATTATAATTTAATTAAACATTAAATTATATAATTATAATATTTAGTTTATAAAAATGTATATACCAGTTTATTTATAAAATTCTTACCAACCATATAATAATTATTGACAATTAATTTAATATTCTACAAAATTTTCAACTTAATTATTTAATTTAAAATTATAATTCAATTAAACATTAAATTATATAAATATAATATTTAGTTTATAAAATTGTATATACCAAGATATCTATAAAAGTAGAAAATTAAAACTTAAATTAGTAATAAAACTATTTGTAATAAAAATAAAGTGAAAATGAAGCAAGAATATTCTCTCTTTACATTATTAGTTGGATTAATTATATATGATTTAGAAGATTGCTTAAAAAGCATGCATAACATGTTATGTTTAAAATTAAGCAAAGTCTTTAGATTTTTTTTTAAATTTTGAAATATAAATATAGTTTAATTAGATAGTGGTTTTTAATAATAATTTAATGTTTTAAATAAATTTTGTATTCTATGCAAATAATTGGGTGGCTTAATTGAAAGTTTAAAAAAAAGTATTTTTTTCAAATTTTGGTGCAAACAATAATGTTAGATTTGAATTGTCAATCTTTGTACGAAATTTTGGAAGAAAGTTGAGAAAGTTGAAGATATATATATATATATATATATATATATATATATATATATATATATATATATATATATATATATTAAATTAGGAGTTAAAATGTAAACCCATCACTTTATGATGTTACAATAAAAATAAATTTGTTGCGATTATGAAAAAAAGGAATATCTCAATTTACCATATATAGAATCAAAATAATGAATATAAATAGAACCATATCACCAAAGAAAGTAAAGTGTACAATTTGTGAAAGTTTGGTTCAATAATAAAATGATATAGATCCAAAAAAATGAAGAAGGCAAGAAAGGGATCTCCCTAATGAATTAGTTATTTGGGACTCTGTAACAAAGAAGATAATGGAAACATTGTTGCAGGATGATGGTTAAAAAGCATGCATAACATGTTATGTTTAAAATTAAGCAAAGTCTTTCGGTAGAAATTATATAAGAGGATTTTTCTTTAAATTTTGAGATAGAAATATAGTTTAATTATCAAAAAAGAGAGATAGTGGTTTTTAATAATAATTTAATGTTATAAATAAATTTTGTATTCTATGCAAAATAATTGGGTGGTTTAATTGAAAGTTTAAATTTTTTTTTTTTTTCAAATTTTGGTGCAAACAATATTGTTAAATTTGAATTGTCAATCTTTGTACGAAATTTTGGAAGAAAAATGAGAAAGTTAAAGAAATAATTTTTGTTAAAAAAAATTAGGAGTTAAAATGCAAACCCATCACTCTATGATGTTACAATAAAAATAAATTTGTTGCGATTATGAAGAAAAGGAATATCTCAATTTACCATATATAGAATCAAAATAATGAATATAAACAAAACCATATCATCAAAGCAAGTAAAATGTACAATTTGTGAAAGTTTGGTTCAATAATAAAATGACATAGATCCAAAAAAATGAAGAAGGGAAGAAAGGGATCTCCCTAACCAATTAGTTATTTGGGACTCTGTAACAAAGAAGATAATGGAAACGTTATTGCATGATGATGGTAATAATATGAAGTTTTATTAACGTGAGATCAACCTAATTATTACTTACATTGAATAATTGTTGAATGTGTTGTCATTGTTGTCAATGTCAAAGGAAGTTCCTAATGAATAGATGACTATCTAAGCTAAAGGAAGTCCCCAATAGAGGCCATGAATGCAATTTGGTGTTTTTCCAGGAACAAATTTTGGTAATTCCTTCTATGGAATAAAACATGGAGTTTCCATGACATGCCTAGACAAATTAAATTTGGTGTTTTTCTACAGAAGCCCCAAAGTTACGGTTCAACATGTTAAAGTGGGTCCAATATAAGCCCAAGTAGGGTGTGATCTAGTATGGCCTGAAGGGTGTTGGAAATAATACTGAGAGGGGGGGTGAATCAGTATTATCAAATTCTTTTCAATATATCTTCCAGATTTATACTTTAATTTATTCTTCAGATATTCATCATTAATTTGTATGTCAGTACCATATAATAAGGAGCAAGAACAAGAAAAATAGATAGCCACACCAAAAAATACCAGATATAAGGTGGAAACCCAATGTGGGTGAAAACCACCTGCTGCAATATGTCTCTATCTTCTTTCAATTAGAAACTTCTTTTACAATGATTTTGTACTGGTGTAGTCCTTTACCAGTATGCAGGCTGCAACCTGCTGAGAGCTACAACCCTCTCTCGTTTGGAAGGGAGCTACAACCCCCTTAGCTCTTGTAGGTGCTGACCTACTTCTTTTCTTCCAAGGACCAATTTTCATAAATTTTCAAACTGGATCCATGAACATCAAATAATCATCAAGTACATGTGAATCAACCAATATCCTTTTACAATCACACAATGAGTCAACCAATAACTTCTCAGAATGCAGTAACCAGAAAAACAATACCAGTAATCTAAACCCAGAACTCTGCAGCAATAGATAAAAGGCAGCCAACAAATATTTCAAGAAAATTCTGCAACATCACCAATAGAGACCTCCGCACCTGCACTGTGGATCGCCTGCATACCTCCGCACCTGCACGGTGGATCACCTGCAGACCTCCGAATAGAGCCAATTTATCAGTCCTCCAATGTGCCACAGACTATCAGATCCACAGATCTGATCATGCGCCAATGATATCACGATAGATCCGCCTTAAAAGTGTCTAGCCAAATGATCTCCTTTCCTTTTTATAGGCAAGCCCATACTCAAACCAAGGATCAAAACCATAGAGAACCGATACAAGGGGCCCAAAACCGAGGTTCAATAATTTAGATGCTATACCACAGACCAAAACCATAGGATCATATACGTCAGACTAAATACCATGGACCATTCATAAGAATTCCCACGTGCGTGCACTTCTCTGCATTGAAGTGAGTGACATTGAGGTCCGCACCTTTTGAACAGAGTACCTACGGGTATGTTCGCACTTCTTGGTCCGGGTACCTGCGGGTCCGCAGATTTTCTTAGGCTCACATGTGGGTATCTCATTTTCTATGATTTTGAGAGCATGAATAGAGATTTGCCTTTTGAGAGAGTTTCCATCAAGTACAACACCTGTGCCATAGTGCCAAACCTGAATCATAATGCCAACAATCTCCCCCTTTGGACTTGATGGCAACCCTAAGATCCTCAAGGTCATTCTCCCCCTTTGACATCAAGGGCAAAGGGTTATGCTCCCCTTGAGAACATGCTGAAGTCTCTGCTCTGCTGATCACGCTCCCCCTGACTATAGACCAGATTTGCAAAAGAAAAATTCTTCAAGAAGAACCATAATCCACCATACACCATACATGACCTTGACAAAAGAGATAGAGACATATTAGCAGCAATATTCAGACCATCATCCATGTTCTCCTTCTGTACTTTCTCCTCCAAGATCTTCTACCATAATGCCAACAATGCATTATTAGAAGAATATATGCTCCCCTTGAACCTATGCCATTCGATCTTCGACCAATCCATAAACCAGCAAATGTACGTGTATACCCCATATGAAACTCGCGTACAACCAACAATCTCTGAAACAGATGAGATTTAACAACAAGATGATGCATCAACTACCCCCAGATTTTGCCTGAGGTATTCAAAGGTCTCCCTGGGTAGTGGTTTGGTGAGTATATTAGCAACTTGTTCCTTAGAAGGAACATACTCCAACTTGACTTTTTGTTCAAGCACTTGTTCCCGAAGAAAATGATATTTGATAGGTATATGCTTGGTCTTTGAATGCATGACTGGGTTCTTTGAAATGCTGATAGCACTTGTATTATCACATAGGATGGAGATAGGTGGTGTACAAGTGATTTGAAAATCCTGCAAGGTTTGCATCATCCAAAGGAGTTGAGTGCAGCAAGATGCAGCAGCCACATATTCCGCTTTAGCTGTAGATAAAGCAATTGAACTCTGTTTCTTGTTGAACCAAGATACTAATCTGGAACCATAAAGAATGCACCACCACTTGTGCTTTTCCTGTCATCCACACTTCTGGCCCAATCTGCATCTATATGAGCATAAAGTGTGAGATCTGTATCTTTAGGATACCATAAGCCATAGTTTTGATTTCGTTGAAGGTACTTGAAGATTCTCTTAACTGCTTGAAGATGAGTTTCCTTAGGATTTGCTTGAAATCTTCCAACTATTCCCACTGCATGCATGATGTCTGGTCAAGTACCTGTCAAATAAAGTAAACTTCGAATCATGGATTTATAGGTTGGTTGATGCACTGCTGCTGATTCATCATTTGCACTGAGGCTGCATCCTATAACCATAGGGGTACATACTGGTTTTGAATCTTCCATGCCATACTTCTTCACAATCTTCTTGAGGTATTTGGTTTGAGACAAAAAGATACCGCCTTCATTTTGTTGGATTTGTAGACCAAGAAAATATGTCAACTCTCCAAGTAATGACATTTCGAATTCTTTCTGCATCACCAAGGCAAATTTTTGACTCATAGTTTCTTCATTTCTGCCAAAGATAATATCATCTACATACACAATAAGTATTAGCAATTTGTCATTTTCAATTTTTATATAAAGATTGCTATCTGCTGATCCCTTTGAAAAGCCTTGTTGATGAAGATATTTGTCCAAACGATAGTACCAAGCCCTTGGAGCCTGTTTAAGACCATAAATAGCCTTTTTTAGTCTGCATACAAGATTTGGATCATTCCCAAGAATGAAACCATCTGGTTGCTCAATGTGCACCTCTTCTTCTAAGTCTCCATTCGGAAAGGCTGATTTCATGTCCATTTGAAATACCTTGAACTTCTGAAAGCTTGAGAGAGAAAGGAACATTCGGATGGCCTCAAATCTAGCAATGGGAGCAAAAGTTTCTTCAAATTCTATTCCTTCTTGTTGAGCATACCCTTTACAAACAAGTCTGGCCTTGTTTCTAATTACTTCCCCATTTTCATTCAATATATTTTTGAAGATCCATTTTTTCCCTATGACATTCTTATCTTTTGGCCTATGAACCAACTCCCAAGTGTTGTTCTTTTCGATCTGCTCAAGTTCTTCATCCATTTCCTTGACCCAGCATTCATCTTTGCATGCCTCTCTTACATTTTGTGGTTCAGTGGTGGAGAGTAATGCCAAATAGCTTGAAGCTTCTGCAATTGTTCTTCTTGTTTGTATGCCTGCCTCCTTTTGCCCCAAGATTTGAGATTCTGGATGATTCTTTTGAACATACCTGGATGGAGTCTTCTCTTTTATCCTTATCTATTCCTCTGGTGCCTCTTGAGGTTCTTCTTCATCATCAGTCTGATTTGAAGGATGATCTTCATCCTCTTCGATATTTTCATAATTTAATTGCCTAGGAATGTTTCCTTCTTCATCAACCACTACATCAATGTTGTCAACTATTCTTCCAAGTCTTTTGTTGTAACACTTATATGCTTTGCTGTGAGCAGAATAACCAAGGAGAATCCCTTCATTTGCTCCAGGTTCAAACTTTCCAAGATGTTCATCATTATTCTTAATATAACATTTGCTTCCAAAGATTTTGAAATTTTTTACCGAAGGAGTCTCACCATACCAGAGCTCATGAGGAGTTTGAGTGCTGTTCACCCAGACATTTGTTTTGTTGAGAATAACGACCGCAGAAAATGCAGCTTCACCCTAGAAGGTTGTGGGAGTTCTAGATTCATCATGCATAGCACGAGCCATTTGTCGAATAGTTCTGTTCATCCTTTCCACTAATCCATTTCGCTAAGGAGTCCTAGTTGTAGAGAATTCCCTTCTTATTCCATGCTCTTCACAAAAATCGAAAAATTCATTTGAGGTAAACTCCCCACCTCTATCAGACCTGAAGCACTTAATTTTGTGATCTGATTCGTTTTCAACCAAGGCTTTGAAAGATTTGAATTTTTCGAAGGCTTCGTCTTTGTGCTTCATAATTCCTATCCAAACCATCCTGGAGAAGTCGTCAATGAATAATATAAAGTATTCTTCTCCTCGAGGTGACCTTTTCCTAGATGGACCACATACATCTGTATGGACTAGTTCAAGAGGCCTGCTAGCTAATCCTTCCTTCTCAGGGAAGTTAGTTCTAGTTTTCTTACCAAACTGACATGATTTGCATATTGTATTGTCTAGGATTCTTATGTCTGGAAGACCACGAACTGTTTGGTATTTGCATGCTTTCCTTCTCTGTGAAAATCTTAGATGCCCTAACCTACGGTGCCATAACCAGTGTTCATCATTCTTGCTCAAATAGCATTGTTGTTGTCCTTCTTCAAATATAAATAAATTATTTGGAGTTATTATGCCTTTGATCACTGTTTTTCCTGTATCAAGATCACGAACACTACATCCATTTGATCGAAATATTACCTCAGTTCCTTGATCGCACATCTGACTGAACTCAGTAGATTATGCTTCAAGCCATTAACATACAAAACATTTCCAGCCTTGACTTTTTCTTTCAACTGAACAGTGCCTTTTCCTTTTATGACTGCAGGGGTATCATTTCCAAAAGAAACTTTCTTTCCTTTTTCTAAAGAACTATATGGTTGAATTTTTTCTTTATCACCTGTCATATGTTTTGAACATCGACTATCGATGTACCATTGATTTTGCCGTCCTTCTGCATACAAAGCTATCCCACATCTTTCTGGTTGCGGTTCCTTCATTCTCCATGTTCTGGCATTTAAGGTTTGTTCCTTTTGAGTTGTCTTCCGAAACCTGCTCCTGCATTCAAACTCTTCATTACCGAAGTTATTACAAATCGAACTTTCAATTTCACTTTCAGGGTTGGAAAAGTTGTTATATGTCCTTTTTCGTGATTCGAGTCATACTTCTTTTTTGAGCTTATCTAGTCATGATTGTCTTATAGGCAACACATTGAGCTGCTTTCTGACCAAAGTTATGGCAAGAAAAAAATTGGCCATTGAAGAAACTCTTGCTATTATCAAATCTATCAACCAACCGATTGTAGTTTCTACTGACATCCATTCTTGAGGCAAATTGGGAAGATTTTACCTGTGGCTGGTTGTAGCTTCTGTTTGTCCTTAAGGTAGATTGCCCCCGATTTTCTTGATAGTCTTTGTTCGTTCTTGAGGTAAACTGTCCCTGATTTACCTGATGATTTCTATTAGGCCTTTGCTCGCTCCTCCTTGCTGCATCAAGATAAATTTTAGAGGTGGATGCTTGAGATGCTTCTCCATTATATCCCAGACCTGTCTTGATTAGTGGAGAATGCCGCACATTGATAATCTCATCCAGAGTTTCAGATCCTTTAACAAATTTGAGATTAAGAGCTTTTGTTTTCTCAATCTCTTTTCTAAGACCAACAATGTCACATTCCAATTTTTCAAGATGTTTTTCCTTTTTAGCCAGTTGACATTGCAGAGAATCACTAATCACATTTTTCTCTTCTAAGCAAATTTTGAGATTAGAAATCTCTTCATAAAGACCTTCTTCATCTATAGAATCCATGTAATCATCATCTTCAAAAGCCATTAAAAGTTTATAACTATTACCTCGTTCATCTTCAGCGCTATTTGAAAGTCCATCACTATCTTCATGAGTGTAATAGCTTTTCTTATTTTCATTCTGTTTCTTGTTCCATCTAACAGGTTCCTTCCCCTTGTCAATCTTATCCTTATGAGGACATTTAGTAGCATAGTGACCGACTCTTCCACAAGCAAAGCATTTGAAAGGTAACTTACCTCGGAATCGTCCAACACCCCATTGAAGGTTTTTGACAAAATTTGATTCTTCTTCTTCTTCTGACACGTGTCCTGACTCATAGTAATCTTGTTTGCCTGAAGCCTTGAAGGCAGCTTCTCTCCTGTCTGATGGTCCTCTTTTCCTCATTTCATAAGCAGTCAGAATTCCGTGCATCTGTGACATGGTAAGGTTTCGTAGATTCTCCTTTTCTTCTGTTGTAGAAACTTTAGATTCAAACCTAGGGGATAAAGATCTTAGAACCTTTTCAACCACAATAGCCTCTTTTATTTCTTCACCCAAATTTTTCATACAATTAAAAATCTCATCTACACGAAGGAAATAGTTAGCCACACTTTCATCGTTGTGCATTTTGAGATTTTCATACTGAATTTTGAGAGTTTGAAGTTTTGCTCATTTTACCTGATCATCTCTTTCATAGCTCAGAACAATCTTGTCCCATATTTCTTTTGCGGATTTATACTGCACAACCTTCACGAATTCTGATTGAGATAGACATCCTAGTAGAGTATTAATAGCCTTTGCATTTTTTTCATATTTCTTCTTCTCAGTCGGATCTGTAGGAGTTGCTGATGGAAAAGTGTACCCTTTGTCTATGATGTCCCAGACTTCTGTACCAAGAGATTGAAGATAGGTAGTAACTCTTACCTTCCAATATACGAAGTTTGTCCCATCAAAAATTGGTGACCTGATAGATGCTTCTCTCTCGTAGTTGCTCATGATGATGGATATTCCTTCAAGTGATCAAGCTTCTTTAGAAGGACCTGCTCTGATACCAGGGAAAATTTTAAGAACCCCCCCTAAATTTATAAATATAATAAATGGGCGAATCTCCATGGTATATAGGAAAAATGGAAGGCGATTTTATCAATAATATAATATGTATATATAATTTTTTGGCGAATCTCTCACCAGGCATGACGAATCTCTCACCAGGCATGGCGAATATTTTACTCAATTATAAAATCTTGTAAGATCTTGGCAAGTCTTTCACTAAATAATAAAACTTTGTAAAGTCCTAGTGAATCCTAGCATAGGCTACATGTTGGTTTAATTCCCCCATTTAAATAGGCTACATTCCAGGTGAATACCATGGGTCAATACCATGTGCCATTTTGGTGAATACCATGGGTCAATACCATGTGCCATTTTTATTTTTATTAATTCTAATATTAGGGTTAATAATGGTTTTTTGCATGGTATTAATAACAATCTAGTCCATGGTATTTTTCCCATAGTATTTTGGCCATAGGTTTCACCTAAATATAACCCATTTTTTGAGTGTTCTTAAATATAAGGTGACTTATGGAGTAAATATAAAAAAATGTTTTATTTGTTTACCATACCTCTCATTTATTTATATTTTTATTAATTTACCATACCTCTTTTACAAATATGGTATTTGGCCCATAGGATTCACTTAAATAAAACCTCCTTCTTGAGCCTTCATAAATAGAACGAGGGTTATGGACTAAATATAAAAAGAGGTTTTATTTATTTACGATACGTCTAGTTTATTTATATTTTTATTGATTTACCATACCTTCTGAGTAAGTATAAAAAGACGTTTTATTTATTTACCATACCTCCACTTTACTTATATTTTTATTTGTTTACACCCTTACATTTATATAAGGTGACTTATGGAGTAAATATAAAAAATGTTTTATTTATTTACCATACCTCTCATTTATTTATGTTTTTATTAATTTACCATACCTCTTTTATAAATATGGTATTTGGCCCATAGGATTCACTTAAATAAAACCTATTCTTGAAAATGGGCGAATGGATTCACTTAAATAAAACCTATTCTTGAAAATGGGCGAATGGAAGGTTGTAAGTCCTAATTTCAAGGGCTAAATTTACCTTTTTTACCCTCTCCCTTAAAATAAGGTGGGCTATTTGAGGTGATTTGTAAAAATGTACTATGATACAAAATATTCGCCCACTAAAAATTTAAAACCCCTTATTTTCGCCAAAGGGCGAACATTCGCCCCTAAAATTATCCTTGTCTGATACCAATTGTTGGAAATAATACTGAGGGGGGGGTGAATCAGTATTATCAAATTCTTTTCGATATATCTTCCAGATTTATACTTTAATTTACTCTTCAGATATTGATCATTAATTTGTATGTTAGTACCATATAATAACGAGCAAGAACAAGAAAAACAGATAGTCACACCAAAGAACACCAGATATAAGGTGGAAACCCAATGTGGGTGAAAACCACCTGCTGCAATATGTCTCTATCTTCTTTCAATTAGAAACTTCTTTTACAATGATTTTGTACTGGTGCAGTCCTTTAACAGTACGCAGGCTACAATCTGCTGAGAGCTACAACCCTCTCTCGTTTGGAAGGGAGCTACAACCCCCTTAGCTCTTGTAGGTGCTAACCTACTTCTTTTCTTCCAAGGACCACTTTTCATAAATTTTCAAATTGGATCCATGAACATCAAATAATCATCAAGTACATGTGAATCAACCAATCTCCTTTTACAATCACACAATGAGTCAATCAATAACTTCTCAGAATGCAGTAACCAGAAAAGCAATACCAGTAATATAGACCCAAAACTCTGCAGCAATAGATAAAAGGCAACCAACAAATATTTCAAGAAAAATCCGCAACATCACCAATAGAAACCTCCGCACCTGCACTGTGGATCGCCTGCGTACCTCTGCACCTACACTATGGATCACATGCGGACCTCCGAATAGAGCCAATTTATCAGCCCTCCAATGTGCCACAAACTGTTAGATCCACAGATCTGATCATGCACCAATGAGATCACGATAGATATGCCTTACAATTTATAGTATTCACCTTGATTTAGATCTAGCGTTATCAAACCGATCACTTAAAATTTCAGAGCTTAAGATATTCAATATTCAAAAGTGTCTAGCCAAGTGATCTCCTTTCCTTTTTATAGGCAAGCCCATACTCAAACCAAGGATCAAAACCATAGAGAACCGATACAAGGGGGCCAAAACCGGGGTTCAATAATTTAGATGCTATACCATAGACCAAAACCATAGGATCATATACGTTGGACTAAATACCATGGACCATTCATAAGAATTCCCACGTGCGCGTGCTTCTCTGCATTGAAGTGAGTGAAATTGAGGTTCGCACCTTTTGAACAGAGTACCTGCGGGTATGTCCGCACTTCTTGGTCGGGGTACCTGCGGGTCCGCAGCTTTTCTTAGGCTCACCTGCGGGTATCTCATTTTCTATGATTTTGAGAGCCTGAACATAGATCTGCCTTTTGAGAGAGTTACCATCAAGCACAACACCTGTGCCATAGCGCCAAACCTGAATCATAATGACAACAAAGGGTGGTACAGTATGTTAAGTTAGAGAGGACCTCATATAAGAATGGGAACAATGCAAAATGGTATGACATGGCACTAGTGGGCCCCCATATGAGGGCATTAGGATATAAAAGTATTAGGTAAAAAATAGAATAGAGTAAATGATTGACCGATATGACTTAGCAACATAATTATGTGTAAAAGAGGTGATGTCTCACGTCCATGTGGATAACCTAGTAGCAACCAAGTGTGGCATGTGGTAGGCATAATGACATCTTTGGCCTATGATCTGGCGGATCAAAATAGTGCTCAAAATTCAAAGTGTTCGATAAAGTTCAAAGCCTAAATTACTGGATAGATCTCAATGATCTAAACCCAATGCAATCCATTTCACTCAAATCCAACATCAGATGCTGCTGGAATCATGTTTTTTTTTTGTTTTGGGAAACAACTAAAAAAATTGGAATTTGGGTTGCAGGGATGCCCAGTTAGTAGTTTGTATGCCGACTAGGCCATGACTTGGTAGGTTTAATGGTCCTCCATCAGCCAATGAATGGTCGACACTTGGCACAGTGTGGTTGGTTCCATTTGGTGAATTTTTATTGGTTCAGAGTTTGGTACGATGGCCCAATGAGGGAGAGCCACGTGGGCCAATTAGTGGCTACCATGTGGCCTCCTCATGGGAAACCAAAATTTTGTTTGAGGCTAAAATTCCTCCACGAGATTCAAACTTGAGACTCCCATGGTAGCAGTGTAGTGCTCCACCACTGCGCCACCAATGATTCTTGTAAAACTATGCGCTGAGGTGATATTTAAACTTGCATGAACGTGCCATTGGGGGAGGGGTTGGGCTAAGGCCTATCCCCTGGCCACCCCACAGCCACAAGACTGCAGGCGAGTGGCCAAGGGCTAGGCCTTAGCCTGACCCACGACCATAGACCGCATCCCAAAACATACATCGGAGCATCGCGTAAGAACTGGAAGGTAGCAGAGAGGGGCCACCCTTTGGGGCCCGACTCGGAGTCATATGACCCATGATAGAATTGGGGACGTGGAAACATTGGATTGGGGTTAGCCCTAAGGGGACCACCCTTGGTCATAGGATGATCATACGACCAGGAGAGGGCACTAAGAAGAGGGCTTAGATCCGTTAGCCCTCGACCAAGAATCTTCGGCACCTAACATGGTTGCATGGCACCACATGACCATGATTATCAGAACTCGGGGCTTAATAGGCGAAGTAATCATCCTACAACTTCACCAGCCGGGCGGGAGTGTAGGCTAGAATTGTGTGTCGGTTCCTGGTTCAAGGCGATCAAGCTAGGTTTAGGCTGAATGGAGGATGGTTAGCTACAGAATTTGGGAGAAACTTGAAATAAGCATAACTTTCTTAGTTTTTGGCCAAATGAGGTGCATAAGGAACCACAATATACTTTGCTAAAATACATTGGAGGATTGCATATTTATTTCAGACATACCATTCTCATGTTTAACCCTACAAAACTAGATGAAGTTTGTGTTCAGGAAACTCATTTAGAGGAAAGAAGGAAAAATGTTTTTGAAGAAACTAGTGAGAGTTTCTTTGAGTCTAGAGAAAAAGGAAAGGGTAAGTTTCAAGGAAAAGGAAAGAAGAATGTTTCCATCAAAATGGATAAAGAAAAACTTACATGTAAACACTATTCCAAAGAGGGCCATGATGAAGATCAATGTTGAAAACTTCATCGAGAAATGAGACACAAAAAGTTTAAGAATAAGGAGAAGGAGAAGACAACTACAACTACACAACATGATTTAGGTTCAAATTCTGGAGATGAAACAAAGATCACAACCATGGATTTAAAAGGTAAGGACATTGCAAGTACTAGTTCTTCAAATTGTCTCAATGAAACTCAAGATGAAAAAAAAAGAATAGAGATTTTCCGTATTAGAGTCATTTCGAAACATACCAAGATAGATACATTGTTTGATAGTGGCTCACAAGAAAATATTATCTCAGAAGACATTGTCAAGTTGAATTTAGAAACCATTCCTCATCCTAAACCTTATCCTCTAGGTTGGATATGTGACAATGCAAAGTTGCATGTGAAAAAAATATATAAATTGAAATTTGCAATCACTGCAACTTTTTAGATGAGGTAGAGCTTGATGTAATTCCAATCGGATTGAGTACATTCTTAGAGCACACAACAAGAAGTTGAATGCATCTCTTGTAAATGCGGGACAAATAAAGAGGATTGTTAATGCTAGTCATAACTTTGCATTGTTAATGATCAAACATGAACATGTTGAGGAATCTAAAGCCTTTGAAGGATATGAATCAAGTATGAAATCTGATTTCATTGGTATTTCTAATCCATGTGATAAGATGTTTCAAGAGTCTAACATGTTGTCTCCTAAAAGAGGTAAACAAAATGAAGTAAATTTGCAAAAACATGCATCATTATTGAACATTGGTGTGAATAAGGTGCTAGTGTTAGAGAGTGCATAGGTCAAAGAGAAAATTGACAAAGATGAAATTGGTTCAAAAACTTATTCTTTTGGGTTTCATAATGTGCTGGGTTTGAAAGAGATGGTGGATCAGGCAATGGTGATCACATTTGGTCAAGAGTCGAGCCAAGCACATGGCTAGACACGGTAAGCATCGTCATGCCAACAATGTTCAATGTGAGAAGAATTTGAGATTGTTTAAGTTTCCTTTGATTGGAGAACAAGCACAGAATGTGTTTATTCCTTCAAAGGAATTTTTTTGTTCTACATATTCTGGGAAATTGTAGCAATATTTCATCTTTGATAGAAAGTTGAGGACTCCAAAATTAGGGAAAATGATGTATTTTCATGAAAAGCTCAAAATGACAAATTCAAGCAAAGTTCATGGATTGAGACTGGAAGGGTGAGGGAATTGTACCCTTATATATTTTTTGACTAATCAAGATCTTTAGGAGGTCCAAAATCTTCCAATGGGGAGGAGTGATTCGACGGATCAAAATAGTGCTCAAAATTCAAAGTGTGCAATAGATCTCTAAACCTAAACGATTGGATAGATTTCGATGATCTGAACCTAATGCACTTTATTTCACTCAAATATGGCATTGTATTTTCATGGAATTGTGTTCTGTTCATTTTGGGAAACAACTAAAAAAATTGGAATTTGGGTTGCATGGATGCCTAGTCAGCAGTCCGTACACTGACGGCCATGACTTGGTAGGTTGAATGGTCCTCCATTGACCAATGAATGGTCAACACTTGCCACAACGTTGTTGGTTCCATTTGGTGATTTTTTATTGGTTCAAATTTTGGTGTGGTGGCCCAATGAGGGAGAGCTAAGTGGGCCAATTAGTGGCTTCCACGTGGCATCCTCATGGCCAACCAAAATTTTGTTTAAGGCCGACCTGCCTCTATGAGATTCGAACTTGAGACCTTTGTGGTGGCAGCGCAGTGCTCCACCACTGTGCCACCAGTGGTTCTTTTAAAACTATACAGCAAGGTGATATTTAAACTTGCATGAATGTGACATTGGGGGAGGGGCTAGGATAAGCCCTAGCCTCAGCTACCCAGCGCCATCGGACCATAGGTAGGGGACTAAGGGCTAGGCCTTACCCCAACCCACGGACATAGCCGACATCCCAAACCATACACTGAAGCAGCGCATAAGAACCAAAGGCTAGCGGAGAGGGTTCAACGTTGGGGGCCTGCCCCAAGGTCATATGACCCATCATAAAACCGAGGGCACATATATGTTGAATGGGGGCCAGCCTTGAGGGGACTAGGGCTAGGTCACAAGATGACCATATGACAATGAGCGCACACTAAGCAGAGGACTTAGATCCATTAGCCCTTGACCTGGAATCTTCGACACCTAACACTGTTGCATGGCACCACGTGACCATGATTGTCGAAACCAGTGGCTTAATGGGAAGACTAACCATCCTACAATTTTGCCGAATTGGAGGATGGTTAGCTGTAGAATTTGAGAGAAACTTGAAACAAGTATAACCTTCTTAGTATTTGGCCAAATGAGGTGCAAAAAGAACCAAAATGGGGGTTTTTTTACAGTTCTGGAGCCATTGGAGACATTTTCTTTTAGCATTATGAGCACTATAAATTGATGTAAACATATATTTTTTAGAATAATTAAATAGGCCGAACATTGGAAGTTGGACGAGGAGATGTAGCCCAAGAGGGGTGAACTCTTTTATCATTTGTTGTCTTGTGTATGTTGTTATGGTAATGATGCCTTCTTTATTTTTTGTAAAACTGAGATAAAAATAATCTTTTATGTGTTCAGTAAATTGCTCCTCTACCCAAAACACATATAATTTTAACTTGCAAATTGTTAAAAATCTTCAAGTTTACACATTCAGATCAGCCAACCAACTAGGTGATTAGTAAGTGACATGTGGTATGTAGAGGTCAACACCAAGACACATGGTAGGCTCTAATGGGTCAAAGTAGATAACATCTCATATGATTTAGTATGTGACCTAGCTTGTGTAGGGCCCTATACCAGGCTACCAGAGTACTAGAGTGAACACTTGTTGAATCATTCTTGTACATGACATTCCAGTGTGATGAAAATGTTGTCATCGATTGCAATTAATGTGAAAGAGGTTGCCATGTATAGTTTCATCTAATAGGGCTGATATAGAAAGGTCACATTTCTATTTTTATTGTTTCTGCATAGAAGGATAAGGCTTTAGAATGCAGTTGGAAGTGGTTGACAATTAATGCCCTAGAGCTTAAAGGTAAATAGAAATCCATATTTGGTGATATGAGAATCTTATAATATGGATGTTAGCAAAGCATCCTCATCAACAAGGACCTAGACATTGAATTCATTAGAGGCAAACAATTAAGACCATGGTTATAGCATAGGGTTACAAGGAGTTAATGTTTAGCACTTGGAGCCAAAGGGGTGATGGAAATCAATTAGGGCATCGAGAAAAATGAATGGTTAAGAAAGTATTCATGTTAAAAAGCACTTATAAAATGGATTCACTACAATGATGGTTTAATACCATGGTTCCAACACAAGGTCATGAGGTATTGAAATTTTGGAGCTTTGAGTTGAAGGTGCTAAGCTGAAAACATGGATATTCGTGTATTCATTGAACTCAAAGAGCGAGCTCAACAATGGACCTAGTCACCAGATTCATTGCAACAATGGATTAATGAAATGGCCATAACACTTGGTCATGACCATTGACTTAGCCATAGCACTTGGTCATGCAGAAGGGAGCTAGCAGGAAAAGGTGTTAAGGAAGGTTTTAAAGGAATAATTATAGGTTTGCACCATGTATAAATATGAATGATCTATAAGTGAATAGTGTAGGAGAATAGGGAATATGCATAATTTCATAGCCCAATGGTGTATGCACGTGCATGAGGAGAACACATGCATGGAGTTAGCTAAGTGCATAAACTATACGTAAGTAGGGGATGGTCAGCATGAGATATGGACTCATAATAAATGGGATAGAGAGAAAAAAGATATTGCATTGGTAGATATGAGAAATAACATGCATAAAGAGAATGTATGCATGAAATTTACTTGCATGGGAGAATTGAAAGAGATATGAACCAGTGAAGGAATATGCAACATGGTAAAAGATGACAAGTTAATCTAAACAAAATAGACTATTTATGAAATCAAACTTATGTGATTCATAGTGATTGGAAAACATTTTTCAGAACAATCACATAACATTTATTTGATTGAGGTAAAGCAAATGGAAGGAGGCATAATTCAAGAAGTATGAATGTATAATAATTAAAAAAAGTTCCTCTGGATCAAGTCTGAAAATGTGATGAAATAGAGATATGATAGGAAAAAGATAATGGATCAGTAGATCCAAAGGGGACCAATGTCACCAACAAGTTGGTGCTTGGAAATTTAAGGGGATTTTTGTCTCTTGAAAATTGATGCAAAAATGAGGGGATTGGTGTCTCCTATAGGTTGGTGCCTATAAATATGGTAAGAATAGGTCAATTTATACTTCAATCAAATAATTATAAAATGTTTTGTGGTTTTATCTTGGATGGGTTTCCATATATACTCTATGTTAAATGCTCTCATTTGAATGGTGCATTATACTGTGATTGAATATTTTAAATAGTGTGAAATTATATTATATTAATTCAACCACCACAACCCCCCCACCCGCCCACAATTTGAGTATAATTTTGAATTCAACAATTGGTATTAGACTTGGTGCCTTTATAAATAATCTAACCAACGGAGGGTAGGCCTTACAGGAACAAATGGGTAGCCTGGTGCTTGGAAATTTAAGGGGATTTTTGTCTCTTGAAAATTGATGCAAAAATGAGGGGATTGGTGTCTCCTATAGGTTGGTGCCTAGAAATATGGTAAGAATAGGTCAATGTATACTTCAATCAAATAATTATAAAATGTTTTGTGGTTTTATCTTGGATGGGTTTCCATATATACTCTATGTTAAATGCTCTCATTTGAATGGTGCATTATACTGTGATTGAATATTTTAAATAGTGTGAAATTATATTATATTAATTCAACCACCACAACCCCCCCACCCGCCCACAATTTGAGTATAATTTTGAATTCAACAATTGGTATTAGACTTGGTGCCTTTATAAATAATCTAACCAATGGAGGGTAGGCCTTACAGGAACAAATGGGTAGCCAAGACGGATTATTCTCAAATAGATCTACTCTCTTTGATGGGACCAATTATGCATTCTAGAAGGTAATATTTAAAATCTATTTGATGTCTCTTGGAATTGACACTTGGATTGTTCATGTATATGGATATATAACTCTAGAAACTCCTCCATCATATCTAGATGGAAGAAGCACATTTACAAACAATTCTATGGAAATGAATGCAATTCTATGTGACCATGTTGAATCTAAGTTTTTTAAGGTAATGAAATGTAAATATGTCAAATAAATATGGGATAAGCTCCAGAGAAGCTACAAAGGAGATGATAAGGTAAAGAAATCCAAACATCAAACACACAAAATCAAGTTTGAAAGTCTAAAAATGAATGAAGATGAAAATATTTCAACATTCTTCTTTAGAGTTGATGAAGTGGTTACAAACATCATTAAAATTACTTAATGAAAAGGTTGATGAAGAAACTATTATTTAGAAAGTATTGAGATCTCTTCCCATGAGACTCAATGCCAATATTTCAACCATTAAGGAGATGAAGGATCTAGAATCTTTAAAAATGGATTAACTACATGTAATCCTCACAACATATGAAATGAGGATTGGAAAAGAGAGGTTAGAAGCAAAGGAGGCTTCCTTCAAAGTCTTAAAGAAAACAAATGAACATTACACTCAATATTTCATTAGCCATGAATTAGATAGAGAGGTGTCGATTCATGAGGAAGTTAAAAAAAGGATATATAATATATAAATGTTAGTTACCCTTTAAATTATTTGATTATGGTAGAATAGACCATTTTTCTTCCATATTTCCTTACCCTAAAGTAGAAGATCATGAAAAAAATAGGGTATATAAAAATAGAAGGATACCTCAGAAATATAAGAAGGGAAAGTCTCTTACAAAGAAAATATGTTATTCCAAAGAATGGAATTGCTCATCAGAAGAGAGAAACGAATCAACATTTAATGAGGAGAAAGAACAATTTATGCTCATGGACATAGAATTGAAATATAATTATAAACATAATTCATATATTGAGGAAGAAGTTGAAGGGTAGGTATATATTGAAGGAGATTTGATTAGTTTTCTTGATAAATTAAAGAAGGCTGGAAGAAAAAACAAAAGGTTTAAGGAACAATTTCTAAATGTAGAAAAGTAAAATCATTATTCTAATCAAGAATTGATCAATATTCAAGTGAACAAAACTAAAGAAACCCTAATAAAGAAACTAAGGGAAAAAAACGAAGAATATGTCAAAGGCTAGAAAAAGAGAACACATCTTTGATAAAGTAGTTATAAAATGAACATAAAAAGAGAGATTGAAATTAAAATTAACAATTAATCATCGACTTGAAGAGGAAAATATAAAAGAAGAAATCCTTTCAAATTAGTTGATAGAATGGGAAAGAAACTATGGGAGGCTTGAAGCAAAGTTGGTTTCTCAAAGAAAATATCTAAATAATATAGAGGTCAAGTGGATTTGAGTTTAATTTTTGTAAAGGGCTATGCAACCCTTAAAGATATCCTCAATAATCAAATATCACAAGAAATCAAGACAAGTCTGGTTACAAAGAGCACCATGATATCTCGAAAGGTGAATTTAGCACAAATTCTAGAGAAAAATGAGAGCCCACTATATATGC
Organism: Pinus tabuliformis; assembly: GCA_031772625.1. Classification (NCBI taxonomy): domain Eukaryota; kingdom Viridiplantae; phylum Streptophyta; class Pinopsida; order Pinales; family Pinaceae; genus Pinus; species Pinus tabuliformis. The sequence goes on from CM062818.1 coordinate 745,140,878, forward strand.
AAATATGCTCAAAGGAAGGTCCAACAATGAAAATAAAGGCACTGGAAAAAACAAGAACCAACAAAGAGATCACCCCATCAGCTCCAAAAATTATATTAAAGGTAAATCAAATAATCAAAAAGAAAGATAGAAATGATTGAACATAACCACTCCTCCATAAAGGCCATACACTTTTAGGTAACCAAATATATTTTATGGATACTTATTTTCATGTCATAACTTTGGTCATAAGGCTATAAATTGTAGAGCCCATAGATATATAAAAAATAAAAAATATTAGATCTAGTCAATTCTTAATGCCTAGATTTAGGAGTTCCTATGCTAGCAATAATAATTCATTCTATCCTCTCTTGGATGATATTGAGTGATACAAATACAATAAATGTATACACAAGGAAATGGAATGTATAAGAATATAGATAAATCCCATTAGGAAACTTAGCTTCCCGGGAAGATCAAAGAACAAGAAAACACTAAGAGGTTGAACAAGAAGCAAGAAAAATATGAAAGAATGTGGATTTGCATTATTCTCATAAATAATAAGGACAATGGTCCATTGGTAGTGGGTGCTCAAAGAACATGACATGTGAAAAAAGTAAATATCTCCTTTTAAAAGAAGAGAAAGGAGGAAGTGTTTATTTTGGAAATAATAAACTAGTCAATATAAAAGATAAAGGAATTGTTAGCCTTAATGCAAAGGATAAGGGTCAAAATGTATTATATGTTGACTGTCTAAAACACAAGTTTTATGTGTTAGTTAAATATGTGACCAAGGATATGACCTCGCATTCATTCCAAAGCATGTGAAATAAGGAAAGCACAATATGGGAAAGTGATAACTAAATAGAGTAAAACCACTAGAAACATGTATATTCGTGATGGTGCTAAAGAAAAATGTTGCATTAGAAAAGTGGATGAAATATATTTATGGCATAGAGGAATGGGGCATATCATTTTGACAACCTAGTAAAAATAAGAAAAACAAAATAAGTGAGGGGGATGCCTAAGATATCAAAGTCAAATGATTCCATGTTCAAGCCATGTCATTTTCAGAAGTAGAAATGGGTTCATTTCAAGACAAAAGAATATTCATTAAATAGGTAACTAGAGTTAGTTCATATAGATGTTGGTGGCCCTATAAGAACCAAAACCATAAGAGGTGAAAGATACTTTATACTCTTTATTGTTGATTATACGAGGAAACATGGATCATCTTGCTCGAAGAAAATTCATAAGCCTTCATTAAGTTCAAAATATTCAAAGCTCAAGCTGAGAATGAAATGGATCCGCAATGGATCTACAGACGAAGTGCTTCATATATGGTAGAGGAGGAGAGTTTACCTCAAATTAACTTTAATGAATTCAATGAGAAGTATGGAATCAAAAAACAATTCTCAATATCAAGAACTTCTCAACAAAGTGGGGTAGTTGAAAGAAAGAATAAAAGAGTTCAAGAGATTGAAAGACCTATTGTAGATGAAGCAAAGACTCCAAACAATTTTTGGGAGAAGCAATTCAAGAAAAAATATACATATTAAATAGATCTCAACTCAGGTAAAATAGTGATAGGAGTCCTTATGAATTGTGGAAAGGTAGACCAACTTCAATCAAGCATATAAAGGTATTTGTAAGCAAATGATATATCAAGATGAATGAATACAACTTGGGAAAGTTTGACTTTATAATTGGTGAAGGAATCTTCCTGGGGCACTCATCCAAAACAATTTAAGGTTACAAGGTCTACATGAAAATATTAAGGAAGACAATAGAATGCATTAATGTAATGGTAAATGAAACATTGACACAAACTATGAAGCCATAAAGCAATGGAGAATTATATGAGACAACAAGCATAGAGCTAGAAAATGAAGAACAAGAAGAGAAAGATGACGAAGAATAAGAGATGACACCTTAGAAACACAAAAATTCATCAAGGTGTGTCAGAAATTTCATCATGAAAATAAAATACTTGGTAATAAAGAATCGAGAGTTCATACTAGAAGAAAATTGATCAACTCCCTCAAACATGCAAATTTAGTACTATTGTCCAAAATAGAACCCAAATGTCTTAACCAAGCTAGTGAAGATACACATTGGATCAAGGCTATGAATGAAGAACTAAACCAGATTAAAAAAGTGAAACAATGGAAGTTATACGTAAACCAAAAGAAAAAGAATGTAATTGGCATCAAGTGGATCTTCAGAAATAAACTGAATGGAGATGGAAATGTACTGAGGAATAAAGGCATACTAATCTACAAAGGGTATTCTTAGATATAATTTATTGATTTGGGAAATATTTTTCTCCTGTAGCTAGATAAGAAGTAATTTTTTTTTTTAATAATGTAGACTTTGAAATAAGAACTCTAAAATAAAAATGAGAATTCTAGCCAAAAAATGCCAAAAAAACATGGAAAACAACACAAAAACGAAACATGTTGATGCTGGAGTAACATTTGTTTCTTGGGTAAATTTTCAACATTTTTAAAAATGACAGTGAAAACCATTTTTTTTTGTGCAAAAAACACCCTTAAAATGAATAGTGTTGATGCTGAAATATCATCTTTTTTTAGGATAAATTTTCAACATTTTGAAATAATAGTGTAAAAGATAAAATATCATGACTTTGAAAAACCTTAAAATTTCAAAAGAAAAATGAAAAAAAAAAGAAGAAAAAACAAAACAAAAAATAAAACAATGAAAAAATAAAAAATAAAAGTTAAAAGAAGAATAAAAAGTAAATAAAAATATATATTAGGAAAAAAAACAAAATGACAAAAACAAATCAAATAATATAAAAATAGGTAAAACCGACAAAAAATAAATCAAACATATAAATGTCGAAAAAAAACAAAAATAACCTTTTATTCTTGCGGCTGCGTGACTTTAACAAACATCGGCATAAGATTATCTCTGCGGCTGCGTTCTTCTGTCTGCGGCTGTGGTTCTTAGATCTGCGTTATTTTTTATATTTTTTATAATCTACGAAAATAGATCTGTGAGGAAGTCTTCCTTTACGTGGGCATCTCAAGATCGAGTGGTTCATGAAGCGGAAGTTGGTGATTTATTTTTTCCTGTTGGGTTCTAGATCTAATCTTCTGCGACTAGATTTAGATCTAGATCTAATCTTCTTTGAGGTTGGGTTCTAGATCTAATCGTCTGCCTTATTTCTTTGCGGCTGGGTCTCGGCTTTCTACGGGCAAATATGGCTCCCAGCTTCACAAAAATAGCTGCTGGCTCAGTTCCATCCGCTTCTGGAGGGCAAGCTCCTGCCCATATCATTAGTGAAGCCCCAGCTCCCGCTCTCTAGGTGGTCCAGGCCTCACTCGATGAAGCTTTGAAGTTTTCGAAAGTGCCCTAATCTGCTAGTTCAATGGCTTTTGGCTGCAGTTGACAGCTCTCCACAATTGGATCTTAGAGGTATGGAAGCCTGTCATTTTTGATGAAATTAATATCTACCCCTGTGCTAGGGGTTTATTTATAGTAGATTTTGAAAATCCTGAAAGCAGTCAATGTATTCTAGATTCTGGCCCTTGGTTTTGGGAAAACTCAGGCTTATTCATGAAGCCATGGAACCCATCATTCGATCCCTCAACAATAGTCATAACCTCAACACCAGTTTGGGTGAGATTGCCAAGCCTACCGTTGCATCTCTGGAATCTCTTCTCGCTAAAAGCCATCGAAAATGCAATTGGGAAATTTTACTGCAGGTGCCTAAAAATAGAGGAATATTCCAAAACCACCTAGGCACGCATCTATGTGGAAATGGACTTCACCACCGGATTCCCAGCTGAAATAAACCTAACAAGTAAAGACTATGTGTGGAACCATAAACTCGATTGTGAAAGTGTCCTTTTTAGATGTCGATCCTGCTTTGAGACAGGCCATCTAGCCAAAAATTGCCTAAAATCCCCCCAAAAAAATTCTGCTAGAAAAAACCACCACAGATCTACATGGTGGGAAGGAGCACAAAAACAACACTACACTGTCATCAAAGAACAATACTCTAGAGAAAAATCTAAATCACAAGAAAGAAACAACTCTCAGGACAAGCAGGGAGAAAGCCCCGCCCAACAACAAAAAAGTGAACTCGACAACCCCTCAAGCATCAACAGTTATGAGGATTTAGATACCGCACAAAATAAATCTTCATTTAACAACAAAGCAGATCTCCTAGACCAAACTTCTTCTCCATCTATCTTCAAGAGGACGAACACAATAGATCGCGAAGCTAAGACACCAGTGTCCTAAGAACCATAAGAGATGAAGGAGATGCAAGATATAGGAAGTTGGAAGACCGTAGATAAAAAAAAGAAAGCTACAACATCAATCTCACCAAGAAAGACGAGGAGCTAGACAATTAAAAACTAAGAAAATTATAGGTCCGATAGACCAATTTGACCTCAGTGGACGTTAACGACTATCATTATCATCGTATATATATATATATATATATATATATCTAATTCAAAAATATTAAAAATAATTAATAAAAAAAATATTTAAAAAAAAACATAATTAAAGAAAAAAATAACGAAAGAAACAAAAATAAATAAATAAATAAATAAGAAAAAAATAAAAAATAAAAAACATTATTTTAATTTTAATTTAAGAAATAAAAAAATTAAATTAACAAAAAGAATTTTCAAACAATAAAAATATAACATAAAACTAATTAAAATTTAAAAAAATAATAATAATAATTAAAAAAATTACATTACCTTGGGCCCTTGCATGGGATAACCTTATTCTTAGAATCGGTTGAGCCCAGAGCTAATTTCGAGAATTCGCTTGAGCTCGCCAAGGGGCCCGAGTGGGTGCCTCCCTGGGCAGGTGGAGTTGCGTGTAGCCCCACCTGCTTAGGGCGGTGACCCCTCGGGCCCCTAGGAAGAGTCAAGTCAATTCTCATAATTGAGTTGAACAATTAGTCGATTATGAGAATCAGTTTGAGCCCACCCATCGGTTTGAGTAGTCATTGCCCTGGGTAGGTGGCGCTGCGTGTAGCTCCACCCACCTAGGGCGATAACTGCTTGGGCCCTTGGGTGGGCTCAGGTAGGTTCTCGGAATCACGTTAGGGCTCAATCCAATTTCGAGAATCAACTTGATCTTGCCTAGGGGCTTGAGGGCATAATATTTTTTTTAATTAGTTATATTGGTTTTATAATATTCTTTTCTATAGTGTTTTTATTATATATATCTATATCTATATCTATATCTATATCTATATCTATATCTATATCTATATCTATATATATATATATATATATATATATATATATATATATATATATATATATATATATATATATATATATAGATATAGATATATTTATTTTTATTGTTTTAATGTTTTTGTTTTTTTTAAATGGTTGTTTTTTTAATGGCTTCTTTTATAACTCAATTGTATTTTTTATTTTTATTTTTATTTTTATGTTTATTAATTTTATTGTCTTTTTAAATTGTATGTTTTATTTTTTTTTAATTTTTTTTGTTTACTTAAAATTTTATCTGAATCCTTTTTTTTTATGGAATTTTTACTTTTCAAATGTCATCATTTTTTATATAAAATTCATAAAATTTGTTATTTTTCGAATTTTTTTATTCAAAATTTCCATCTTTTTTTATATAACATGTCATTTTTAGCGAAAATGTCCTCAAATACATATTTTTCTAATTATATCTATATGCAAAATGTGTATTTTTTGATCAGTTTTTAAAATTATTATTTGTTAGTGACAAATATTTTATGTATATTGAAATATTAATTAATGATATATAAAAAAATCCTAACCTCAAAATATTAATTTTATTATTTTTTAAAACTTTGCAAAAAAATTAAAATTCCTTATAAAAAAACATTGCAAAGGAAAACAAAAGATAAAAATTTGGGAAACCCTTAAAAACAAAATATCTTAGGACGTAAAACATGAATATGAATAACACAACTTGAAAAATGGTTAAATAATCAGCATTTACAAAAAAAATTGATGTATAGGACATAAGAAAATTTAAAGTGCCAAAAATATGCTTTAAAAGATTATTGATGTGTTTCAAAATCCACATGAAAATCACCAACATTTAAAAAAATTATCCACACTTAATACATTAAACAATTTGAAGTGTCAAAGACAAGCCCTCTAAAGAAAGGGGTTGGCAACACATCGACATTTTTCAAAATTAACATGAAAATCACTAACATTTAAAAAAAATACATAAGAAAATTTAAAGTGTTAAAAATATGCTAAAAAAGGTGTATTCTGAATCAACACTTTCCAAAATAAGATGATTTTTTGCTGCCTCAAAAAAGAGGGTACTTGGTACAGTTCCTGTTTCAAAGTTTATAATGTTTCCATACCATTTGTGTTTTCTAGAAAAATCTGAGATTCATAAGGGAGCATTTTTTGTATATCACAATAGCTGCATTATCATCTAATAGGTCATATATTCATTATACTTTCAATCAATAAGAAAAACATGATGAGGGCCATACATCAAATCTATTGTAAGACATACTCATAACCAGCATATAACCAACATAAATAACAAGGATATAACAACCATTATTTTCCACTTTATTTGCTATTATTTGCCACTTCAATGGAATCTGGCCAAATGTTTTGTAGATCTCTATGTTTCTCATTGAATATGTGTTGGTTGCACTCCTTCCAAATGGTCAAAATGAGAAGCCCAAGGGTTAATTTCCATGTTTTGTTGAGGATAGTGATTTGAAAGGGGTCTTTGGGCTAGGTTTCAAGAGATTAAACAAAATATACTTGGTCAATAATAGGTTTGTTGAAGCTAATTGAGATTTTGGTCCATAGATTGTTTACTAGCCCACATGAGCCCAATAGGTGATCAATGGTTTCTAGATGTTGTTTGCAAATGCAGCGCCAAGATGGACCTACAAAGCCCCTTTTGAGGAGGTTTTGCTAGGTGAGAATTATTCGACTAGATATAAACCATAAGAAAATTGTAACCTTGTGCCATAGGCTAAAGGTCACTAGAACCTTCCATGCCATGTGAGGATCAGTCGAGGGATCTAGCCTAGATAGTAAGTAAGCTTTCTTTATAGAGAAGGATCATATTGATCTATATCCCCATATGGGGATGAATTTGATTCCTCTGTTCTCTTGATTTGTCATCTAGCAAGCTCCATCTAGCGGGTTAGAGAGTCTTCTTGTCGGTATTCAACTTTCCATAGATCTGGGTGTATCCACTAACAGATAGGGCTAGTGTCCCCTTCCTTTCAATATTAGATGACTTGAGTTTTTTCCTTTGAGAAGGATGTTTTCATGAATTGAGGGTATTTGGAAGGTATATGCTAGGATTTAGATTTGTTTCCAGGAGTCCTCCCTGAACTTGGTAGATTGGCCATTTCTTATTTCCAAAAAGTAATGTGATTGGATAACTTCTTTGTTAGCATTGGCCATGTTCTGTAATAGTGATCCTTGTGAGGTAGATGACATGCCAATCAATTCTTGTTTTTATTTGTCACTAGCGTATTTCATGTGCCATAGATTACCTCATGCTTTGTGGAGTAGTTGACCCATTTCCACCATATTTGAGCTCCTAAGACTTCGCTGACAAGTTAAGGGTCACACAAGCCTAGACCTCCTTCTTCCTTTGAGAGGCATAAATTGTCCCATTTAACAAGGGGCCATTTGTGATTGAGGCCATTTCCTTCCCATATAAAGTTTCTTTGGAGATTTATGATGCTTTGTAAGACCCTACACTTAGGAGCAGCTAGCATAAACTATATATATATATATATATATATATATATATATATATATATATATAGATATAGAAGAAGGGATTGGAGCATAGATTTAAGGAGTATCAATCATAAGGGCTTCACTGGGGGAGAAATACCATACCACGTGGGTTCATATCAAGGGATATATATTGAGGGAACAATGACATAATATATTAGGGGATATATAGGGGCAAATGGTTTTTAAATTGACAAGTATAAAAAATGGAGCTCAAAGTTAATGAAAAAATATAAAGGGGTATAAAAAATGTTAATGAAAAAATGGTACCTACAATATCTAGCAAAATTAAGGGTTTTTTAAATTGGGAAGGTTTATTAGGTTCATATTTATAGGGGGTTAAATAATGTCATTTTTAGAGGTACTTTCCAATATGTAGTCAAATTAAGGGTATTGTTTAATATTCCACGAATGCACGTGATATGACAAAGGTTCATTGAGTGAATCCCCTAAGGGATAGTTATTCCAACTATGTTTACGGAGCAATAGGTCCAACTATCCAGGAAACTATTTATTTTTTCAGGGAGATCGTGCCATGATGAGTGTTTGATGATAGAGTCAGTAAGTTGAGTACCCAGGTATTTGGATGGAAGACTTGAGGAAGCCTAGAAATCAAGGATTCTTAAGTTGTTTGTTCGGGTTATTAGAGGGGTTTTCAAGAAGAAGATCGAGGAATTTTCTTGTTTTACTGTCATGCTTGAAGCATTAGAGAAAAGGTTAAGGATTTCTTGTATTTTTTTGGCTTCTTTAACTAAAGGATGGTTCATGAGAAAAGTGTCATCCAAAAATTGTTGTTGCGTTAAGGGGGAGTTATCCTGAAGGGTTAGTATTTTCAAAAAACTTTTCTTACATGCATATTTTAGATGTTATCGCAGACCTTCGTCCATGAAGACAAATAGGAAGGGGGAGAGTAGATCTCCTTGATAGACGCCACGAGAGGAATTAAATTGGCATGAAGGAGAGTCATTGAATAGGATAGAGAAGAAGCCTGAGGATGTTAAGGAGATGATGCAAGCTATCCATTCCTTACAAAACCCAAAGACGTGGAGAAGGATTTCTATGTATGACCAATTTAATTTTTTAAAGGATTTGGAGAAGTCAATTCTTAATAACATCCCAAGCTTCTTGAGAGAGAGAATGCACCATTTCATGGGCTAGGACAATTCCATACAAGATTTGGCGCCCTTCAACATAATCTGTTTGTTCAGGACAGATGAGGAGGGGGATAATAGGCTTGAGATGATTGGCTATGACCTTGGTAATGAGTTTGTATATGAAAATGCAAAGGGCTATGGGGAAAAATTTACCTCGGGAGGCAACTTTTTTTGCCAATATATATATATATATATATATATATATATATATATATATATATATATATATATATATATATGTATGTATGTATATATATCTATATATCTACCAAGTGAAGGATCAAATCCCTTGAGATACAAACCTAATTTAGAATGGAAAGAGATTTGATCCATCAGAAGTTAGGATGGATCTAGGTTGGTGTGATTAATATTCACCCTAATCTTCATAGAACTTTTAAACTATTCTTGATATTACTCTCTATATTGTAAATAATACTTAGTAATGTTGAAAAAATTTATATATATAATTAAATATTTGCTTTGTTGGTAAATTTTTTAAGTGTGTTATAAATCAAATTTTAAAAGATTAAATATTTCTTTAATAAATTCATAGTAACTTTTAATTTTTCCATAGGCGTATCTATATGAACTTTAGATGGAAGGAGGTTTCTTGACTTCTTTTTAATTGAGGGCCTAGATTAATTCTCAATGGAATATGCTCAACATATACTTAGTCTTAATGCTTATCAATTACCTTACTGAATTTGTTAGGTTGCATTGGCTTTTAATAAATTCAAAAAATTGTATTCATGCCACGTGGCTCCCCGCCCACCAATTTCCTAGGGATTTGAGATTATTCCAATTCTAATTAGTTCCTCATTATTATTTATGACATTCATTTATATATAAGAAAATTTTATTTTGAAAAATGGCCCATTACTTTTAATAAATTTAAAAAATTAGATTCATGCCATGTGGCTCCCCACCCATCAATTTCTTAGGGATTTGAGATTATTCCAATTCTAATAAGTTCCTCCATGATGAGTTCCTAATTATTATTTATAACAATCATTTATATATAATAAAATATACAACAAGGTATTTTGTTACGTCTTCACTAAGGTGCAAATAAATTCCATCCATTCCGGTGTTAAGATCTCCCTCAATGTGTTTGAAGATCATATTGTATACTCCAATCTTCTACTCACATTGGAAGAATGTGGGCTACAAGTTGTGAATGTTATGTCTTCTTCAATTAATAAAAAAAAATTGCATACCATATATAACAAGGTATTTTCCTATAATCGTGGCAACAACATACTTCCCTACCTGCTTTACTAGTACCTTAACATACATATATTAGTATGTTGCCATAGGTGTCTGATAGTGGAAAATTTAACGTGGAAAACCTATATGAGAAGTTTGAGAATTAGATATTGGATCATGAGGCTAACTTATGCGCCGTTGACTCTCGAGAGGAATATGTGTCACCACACAAATGAGGAGTACAACTTTTGACCAGCTTATGCCACAAATCTCCATGAGATCAATTATTTGTCCGCTTTAAATTTAGTAACTGAGTGTGGTTTAAATGTTAATTATTTGAAGGAGTGTTGTATGGAAGATTGCTTTACTTTTCAAATACCAATGTATAAAAGTAACTCAACTGTGAATTTGGGTTTTCCTAGGTTTTTAGTGTAGGATTAGTGTAAAATTAGGTGAAGTGGCATGAATGAATTTGTGCTCTAAAATTAATTAGAAATCATTCAATAACAAATATTCTAATTGAAAGTTGGTCTTATTAATTTTTTCCTGAAAGATTAGTATTGATCTATTTTAATCACAAATCTAAGAAGTGTTTAAAGTGATTTAATTTCTTCTTGTGTAAATTATTTTAAAATTAAAAATTTGGAAAAAAAAATGTTTTTATCTCAAAGATAAAATTGACAGAAAAATATAGCTCAAATATAAAATAATAACATTACTTGAAATGCTTAAAAATGTTTTAATTGTGAAAATTATTTCTTTTCATTGTACATATTAGTTGATATTGAAATATTTTACTTATGAAGTACATTGTTTATATTAATAAGTTCATCCATGATTAATAAATTATGAAATTTAGAAATAATGGTTGATGTTTTGAAATGTATTTTTAATTTTAAAATTTGAAATGCATTATATTATAAATTGACTATATGTAAAATAGATGAAATAAAAATATAAAATTGGGGTTTATTTTTTAATTTAATTATCAAATTTTGAAATGTATCATACATTAAAAAAATGCAAATTTATAGATTTAAAATTCCATTAATAATTTTTGACTTGTTATATTTTTTACAAATTTAATATATTCAAATGAGATTATAGTAGATGAATTTATGAATTTACATATGCTTATTTCGTTTCATGATCATCCACGGTCAATGATGGTCCAACGATTGTCTCAATATGAAAATCAACCATGGTTGAATGTCACATAGTGACAAAGATAGGACCTCAATATGAAAATCAATGATGGTAAACCATGGTCAACCATGTTTATTATAGGGTTTATAATATTATCTTGGGTCTTATATACCTTGGGTTTATAATATTTATCCCTTAGGTTTAATATTATTCTCTTGGGTTTATTAATCTAAGGCTTCATATTCCTTGGGTATAATATTATTCATAGGGTCTATAATATTAATCTTTGGGTTTAATATAAATCCATTGGGTTTATAATCATGGTCAACCATGGTCCAATGCCACATTCTGATAAAGATTTTCTCAATATGAAAATCAACCAATGTCGCATTATGACAAGGATTATCTCAATATGAAAATTAACCTTGGTAAACTATGTTCCACAGTCGCATTGTGACAAAGGTTGTATCAACCATAGTCAACCATGGTGACATTGTGACAAAGACTATCTCTTGGTCCATTGTCACATTGTCACAACCATGGTCATCCATAGTCAACCATGGTCCAATGTCACATTATGACAAAGATTGTCTCAATATGGAGATCAACCATAGTCACCAATGGTCAACCATTGTCCAATGTTAGATTGTGACAAACATTGTCTCAATATGAAAATCAAGCATGGTCAACCATATTCAAACATCACATTGTGACAAATATTTATCTTAGGGTTTATAATATTTATATTAGGGTTTATATTCCTTGGGTTTATAATATTTATCCCTTGGGTTTAATATTATTCCCTTTGGTTTATTATTAACTTGGGTTTAGAATATTTAATCTTAGGGTTTATATACCTTCGGTTTATAATATTAATCCCTTGGGTTTATATTTTCAATATGTTGTGTTTTCAATCCCTTGGGTTTTTGGTATTAATACCTTGGGTTCATTATTCCCTTGGGCTTATAATATCAATCCATTTAGGGTTTATATACATTGCATTTATATATTAATCCCTTGGGTTTATAATATTTATCCCTTAGGTTTACTATCATCCCCTTGGAACGAGCCACTATGGATATTGCAGACAGAGAGAGTCGAGGTCTGACATTTTCAGCTATATCAAGAGTGAAATAAATAGATGGTTTGTGGATTTCACCACCTTTTTCTTTTCAACGTTATGCAAAAAATGCAAGAAAGTGCGAGAAGGGATTGGTTAGAATGTGTGAATGGTCGTGATCATTATCCTATTGATTTGAATTGGTGCATCTTTTGGCACTGGTCTGAGTGTGTTTTGGAAGAGGTTAGCATTTAATAATTGTGTTCTGGTGTAGTGTTTAAAGTTGAATTTAGTATAACGACATTTAAGTTGTTTTTTTATTTTTATTAAATGTTTATTTCATAATTACTTCATTATTATTTATTAAATGATTATTAATATAATTGTAATTATTATCTTTATTTATTATTATTGTTGTTGTTGTTTTTTAATTATTATTATTTAATATAATAGTAATAATATAATATTAATTATTATTAATATGGTTCTTACATGTATATTAATATTATTGATAATAATATTAATTCTTTTTTTTCTAAGGCAAGAGTGGATCCTTCTATTCAATTAAAAAGAAAAATATTGTACAAAGGCGATCACGGCTGTGAGGCCCACCAATACGATAGGCCAACCCCAGTACAAGGTCACAAATCGACAAAGCCAAACCTAGGACACGAGCCTGCCAAAACAAACCGTTGGATCTTGAACTGAAGATCCAACGGATTAGAAAGATATCGGGTGGCCAACAAGTGCATCTTTTAACAAATGAATCGAACCAGATAAACCCAATAGACCATAATCTATAATCATATCAAGTCCATTTTTGGCTTAACCTTTGATCACTTTAACCCTCTGAAATCCCCCATTTGCGCGTGATCTCGGAGAGGTCTTATGAGCAACTCGAAACATAACCCCTGATGTGGACCCACCAAATTGCATGCAAAATCTTGGTTGTAGATTATCCTCACTTGATCCAACGGTTACAGATCATATCGCATAGGCTAAGAGCACCGATAGTTAGTGCGTGATGAAGGTGGTAATTCCTCCCCACCCCTAGCCACGTGTCGCGTGGTGAGTGGAATTACTCCTAAATGAGAAAAAATGCTTCCTGCTTGATGAGCTTGTGAAATACCGGAAGCCATCACATGACAGTAAAGCTGATTACCAGAATAAAAGTTGGGGTTTTGCGGTTACCAAGAAAATCCGGGTTCTGGCTCATGTGCCAAAGGGAGATGAAGATCCCTCTATCCAGTCGTCCCCCTGAGATGTCTAGATTTCCATTACCTGTGTTAATGAGGCCACCATAGACCTGCCACCTAAAAGGGATCACACTTATGTCAAAACAGTTCATGATGAAACCAGAATAACTGTACCCCGTTACTGTGGCTCTGTGTCAGCAAATACGGTCTCTTGATTTTCCTGATGTTGCTGGCGGTTGCTAAGGGCTCTGGATGAACATCCCTCCTTCAACTTTTCATCTATTATCTCCTCCTACCAGCAGCGGAGATCGATATGCTTATTTCGTACCCCCTAATTGGCAAGCCAGTTTGCCACTTTGTTGGCTTCCCTACGAGCAAGCACCAACCTGAGGGTTCTCAAAATTCTTAGGTGCACTTGGATTATTTGGTAGACTTGTAGAAGCCGCCAATGTTTTGAGATTTTCTCAGGAGCAGCGCCAGTATTTATCCTTTTTACTGAGTTAATGACTAGTTTTGAATCAACCTCAATGATGGCATTTTGAATGTTGTACTTAAGCAATGTTTCCAGGCATGATTCCATTGCCATGAGCTTAGCCATATTATTAGTAGCTTTGCCAGGATAACTGTGGAAGATGACCTGTATGTTTCCTTCCTCATCCCTCAGAACCCCTCCATAACCTTCTTCTCCCGGATTCCCTTTTGAAGCCCTGTCTATGTTGAATTTTAAAAAACCATGAGAAGGGAGTTGCCAAGAAGACTCTTTTGTTGAGGTTTTCATGATAATCTGCATAGAGCCTTGAGGGGGAAAAACCTTGAGCTCTAATTTATTCAATATTCTTGCCTCTATTTGTTCAATAGGTTTACCTATAGCTTCTCCTCCCAGTATATGCACAGTTTCTTTGAGTTGTTTAAGGACTAGTTTGAGGATGTTACTCACCGGACTCACTTTCTCCTTGAAAATCCTATTGTTATGCTCCTTCCAAACATTCCAGATTAAGAATCCTGGGGTCATCATCTAGGCAGAGTTTATGATATCAATATCCGAGAAATTTTTCCTCGAGTTCTTCAAAGTGGTGGTGATGTCATTAGCATCTCTGTCTATTTGCTCAAAGATTTCTCCAACCCAATTCCAAAGAGTTGTGGTGAAAGTGCATCTATTCAAGAGATGATTTGTATTTTCTTCCTATTGTCTACATAAGTGACATCTTGAGGGGCCAAAAAGACCTCTTTTTCTTAGGTTATCCCATGTCAGAATCTTGCCTTGTTGAACTAGCCACTTGAATAGTTTTACTTTCATCCAATGAGGATTTTCTCAGATTTCTTTCCATGTATTATCAGTGTTGGGATGGTTTAGCCCTGCATCTATTCTTTTGGCTTCGTTAAGGTTAAAGAGACCTATCTTATTCTTTCCCCATCTTATTTGATCATTCAATTTTGAGTTCAATATTTGTCTCTTGTCTAAAATACCTTGAAGGGTTGTAGCTTGAGTATGCAACATGCCCATTCCACTATAATCTGGAAGTTTCCAATTCACCATTTCTTATCATTCCTTGCTTGGTCCCAATAGTCACTTACCCACTTTAGTCCTTTGCTAATAGTATTAGTGTGAATGTCTGCTAATTCTTCACTTCAGAGATTCTTCTCCTGCTACCAATTGTCCTCCCAGAACCAAGCCAGGGTTTCATTTCTGATCTCCCAAAAACTATGGTTTTGGACTAGGGCTCTATTCTCCCATGCCCTATTCCAAATTGCAGACCCTTTTACCTGTCCTGTCATTTTGATTAGATTTTCTTCCTGCCATTCGCTAGCATATTTTTGTTTCCAGAGTTTTTCCCAAGGGGCTTGAATTTCTTTCAGCCATCTCCACGAGATTTTGGCACCAAGAACTCTATTTAGAATTCTTGGGTCATGAAGACCCAAGCCACCATGGGACTTAGGTTTTCATACTCTGTCCCATGCAATAAGGGCCCATTTCTTCTTTTCTTCACCTTTCCCCCATAGAAAGTCTCTCTGAATGTTTTTTATATTGGTCATTACATCGGTTGGTGTTGGAATGGCAAATAAATATAGATAGGGATACTTTGTAGGACAGCCTTAGAGAGAATTAGTCTCCTTGCTAGATTTAGTGCTCTGTTTTTCCATTTGTTGATCTTATATTTTAGCTTATTAAGAACAGGCTCCTAGATATCCTTGTGAAGCGGTTTGTCAATGAGAGGAAATCCCAGGTACTTCACAGGAAGTGTCTCCCTTTGAAAGCCAAAAATTTTGGAAAGGTTTCTTTGAATTGAAATGTCTGTATTGAAAAATAAGATTTTTGATTTAGTGAGGCTTACCTCTATGCCTGCTACCCTAGCAAAATCACCCAGAATCTGTTTGAATGCTTTGGCTTCCTTAACAATGGGAGTGCCTTGAAGGATAGTGTCATCCACAAATTGCTAATGTGTCATCCTGTCCCCACCGTGAGTGAGTCTTAGACACTAAATTCTCCCTTCATCCTTAGCAGCTTTGATAGCTCTTCCTAACCCTTCCATCATTAGAATGAAGAGGAAAGGAGAAATAGAATCTCCTTGCCTTAGACTTCTAGAAGGCTTGAAGGTTTTGGAAGGAGCGCCATTGAGAAGAATTGAACAACTGGCTATGGTAACTAGCACAATAACCCATTTTATCCAATCGTGATCAAAGCCATAGGCTTTTAAAATTGCTCTTATATATGACCAGCTAAGTTTGTCATAGGCCTTTGCTACATTTCCAGATGCATTATCATTCCAACCTGTTTGTTGGTAATGAGTGAATGAACCATTTCATGTGCCTGTATTATGTTATCTAGAATTTGTCTTCCTTCCACATAGCCTGTTTGTTCCTCTGACACTGGGGTTGGGAGGAGAGGTTTGAGATGATTGGTAATGACTTTGGATATAATTTTGTAGATCACATTGCATAATGCTATAGGTCAAAATCTATTTGGAGAGGTGGCCTTCTCCTGTTTGGTGATTAAGGCTATGAAAGATTCATTGAGCTCCTTTAAGACTTTCTTAAATATTCGAGAGTCTTCCACTACCTCCAGGATGTCTTGTTTCACTATCTTCCAACAAGCTTTGAAAAAGTCCACATTGAAACCATCCAGGCTTGGTGCTTTCCCATTTTGCATCTCTTTCACTGCTTCCTCAATTTCTTCCATTGTTACTGGTCTATTGAGATTGAAATTATCTTCTCTGGTGACCAATTTAGGGTTGTACCGAGTGAATTTTTCTGTAAACTGGTCTCTATCTTCTGAGGTTTCCTCCACAATTTTCTGAAAATGTTGGGGTAGAACTTTCTCCATCTCTTCATGAGTGTTTCTCTCTACCCCATGCTGATCTGTAAGTTTCAAAATTCTATTGTTGTTTCAGTGAGCTATGGTGGATCTGTGAAAGAATTTTGTGTTTATCTCCCCTTATTTGATCCATTGTACTCTAGATTTCTGTCTCCAGAGTATTTCCTCTTGAAGGCATCTATTGTCCCACTCCTATTGGAGTAACTCTGTCATCTCTTTCCTTTCATCTGTGTATCCTTCTGTGATAAGAATCTTGTTTATTTCCTTTAGTTTCTTTTCCACCTCTCCTTTAGCTTTGAAGATGTTACCAAATTCCTTTTTGTTCCACTCTTTGAGTCTGCCTTTAATGTGTTTGAGCCTGCAGTGAAGCTGGAACATCTTTGTACCTTGAAGGTGAAGATCTTCCTTCCACCATTGTTCAATATTTGTGAGTAAGTCTGAATGTGTGAGCCAATCATTCTCAAACCTGAAGGGGGTGTTCCTTGGTTTGCCAAAAATGGAGGCTTCTAATTGGATAGGCCAGTGATCTGAACCCCCAAAAGGTAAAATGAGTGTAGTAATGCTGCTTCCCCTGAGAGGAAGTTCTTCTGAAACCATAAATCTATCCAATTTTGAGGCCACTTGAGTAGGGCCTCCTCTTTTGTTGTTCCAAGTGAAGATTCCATTGCTTGTTTCCATATCAACCAATTTCATATTGGTGATGAAGTTCTGGAAGGCAATTGAATCTCTCCCAAGTATTCTAGTTCCTCCTTTCTTCTCCATGAGTGATTTTGTTATGTTAAAATCACCTCCAAGAATCCATGGTAGAGCTGGGTATCTCTTCTTCATATCCTCCAGTGTTGTGAGGAGTCAAAGTTTGTCCTCCATTGGTTGTGGACCATAGACATTGGTGATCATGTAACATTGCCTGTCTCCCACCGGTTGGAAAATCAGAGAAAGGTGATGTCTGGATGCCTCTGCATCAATCACACCAAATTTCTATGGATCCCGGAGAATGAGAATACCACGGGTGGATTTATTTGGCTTAACTTCAAGGTATTCATATCTATTTACCCATTTTCTATGTCTTTCACATATCTTCTCCACTGAGCATTTTGTTTCCTGTATGAAATCTATGTCACGTGTTTCCTCTCTAATCCATTTACCAAGATTCCTCTGTTTTCCTTTGCTCCCTAGTCCTCTAATTTTCTAGGTTGTGATTTTCATTGAGGTGGGGTTATAAAGGAGTAACTAGAAAGGTCTTTCATCCTTCCTAAATCAATCATGAGCTTGCCACACTCCAGTAGTAATTCCTTCTGTCTTTTTCTACCCCTCCTTTTGCTCGTATTCTTTGTTAATTTTCCAGTTATTAATCCTATTGCAGAGGTTCCTCTATTTTCCTCATTGTCATGTCCTCTTTTGACTCCTGCAGCTGTTTGATGTGCCTTGTTAAGGAATATCTGTTGGACTTTATCCACGTTCCGCCCTATTCTAGAAACATTTCCAGCTCTACGTTCTCCCTTTCCAAGATCTCCTGCAAATCTTGATCCTCTGTACCACTTTCACTTTGAGTCATTTCCTGGTCTTTTTCTACTTCCATGGCATTCAAAGAGTCCATCGTGCATTAATTCTGTTCCTAAATGTACACCACGCTGATCTCTATTTCTTCCCCCCTTGCTGTCTGATTCTCTGTACTCTCTTTATCCTCTTCCTCAACTTCTTTTTCTCCTAAGATCTCAAAGTTGTTGTAACCTTTTGTTTTATCATTCACACTAGGGCTCTTTTGTGTCTTCCTTCCTCCCCCTTTTCCTTTCGCTCCTACTTTAGTGAAACCTATCTGGTCTTTGCCTTTTTTGGGATTTAGGTTTTCCTCCCTTCAATTGAGCGGACAGTCTCTGGATAGATACCCATGCTCATGACATTTGTGACATCTGAATGGGATATGTTCATAGTCAACTGCTTGAACCCATTCCTCATCATAGACTTCTAGAATGACCTCATCTAGAAAGGCTCCTGATAGGTCCATTTCGACACATATGCGGGCATAGGATGTATATTTTCCCCTTAGAGTTGCCTCTGAAATCTTTAAGAAATGACCTAATTTATTGCCTATAGCTTTTAAAGACTCTGGCATCCAGTAATCTAAAGGTAAGAAGTATAGTTGAATCCATACCAGTACCGAAGTGAAGGTTTCTCGTTCAGGAACAAAGTTCATCGTCCATGGCCTCATATAGAGCCTAGCAGCTGCAAAGAAGTATGGCCCTCCTTCAAAGATTTTGTCTCTATCTTCCATGTTCGTAAACACCACAGTGAAAAAACCTTTGGATCCAAGATGAATATTTAACTCCCCCTTTGGTTTCCAGTTGTATTTTATCTAGGTGTACAACGCTTCCTCTGACGGCCAGATTCCCATGCATTTACATATGATGTCATAGTTAGCCATGTGATCTCTGTGCACTTGCAGAGATGGATCATTCAGAATAACCTGAGGTTTACTTGTGGTCTTAGGTTTACAGGGTGCCATCTTAGATCTGTTCTCTAACCCTTGACCTCTATTTTCCACTTTTTCCTCCCGACAGTGTTCTTCGTGGGCCCCTTGATCTGCATTGGTTTTGCTACCTTCCGCCTTCTGAGTTTCTGTGTCTTTTGTCTTGACCTCCGAGGGCTTTGGAGGTTTGTTCTTTTTCGCTCCTCTTCCTCTGTCTGCTACCATATAACTATAGGAGGGAGTGGAGCTCCCTCCAACCTATGTCTCCATGGATGCTTGGTACTCGCTGCCACTAGTTTTGTTAAATCCTAGAACCAGAACTTACAAGATCAAAATGTTATATCGAGATGATAATAATATTAATTCTTCATATTATTGATAATTGATATATATGTTTGATATAGACCTATTTGAACTTATTAACCATATTTATTAATATAATTGTGCTAATAAATAATTTAAATTAACATTTATTACACCATATAACTATCTAAATAATATATAAAATATACAACTGTAACCAAATAAAAAAAGAGATTTATAAAGAAGATTAGAATTCCAAAACACTTTCAATTGCCAATGTAACATAGATTTATAAGCAAGATTAGAATACCAAAACACTTTCAATTGTGAATGTGACAACATCCACTCTCTGAAGCAAATATAAATTTACACTTCTTCCTTAGCTTTGAAGAATGACATCACAAGCAAGTTGTCCATCTTACAGGATCTTATTGTTTTCAAAATATAAAGTAAAGACAACTGGATAAGTAGGCATAAACATGGGTACAGCCATGGAATCTGCGATGAAAATGGAAAAGGAGACTCAGAGCTATTGGACCCAACAGACACGGTGTTTCAGCTATCTTGGAAGCATATTGACTCGCTGACAATGTCACTGGCAATGGAAAGAACATGCATATAAGGCAAGGAACCCGCCATTCACATGATCATCGGTGGAATTCGAAGGATTAGACCAGGTTCCGTTGGTCGAATTAAATGGTTTTAAACTTATTTAATCCGCGACATGGTGCAGTGTCAACACGATATAATATAATTTACGGAGTCTTGACCTGCGAAAAGGTCAGAGCAGGTAAGCTCATTCCAAGTCACAGCCATGAAGGTGATAGTTCGGAGGCGGACGAACCTAGGGTTCAAAGTCTGGTTCCCAAATTTCAGCATTTATGATAATGTTGTAATGATAATAATTAATTCCCTTCTATAATTTAATGTTCTATTAAAATACTAGTTAACGTTTTTAGTCATTTACTTATAATCTCTAATAAAATACAACTTAAAAAATAATACTTATTTTAATATATATAATATTTAAGTAAAGTTTTTGGTAAAAATCATATAAGAGAATTTTTTTTGTCAAATTATACTTATTGGTTCAATACATATTAGCCAAAAATTTCTTTGATAATTTCTTTTTATGTGATTTTTATCAAAAGTCTATGATTAATTCATTATGGATCACATAAAATATATAACATTGTTTAAAAAAATAATTAAAATGTGATTTTATATATAAAATAAGTAAAGAGGTTTTGTTAAATTAGTATAGATCAATATCATAATTTATCAACACTATATATTCAAAAAGTTATAATGTATTTTATATGACACTTATTTATATGGTATTTTTTATCTAATTTATTTAATTGAAAATGTAAATTAAGCATTTCCTTTAAAATAAATATCAATTTTAATTTGCGATTGCTACTAAATTATTTCAAAATATTCTACACAAATTAAATTTCTATCAACCATATAATAATTATTGATAATTAATTTAAAACTCTAAAAATTTATCAACATAATTATTAAATTGAATTATATAAATATAATATTTAGTTTATGAAAATACATATACCAGGAAAAAATAAAACAACCAATTAAATTAGTAATAAAACTAAAGTGAAAATGAAGCAAAAATATTCCCTTTTAACATTATTACTGGGCATAAAAAATTAAAACAAAATTTAGTAATAAAACTAAAGTGAAAATGAAGCAAAAATATTCCCTCATTACATTATTACTTGGCTTAATTATATATGGTTTAGAAGATGGATTTTGTTTAAAAAAAAAGGCATGCATAACATGTTATGTTTTATTAATTTTGAGATATAAATATAAAATTAAATCAACAAATTAAATTAGTAATAAAACTAAAGTGAAAATCAAGCAAGAATATTCCCTCTCTAAATTATTACTTGGCTTAATTATATATGGTTTAGAAGATGGATTTTAAAACAAGAGCATGCATAACGTGTTATCCTTTATTAATTTTGATATATAAATATAGTTTAATTATCAAAGTAGAAAGATAGTGGTTTTTAATAACAATTTAATGTTATAAATATTTTTTATGTAAAATAATTGGGTGGTTTGATTTAAAGTTTAAAAAAAAAAACAACAATGTTTTTTTAAATTTTGGTGCAAACAATATTGTTAAATTTGGATTGTCAATCTCTATACAAAATTTTGGAAGAAAGTTGAGAAAGTTAAAGAAATAATTTTTGTTAAAAAAATTAGGAGTTAAAATGCAAACCCATCACTCTGTGATATCATAAAAAATAATTTTGTTAAGATTATGAAAAAAAGGAATATCTCAATTTACCATATATAGAATTAAAATAATAAATATAAACAGAATCATATCACTAAAAAAAGTAAAGTGTACAATTTGAGAAAGTTTGGTTCAATAATAAAATGACATAAATCCAAAAAAAATGAAGGGAAGAAAAGGATCTCCCTAATGAATTAGTTATTTGGGACTTTGTAATAAAGAAGATAATGGAAAAGTTATTGCATGATGATGGTAATAATATGAACTTTTATTAACGTGAGATCAACCTAATTATTACTTACATTGAATAATTGTCGAATGCGTTGTCATTGTTATCAATTTCAAGGGAAGTTCCTAGTGAATAGATGATTATCTTAAGCTAAAGGAAGTCCTCAATAGAGGCCATGAATGCAAATTGGTGTTTTTACGGGAACAAATTTTGATAATTCCTTCTATGGAACAAAAGTTGTAGTTTCCATGACATGCTTGGACAGATTAAATTTGGTGTTTTTCTACATAAGCCCCAAAGTTACAATTCAGTATGTTAGAGAGGGTCCAATATAAGCCCAAGTAAGGTGTTGTCTGGTATGGGTTGAAGGGTGGTATAGTATGTTAAGTTAGAGTGGACATGGTATAAGAATGGGAACAATGTAGAACGATATGATATGACACTAGTGCCCCCCCATACCAGGGCATTAGGGTATCAAAGTACCGAGTACAAAATAGAATAGAGTAAATGATAGGCTGATATGACTTAGCAGCATAATGATGTGGAAAAGAAGTGATGTCTCACGTCCATGTGGATAACGTGGTAGCGACCAAGTGTGACATGTGGTAGGCATAATGGCATCTTTGGCCTATGATCTGATGGATCAAAATAGTGCTCAAAATTCAAAGTGTTCAATAGAGTTTGAAACCTAAATTACTAGATAGATCTCAGTGATCTGAATCCAATGAATTTCATTCCACTGAAATCTGACATCAGATGCTCCCGGAATCACGTTTTGTTCATTTTCGGAAACAACTAAAAAATTGGAATTTGGGTTGCTGGGATGCCTATTCAGCAGTCTGTACGCTAGCTCAACCATGACCTGGTAGGTTGAATGGTCCTCCATCGAACAATGAATGGTTGACACTTGGCATGGCATGCTTGGTTCCATTTGGTGAATTTTTATTGGTTCAGAGTTTGGTGCGGTGGCCCAATGAGGGAGAGCCACGTGGGCCAATCAGTGGCTACCATCTGGCCTCCTCATGGGCAACCAAAATTTTGTTTGAGACTAAACTTCCTCCATGATTTAAAACTTTAGACTTCCATAGTAGCATTATAGTGCTCCACCATCGTTCCACCGATGATTCTTGTAAAACTATGCACTGAGGTGATATTTAAACTTGCATGAACATGCCATTGGGGGAGGGGTCGGGCTAAGGCCTAGTCCGAGGCCACCCTACTACCATGAGAGAGATTGCAAGCGAGGCGCCAAGGGCTAGGCCTTAACCCAACCCATGACCATAGACTGCGTCCCAAACCATACACCAAAGCATCGCGTAAGAACTGGAGGCTAGCAAAGAGGGGTCAGACTCGAGGTCATATGACCCACCATAAAACTAGCGGTATGGATATGTTGGATTGGGGTCAACCCTAAGGAGTCCACCCCAAGTCATAGGATGACGATACGACCATGAGCGAACACTAAGAAGAGGGCTTAGATCTGTTAGCCCTCGACCCGGAATCTTTGACACCTAACACAGTCTCATGGTGCCACGTGACCATGATTTTCAAAACTAGGGGCTTAATGGGCGGGCTAACCATCCTACAATTTTGATAGTCAGGCGGGAGTTTAGGCAAAAATTGTGTGTCAGTTCTGGGTTCGTGGCACTCAAGCCAAGTTTAGGTCGAATTAGAGGATGGTTAGCTACAGAATTTCGGAGAAACTTGAAACACGCATAACTTTCTCAGTTTTTGGCCAAATGAGGTGCATAAGGAACCAAAATGGGGATTTTTGATTGTTCTAGAGCCATTGGAGACATTTTTTTTTATCATTATGAAACTGTAAATTGATTTAAACACATATTTTTTAGCATAATGAAAGAGGCCCAACATTAGAAGTTGGACCAGGAGATGTAGCCTAGGAGGGGTGAACTCCTTTATCATTTGATGTGTTTTGTATGTTGTTACGGTGCTGATGTCTTCTTTATTTTCTACAAAACTGAGATAAAAATCATGTTTAATGTTTTTATTAAATTGATCCTCTACCAAAAACACATATAATTTTAACTTGTAAATTGTTCAAAATATTCAAGTTTACACATTCAGGTCATTTTGGTACCAAAGAACAAGGTTATTATGAAGATTTGATTTGTTTGCAAGTGTTTTTATGACGCTTACAAGGTTGAAGCTTAAAATATGAGAAGGAGAACTTGTGGAGCCAAGATCTAAAATTGTTTCAAGGAGAACAAACACACCTCAAGATTCAATAGTCATGGCATATGAAGAAGGTCCTGAATGGATGTCTGAAGATGAGAAAACTTTCAAAAAAAACATTCTTTGAGATGTCTGAGATGGTTAAGGTTTTGCTTGATGAGAGGAATTCCATACTGTATGGAGAAAGTTCAAAACCTCATGGAGGAAAAGGAGACAAGCCTCCAAAAGGGAATGGAGTGAATGGTGACAAACCACCACCTTCACCTCCATCATCATCATCTTCATCCTCATCTTCAACTTCTTCTACCCTTTCAAAAACACATCCAAATTCCCCAAAGGGTCATGCTAAAACTCCTTTGCTTAAGCTTGACATTAATTTGGAATTTCCTATGTACAATGGAGAGGTAAATGCAGAGAGATTAGATAATTAGATTCATCAAATTGAAGTGTATTGCAGGATACAAAGAATCAAAGATGATGAAACCAAGATTCATCTTGCTTCACTTAGATTGGAAGGTGCAACACTAATTTGGTGGGAAGCCAAAACTCGATAGGACATGAAGAAAAATGAAAAGGTTTTATCCTCTTGGAATGATTTTGTTGTTGCAATAAGAAGGAAGAGTTATCCATTAGCACAGATGCAAAAAGATATTATGGATTGGCAAAACGTTAGGCAAGCTAAAGGGAAAAATGTGCAATCTTATACACAATAATTTAGGAAAAGATCTTTGATTTTTGGTATAGATTTGTCCTCACAAGATAATTTTCTCAAATACATTGGAGGATTGCATATTTATTTCAGACATACCATTCTCATGTTTAACCCTACAAAACTAGATGAAGTTTGTGTTCGAGCAACTCATTTAGAGG
Source organism: Pinus tabuliformis (assembly GCA_031772625.1). Taxonomy (NCBI): domain Eukaryota; kingdom Viridiplantae; phylum Streptophyta; class Pinopsida; order Pinales; family Pinaceae; genus Pinus; species Pinus tabuliformis. Next base: position 745,166,056 of record CM062818.1, read on the forward strand.
AAAGAAGGAAAAATGTTTATGAAGAAACTAGTGAGATTTCCTTTGAGTCTAGAGAAAAAGGAAAGGGTAAGTTTAAAGGAAAAGGAAAGAAGAATGTTTCCATCAAGATGGAGAAATAAAATCTTACATGTAAACACTATTCCAAAGAGGACCATGATGAAGATCATTGTTGAAAACTTCATACAAAAATGAGACACAAAACGTTTAAGAATAAGGAGAAGGAGAAGACAGCTACAACTACACAACATGATTTAGGTTCAGATTCTGGAGATGAAACAAACATCATAGAAATGGGTTTAAAAGGTAAGGACATTTCACGTACTATTTATTCAAATTGTCTCAATGAAACTCAATATGAAAAAAAAAAGGTTTCCATATTAGAGTCATTTCAAAACATACCAAGATAGATACATTACTTGATAATGGTTGACAAGAAAATCTTATCTCAGAAGACATTGTCAAGAAGTTGAATTTAGAAACCGTTCCTCATCCTAAATATTATCCTCTAGGTTGGATATGTGACAACGTAAAATTTCATGTAACAAAAAGATGTAAATTGAAATTTGCAATCACTACAACTTTTTAGATGAGGTAGAGCTTGATGTACTTCTGATTGATATATGTGGTAATGTTTTCGGAAGCCCATATCTATATGATAGGAGAGCTATTTTTCATCAAAATGAGAAAAAATATCATATGTTGAAGAATGGTATTGAGTACATTCTTAGATCACATGACAAGAATTTGAATGCATCTCTTGTAAATGCGAGACAAATGAAGAGGATTGTTAATGCTAGTTAGAACTTTGCATTGTTAATGATCAAACATGAAGATGTTGAGGAATATGAAGCCTTTTAAGGATATGAATCAAGTATGAAATCTGATTTCATTGATGTTTCTAATCCGCGTGCTAAGATGTTTCAGGATTCTAACATTTTGTCTCCTAAAAGAGGTAAACAAAATGAAGTAAATTTGCAGGAACATGCATCATTGTTGAACATTGGTGTGAACAAGATGCTAGTGTTAGAGAGTGCATAGGTAAAAGAGAAAATTGACAAAGAGGACATTGGTTCCAAAAATTATTCTTTTGGGTTTCATAATGTGTTGGATTTTAAAAGGGATGGTGCATCAAGTGATGGTGATCACATTTGGTCAATAGTCAAGCCAAGTACATGGTGTTGTGGGGAAAAGTATCCGACTCGGAATGACCCTATCCCTACTCTAAGGGTGATAGTTCCTTAGCAACAACTGAAAGTAAAGCTTTGATGTTTTTCCTTTATGAAAGTACAGAGAAGGAAGAAAAGATTGACCAACCGATGTCTTTCGCTTTTGTCGATCCTGTCTTCTCTCTTTGCCTCTTGTTCCCAGCTCCTTGCTCCTTTTGCCGGCCCAGCTACACAAAGATCCTGCAAAAACAAGAGAGGGAAACTACAAGAAACATGTACTCATAACTGATGCATGGATTAGAATGGATCAAATATACAGATAAAAACAATACATCATTGCAATACAAGTATATAGGAGAACAACAAAAGCTTTATTGATAGAAGATAAAGGTTCTGAGAAGGTTACAACCACAAATGGCTCCAATCCAGCAGCACCTCCCCAGCAGCAAGAAATCTCCTCTTCTCCTCTATAAAAGCAATCACCCAATAACTCTAACTGTAAACCAACAGCACTTCCTTACTTTGCACAAAATTCCAGCCCCCCTAGACCTCATAGAAGAGCTCTATATATAGGAGATTTGGAGAAAGGATGAGTCAGCTTGAGGCTGGTTTCAAGCTGACTAGTGTCCTCTCCCACTTCAGTTATACTTCAGTTCTTGAGTCCACTTGGAGATCCTTGCTTCCACTTGGAGTTTAAGAACCTCTTACTCATCACTGGGCGAATTCCCTGATCCAAGTGTCATTTTGGAAGCTTCCTGGGCATTGACACCTTGAGAAATGAGCCTGCCACTTGTCCAAACACGTTCAGCGCAGGTAGCTAGTGTTGGAGTTGACATTCAGCGCAGGTAGCTAGTGTAGCAGTTGACATTCAGTGCAGGTAGCCAGTGTAGCAGTTGACATTCAGTGCAGGTAGCCAGTGTAGCAGTTGACATGATCCAAAATTTCCTTGCTTTTGAGCATTTTCAGGTGGAGAACTGATTTTTAGTGCTATGGTTTGCTGACCTTGTTCCTCTAGGGGTAAGAACAACATGTTTAGGGACTTTGGATCCCTTTAATTATGGACATTTCATGCTTCATGCTGTGAGGCACAAAAATGTCTATAACAGTTGCCCCCTAAAGTATGAGGCCGTTTATCGGGTGAAATGCTTTATCCAGAGTGTCCGAAGTTCATTCAAGTGCTGAGAGGTGCCCTGTAATACAATACAATACAATACATTATTTTTCATTCTGTTTTCATGATCTAGCTGAGGCGGGCATTCCCATGCTCAGCTTTATAAATACATTTTGGTACATAGAACAGACGATCGTCTGATGGTAGACTGATAATTTTCTGCTGAAATTATCATCCTTTGAGTAGGATGATCATCTGCTGCAATGATGTACATGACAAATGCTTTTATATTTCCTGAATATGTATCGCAACCCGGATGGATGAAACTAGATCCGGGGTCTTCAAACTCGTTCGATCTTCACTCTAAGTACAAGTCGATCCATGTGAGAATTTCGCTGAAGTCGAACATGGAAAGACATCGCTTGATTACCGGTCAATGATGAAAACCGTTAACAAGCGCGAGAGGAATCACCGATAATGATAATGACCCTCAAGGTACTGCAGTACAATTCACGTGGCGTGAATAAAGGACTTGGCGTCGAACGCCACGCAAAATCTTCTGGTCGAAGGTCATTGATGTATACCTGTCGCCGGAAGTGAGAAACTTGCCATTGAGGCATGCAAGCTTCAAAGTACTGATGGGGTTGTTCCTAGATCAACTTCTTGGATAATGAGCTGAAGTCGACAAGAAGCGATCCGTCAAAGGAGGGCCTTAATGAATCCCACATCAATGACACGGAACGGAGCTAATGATTTTAGTGGAGCGACTCAGGATCAAACAAGTACTGTGACTCCTCATCTTGGTCAATCATCTAGTATTGGGCATCAGCAAATGGTCCAACAACCAGAGCTGGTTCGAACTCAACAACCGCAATTCCAGCAATCATATCAAGGACCTGAGCAACAAGTCTTTGTAAGTAATGGGCAACCATACTATAATGGTTATACCCATCAACCTTGTCAAAGTTGCCAACATTATGCTGGTATGCAAAGACCCACTGCTCAGGCGATTCCATCTTATCCTGGATATGCTTCGCCTAACCTGAATCAACAGTTGCCCTTTGTAGCAACTCTATAATTACCAGATCTAAACCGGCTGACGAATGATCCAATTGGTTATGCCCCTTGGTGGCCAGCGATTCCACACAAACTTCCATCAGACATTCCTAAATTTAATGGAAATCCAGGTGAAGACCCGTCGAATCACGTGATGACATTCCATCTATGGTGTTCATCAAACACCCTGAATGATGATTCGATAAGACTTCGCCTTTTTCAGAGGACGTTAACGGGTCCAGCGGCAAAATGGTATATTGAATTGCCTAGAGCTTCGTTCGACAACTTCAGTGCCTTAGCCACAACCTTTTTAACCCATTTTCAATTGCCGATAAGGTATGAAACGGGAACAAAACTCCTTACCAACTTCAAACAGACAACGGCCACTCATATATCTGATCATATACATGAATGGCGACGTCGTCGTAGGATGGTAAAAACATATGTTCCCGATCAGCTATTAGCTGAATGGTTTATAAAGTCATTACTTCCGGCCATAACGGAAGATGTGGCCAAGGGGGGAGTCGTAACAGAAGAGCAAGTTATAGCTCGTGCGCAATATCTAGACTTGGTTTATACTCAGTCTGGCACGCTCTATGACAAAATGCCTGACGCCCCTAGACCGGAATTCTCAATTCCTCCTCCTCCTAAATCAAACAATGACTCTCACGCCGGCGATGACGTGATCGGCAAGCACAAAATTTACAGTCAAAATGCAAATGAAAAACTTCTTGCCTCAGAAGTAAATGCCATGTCGACCGACAAGGGCAAACAACTGAAGCAACCAGGGGGCAAGAAGAAAAAGACAGGAAGAAAAAGGAAACCCCCAGCAGGGTGTCATATATGCGATGAGGATCATTGGACGAAATATTGTCCACACATAGCTGAAGTTAAGAAACTCTTCAAGAGTTCAAAAACCGCAGCAGTATTGACTGATCCGTTTCCTAATCTAGGTCAAAATATGGTTGCTAATCAAAATGCTTCCGGATCCCAAGTGCTTATGTTGTCTACCTCAAAGCAACAGAATAATGATTTGACAAGGAATAAAGATTACAGGAATCCAAAACTGTCGAACAACAAGGTTAACGAACGACCTAGTAGTTCAACAACAACTTTGACCGAAGTTGTGCCACCCATCATTCCTAAGCCAATGATAAAGTCGCCAAAGGGAGTAGTACACAAATCGACATTTAATCCTCGTGCCAAAGAAGCACAGAATTATAATATAGTAAAGGACCTGGCCCAATCGCCGTCCACTATGTCGACACTTGAGGTACCACAAAATTACCCCTCCCAAGAGCAAGCTTTATTATCAGCAATAGGTGGGATTGGCCCAATGGATTCCAATCTTGTGGCCTTTGATCATAAAGGATATGACCCGCAATTACCAGCTCAACTAGCTTTCCTTATTCAAGTGAAAGCCCTCAACAAAACTGTTCATCGAACAATTATTGATGAGGGGGCATCTACATGTCTTATGTCGATGAGTTGCTGGAAAGATTTAGGCTCACCACCCTTGTCGAAATCGTCAACGACGTTAAAAGCATTTGATGGACGATCATACACTCCATACGGGATTTTAAGTAACTTGCAAGTTGAACTGGGGGGAAAAACAGTAGGAATTGATGTTGAAGTAATTGATGGAAACCTTGATTACAACATCCTACTTGGAAGACCATGGATCTATGCCATGGCCGCAGTTGTGTCGACCTACTTCAGGAAGATTGCATTCCCCTTCTAAGGGGGAATTACAATCGTTGACCAACAAACTTTTCTCCACGACAGTTCACAAGTTACAGGAAGCATTCCAATGATCCATGGAAGGAATCATTTGCTCCAAAATATCGGAGTAGGTCTCCTAAAAGACCCTGCCTTAATGGGTACTTTCGCCCTACCGCCTCCAAGTAATCTGGCGGGAGTGGCCACGGTGGAAACCTACAAAATGAAATCTAATCCAATCTTCTGTTTGGATTCGGAAGACTCCTAGATATTTTGTCGGCTCCAGTTTGTTGTGGGGAAAATTATCCGACTCGGAATGACCCTATCCCTACTCTAAGGGTGATAGTTCCTTAGCAACAACTGAAAGTAAAGCTTTGATATTTTTCCTTTATGAAAGTACAGAGAAGGAAGAAAAGATTGACCAACCGATGTCTTTCGCTTTTGTCGATCCTGTCTTCTCTCTTTGCCTCTTGTTCCCAGCTCCTTGCTCCTTTTGCCGACCCAGCTACACAAAGATCCTGCAAAAACAAGAGAGGGAAACTACAAGAAACATGTACTCATAAGTGATGCATGGATTAGAATGGATCAAATATACAGATAAAAACAATACATCATTGCAATACAAGTATATAGGAGAACACCAAAAGCTTTATTGATAGAAGATAAAGGTTCTGAGAAGGTTACAACCATAAATGGCTCCAATCCAGCAGCACCTCCCCAGCAGCAAGAAATCTCCTCTTCTCCTCTATAAAAGCAATCACCCAATAACTCTAACTGTAAACCAACAGCACTTCCTTACTTTGCACAAAATTCCAGCCTCCTGAGCTCATAGGAGAGAGCTCAATATATAGATGAATTGAGAAAGGATGAGTCAGCTTGCAACTGATGTGTAGCTGCCTTGTGTCCTCTCTCTCTTCAGTTAATCTTTAGTTGATCTTCAGTTCTTGAGTCCACTTGGTGAACCTTGCTTCCACTTGGAGAAACAAAGCCTCTGACTCATCACAAGGCGAAATACCTAATCCAAGTGTCATTTTTGGAAGATTCCAAAGCAATGACTCACTGTGCCACTTGTCCTTTATCGCTCAGCGCAGGTGGCCTTCATTGGTTTTGACTTTCAGCGCAGGTACAAGGAGGAGCAGTTGACATTCAGCGCAGATGCTCAGTGGAGCAGCTGACATGATCCAAAAATAGCCTGTTTTTGAGTGTTTTCAGGTGGAGAACTGATAGGAAGTGCTGTGGTTTGCTGACCTTGTTCCTCTAGGGGTAAGAAAAACATGTTTAGGGACTGAGGATCCCTGTAATTATTGACATTTCATGCTCCATGCTGCGAGGCACAAAAATGTCTATAACAGTTGCCCCCTAAAGTATGAGGTCGTTTATCGGGTGAAATGCTTTATCCAGAGGGTCCGAAGTTCATTCAAGTGCTGAGAGGTGCCCTGTAATACAATACAATACAATATATTATTTTTCATTCTGTTTTCATGATCTAGCTGAGGCGGGCATTCCCATGCTCAGCTTTATAAATACATTTTGGTACATAGAACAGACGATCGTCTGATGGTAGACTGATAATTTTCTGCTGAAATTATCATCCTTTGAATAGGATGATCATCTGCTGCAATGATGTACATGACAAATGCTTTTATATCTCCTGAATATGTATCGCAGCCCGGATGGATGAAACTAGATCCGGGGTCTTCAAACTCGTTCGATCTTCACTCTAAGTACAAGTCGATCCATGTGAGAATTTCGCTGAAGTCGAACATGGAAAGACATCGCTTGATTACCGGTCAATGATGAAAAACCGTTAACAAGCGCGAGAGGAATCACCGATAATGATAATGACCCTCAAGGTACTGCAGTACAATTCACGTGGCGTGAATAAAGGACTTGGCGTCGAACGCCACGCAAAATCTTCTGGTCGAAGGTCATTGATGCATACCTATCGCCGGAAGTGAGAAACTTGCCATTGAGGCATGCAAGCTTCAAAGTACTGATGGGGTTGTTCCTAGATCAACTTCTTGGATAATGAGCTGAAGTCGACAAGAAGCAATCCGTCAAAGGAGGGCCTTAATGAATCCCACATCAATGACACGGAACGGAGCTAATGATTTTAGTGGAGGTGAAAACAAACTGTGACATATGATTCAGGGTGGCGATCATGAATGGATGAAGGATAATGTATGGCAGTGGATGGGACACGGTTGACACTTTCAGAATGACCTCTCTTGAACATATAACGACACTGATGCGATGGATCGGTAGCATTACCCCAAAATGTGGATGGTTTGGCGAAGACCATGGTGATGAGACCGGTGAATGAAACAACCCAACCTGATGTGGTACGGAAGAAAAGTGTCATGTTCAATAGCGACTTGCTACCATTAAGCTTTGATGTTCTCCCAATTTTTCCCCAGTCATTTCTGACCAGTACCTCTTTATTTTTGTCAAGCTTGAGGTGGATAACATATGCTTGTTCTATAACCTGCCCTTCGGGCAAGCCCATCGCTATGATTTAACGAGCTTAGCGATAGGGAAACTCGTTCTCGTCTAAAGACAAGTTTGTCGCTATTTAATCATTTTAACGAGTCTAACGACAAGGAAAACTCGGTCCTTTTCATTTTTAGAGAGTCTGAAAAGGTACAGAAAGTTAACTCCATAATTCCTTTTTCGTCATCTAATCCCTTAAGTCCGAAAAAGTATAAAACAATACAGAAGGGATGGGTGTTCGGTACTTTTAACGAGCCGAACAAGACAAGCGCTCGATATTTTTGTGTAATAATCCCTCAGGTCCAAAAAGATTAAAGTCTAAAAGAGGGATAGCTCTTCCGGTCCCTTTAACGAGCTGGAAGGCCAGAACTCGGCAAACTTTTCATATTTTACGAGTCAGAAAAGAGCTCAAAGATGACTCGTCTTTTGAGGAACGAGTGATAAACAGGGATAGCAACTGATTCCAGGTACAAATTGGAATTTTCCAATCACGGCAGTGTCACAAGGATGGCTAGGTGAAATCACTCTTCGCAGATGTTCCTCAAAATGGGTAAACACACAAATGGAAGTGAATGATCGGCCAAATGAAAAGTGGAGGTGACGGGTGCAAACACGACCAAGGCTTTTATGGCTGATGAATTTTCGATCTCAAATGGTTGTTTACCGGTTCATTTTTTCTGGATGAGCTTGAACTCTAAGGGAAAGCCTGCTCACAATCTTATGTTTATTTTTTAACGAGCATGAACTATGTGCTAAAACTGCTCGGATCTTGCGTTTATTTTTTAACGAGCATGAACTATGTGCTAAAACTGCTCGATGATAAGTTAGCATGCCCCCAGCATAATAACGCAAATCGAGGTGCATGCCCCCCAAGCTTCATTGCATTCAACTCGGTGATTGGAATGAAGGTTTACCTTTGAGATTTGGAAAGGGGATTGGTTTCATTTTTTAATGAGGTTGACACAGTAAAAGAACTATCCTCATGACTCCTTGTTTCATTTTTTAACGAGGTTGACACGAGATAAGAACCGTCCTCGGTGTCCAGATCCATTAGATATAGAAGGTTTCATATTCCACTGTGGCCACTTCCGCCAGATTACTCGGAGGCGGTAGGGCAAAAGTACCCATTAAGGTAGGGTCGTTTAGGAGACCTACTCCGATATCTTGGAGCGAATGATTGCTTCCATGGACGTCGTCGTAGGATGGTAAAAACATATGTTCCCGATCAGCTATTAGCTGAATGGTTTATAAATTCATTACTTCCGGCCATAACGGAAGATGTGGCCAAGGGGGGAGTCGTAACAGAAGAGCAAGTTATAGCTCGTGCGCAATATCGAGACTTGGTTTATACTCAGTCTGGCACGCTCTACGACAAAATACCTGACGCCCCTAGACCGGAATTTTCAATCCCTCCTCCTCCCGGATCAAATAGTGACTCTCATGCCAGTGATGGCGTGATTGGAACTGCAAACGCTAAGTCGACAAAGGATTCAAATAAGAAAGCCCGTAAGACTTCGAATCAAAAAGCAAATCAAGAAATTCTTGCTTCGGAGGTAAATGCTGTATCTACGGATAAAGGCAAAAACTTCAATCAACCAGGAAGCAAGAAGAAACAAAACAAAGGGAAGAAGAAGAAACAGGGTGAGTCATCCCCTCAAAAAACTTCTTCAAGCCCTCCTAAGAAAGGGAAACCAAAGAGTCCATGTCATATATGCGATGAGGATCATTGGACAGCAGATTGTCCATACAAAGCTGAGCTTAAAAGATTCTTTAAGAGTTCGAAAACCTCAGCTGTGTTGACTGATCCGTTTCCCAATCAAGGTCAAAATCTGGTTGGTATTGGAAATGCTTCCCCGTCGCAAGTGCTAATGTTATCGATCTCTAAGCAACAAAATGATGCTTTGATTTCGACAAGCAGCAAAGATTACAGGAATCCACAGATGTCGAACGACAAAGGTAAAGATCAACCTAGTAGTTCGACAACAACTTCGGTAGAAGTTGTACCCCCCATCACGCATGAGTTAACAATAAAACCACCAAAGGGAGTAGTACACAAGTCGACGTTTAATCCTCGCGCCAGAGCGACGCAGCATTATAACATAGTGGAAGATTTGGCCCAATCGCCATCTACTATGTCGACTCTTGAGGTACTGCAAAATTGCCCATCCCAAAGGCAGGCATTGTTATCAGCAATTGGTGGAGTGGATCCTAAAGATTCCAATCTTGTATCCTTTGATCATAGAGGATATGATCCTCAGTTACCAGCGCAACTAGCTTTCCTTATTCAAGTGAAAGCCCTCAACAAGACTGTTCACCGAACAATTATTGATGAGGGGGCATCTACATGTATCATGTCGATGAGTTGCTGGAAAACTCTCGGATCTCCAACCTTGTCGCGATCTTCGACGGCACTAAAAGCATTCGACGGAAGGACATACACCCCGTACGGCATCCTAAATAACTTGAAGGTTGAACTGGGGGGAAAAACAGTAGAAATTGATGTTGAAGTAATCGACGGAAACCTTGATTACAACATCCTACTGGGAAGGCCCTGGATATATGCCATGGCCGCAATTGTGTCGACCTACTTCAAGAAGATTGCATTTCCCTTCCAAGGGGGGATTACAATCGTCGACCAACAAACATTTCTCCCCAATAGTTCACAAGTTACGGGAAGCGTTCCGATGATCCATGGAAGCAATCATTCGCTCCAAGATATCGGAGTAGGTCTCCTAAAAGACCCTACCTTAATGGGTACTTTTGCCCTACCGCCTCCGAGTAATCTGGCGGAAGTGGCCACAGTGGAATATGAAACCTTCTATATCTAATGGATCTGGACACCGAGGACGGTTCTTATCTCGTGTCAACCTCGTTAAAAAATGAAACAAGGAGTCATGAGGATAGTTCTTTTACTATGTCAACCTCATTAAAAAATGAAACCAATCCCCTTTCCAAATCTCAAAGGTAAACCTTCATTCCAATCACCGAGTTGAATGCAATGAAGCTTGGGGGGCATGCACCTCGATTTGCGTTATTATGCTGGGGGCATGCTAACTTATCATCGAGAAGTTTTAGCACATAGTTCATGCTCGTTAAAAAATAAACGCAAGATCCGAGCAGTTTTAGCACATAGTTCATGCTCGTTAAAAAATAAACATAAGATTGTGAGCAGGCTTTCCCTTAGAGTTCAAGCTCATCCAGAAAAAATGAACCGGTAAATAACCATTTGAGATCGAAAATTCATCAGCCATAAAAGCCTTGGTCGTGTTTGCACCCGTCACCTCCACTTTTCATTTGGCCGATCATTCACTTCCATTTGTGTGTTTACCCATTTTGAGGAACATCTGCGAAGAGTGATTTCACCTAGCCATCCTTCTGACACTGCCGTGATTGGAAAATTCCAATTTGTACCTGGAATCAGTTGCTATCCCTGTTTATCACTCGTTCCTCAAAAGACGAGTCATCTTTGAGCTCTTTTCTGACTCGTAAAATATGAAAAGTTTGCCGAGTTCTGGCCTTCCAGCTCGTTAAAGGGACCGGAAGAGCTATCCCTCTTTTAGACTTTAATCTTTTTGGACCTGAGGGATTATTACACAAAAAGATCGAGCGCTTGTCTTGTTCGGCTCGTTAAAAGTACCGAACACCCATCCCTTCTGTATTGTTTTATACTTTTTCGGACTTAAGGGATTAGATGACGAAAAAGGAATTATGGAGTTAACTTTCTGTACCTTTTCAGACTCTCTAAAAATGAAAAGGACCGAGTTTTCCTTGTCGTTAGACTCGTTAAAATGATTAAATAGCAACAAACTTGTCTTTAGACGAGAACGAGTTTCCCTATCACTAAGCTCGTTAAATCATAGCGATGGGCTTGCCCGAAGGGCAGGTTATAGAACAAGCATATGTTATCCTCCTCAAGCTTGACAAAAATAAAGAGGTACTGGTCAGAAATGACTGGGGAAAAATTGGGAGAACATCAAAGCTTAATGGTAGCAAGTCGCTCTTGAACATGACACTTTTCTTCCGTACCACATCGGGTTGGGTTGTTTCATTCACCGGTCTCATCACCATGGTCTTCGCCAAACCATCCACATTTTGGGGTAATGCTACCGATCCATCGCATCAGTGTCGTTATATGTTCAAGAGAGGTCATTCTGAAAGTGTCAACCGTGTCCCATCCACTGCCATACATTATCCTTCATCCATTCATGATCGCCACCCTGAATCATATGTCACAGTTTGTTTTAACCTCCACTAAAATCATTAGCTCCGTTCCGTGTCATTGATGTGGGATTCATTAAGGCCCTCCTTTGACGGATCGCTTCTTGTCGACTTCAGCTCATTATCCGAGAAGTTGATCTAGGAACAACCCCATCAGTACTTTGAAGCTTGCATGCCTCAATGGCAAGTTTCTCACTTCCGGCGACAGGTATACATCAATGGCCTTCGACCAGAAGATTTTGCGTGGCGTTCGACGCCAAGTCCTTTATTCACGCCACGTGAATTGTACTGCAGTACCTTGAGGGTCATTATCATTATCGGTGATTCCTCTCGCACTTGTTAACGATTTTCATCATTGACTGGTAATCAAGCGATGTCTTTCCATGTTCGACTTCAGCGAAATTCTCACATGGATCGACTTGTACTTAGAGTGAAGATCGAACGAGTTTGAAGACCCCGGATCTAGTTTCATCCATCCGGGCTGCGATACATATTCAGGAAATATAAAAGCATTTGTCATGTACATCATTGCAGCAGATGATCATCCTACTCAAAGGATGATAATTTCAGCAGAAAATTATCAGTCTACCATCAGACGATCGTCTGTTCTATGTACCAAAATGTATTTATAAAGCTGAGCATGGGAATGCCCGCCTCAGCTAGATCATGAAAACAGAATGAAAAATAATGTATTGTATTGTATTGTATTACAGGGCACCTCTCAGCACTTGAATGAACTTCGGACCCTCTGGATAAAGCATTTCACTCGATAAACGGCCTCATACTTTAGGGGGCAACTGTTATAGACATTTTTGTGCCTCGCAGCATAGAGCATGAAATGTCGATAATTACAGGGATCCAAAGTCCCTAAACATGTTGTTCTTACCCCTAGAGGAACAAGGTCAGCAAACCACAGCACTTCCTATCAGTTCTCCACCTGAAAACACTAAAAAACAGGCTATTTTTGGATCATGTCAGCTGCTCCACTGAGCATCTGCGCTGAATGTCAACTGCTCCTCCTTGTACCTGCTCTGAAAATCAAAACCAATGAAGGCTACCTGCGCTGGGCGAGATTGGCCAAGTGGCACAGTCATTCTGCAAGGTGTCAACTGCCCAGGAAGCTTCCAAACTGACACTTCGTTCAAGGAATTCGCCCTATGATGAGTAAGAGGTACTTGATCTCCATGTGGAAGCAAGGATCTCCAAGTGGACTCAAGAACTGAAGTTTAACTGAAGAGGGAGAGGACACAAGGCAGCTTTATGTCAGTCTCAAGCTGACTCATCCTTTCTCCTTCTACCCTATATATAGAACTCTCTCATGAGGTCTAGGGAGGCTGCAATTTTGTGCAAAGTAAGGAAGTGCTGTTGGTTTACAGTTAGAGTTATTGGGTGATTGCTTTTATAGAGGAGAAGAGGAGATTTCTTGCTGCTGGGGAGGTGCTGCTGGATTGGAGCCATTTATGGTTGTAACCTTCTCAGAACCTTTATCTTCTATCAATAAAGCTTTTGGTGTTCTCCTATATACTTGTATTGCAATGATGTATTGTTTTTATCTGTATATTTGATCCATTCTAATCCATGCATCAGTTATGAGTACATGTTTTTTGTAGTTTCCCTCTCTTGTTTTTGCAGGATCTTTGTGTAGCTGGGTCGGCAAAAGGAGCAAGGAGCTGGGAACAAGAGGCAAAGAGAGAAGACAGGATCGACAAAAGCGAAAGACATCGGTTGGTCAATCTTTTCTTCCTTCTCTCTACTTTCATAAAGGAAAAATATCAAAGCTTCACTTTCAGTTGTTGCTAAGGAACTATCACCCTTAGAGTAGGGATAGGGTCATTCCGAGTCGGATACTCTGGGGGCATGCAAAAGATCCGAGCAGTTTTAACGCAATCTTCATGCTCGTTAAAAAATAAATAAAAGCAGTGAGCAATGTTCCCTCCAGAGTTTAAGCTCATTTTTATCTAAAAAAAGAACCTATCCCGGTAAATAACCTTTTGAGATCGTAAATCCATCAGCCATAAAAGCCTTGGTCGTGTTTGTGCACCGTCACCTCCACTTTTCATTTGGCCGATCATTCACCTCCATTTGTGTGTTTACCTCTTTTGAGAAACAGCTGCGAAGAGTGATTTCACCTAGCCATCCTTGTGACACTGCCGTGATTGGAGAATTCCAACCTGCACTGAATGTCAACTGCTACACTGGCTACCTGCACTGAATGTCAACTGCTACACTGGCTACCTGCGCTGAATGTCAACTCCAACACTAGCTACCTGCGCTGAACGTGTTTGGACAAGTGGCAGGCTCATTTCTCAAGGTGTCAATGCCTAGGAAGCTTCCAAAATGACACTTGGATCAGGGAATTCGCCCAGTGATGAGTAAGAGGTTCTTAAACTCCAAGTGGAAGCAAGGATCTCCAAGTGGACTCAAGAACTGAAGTATAACTGAAGTGGGAGAGGACACTAGTCAGCTTGAAGCCAGCCTCAAGCTGACTCATCCTTTCTCCAAATCTCCTATATATAGAGCTCTCTCATGAGGTCTAGGGAGGCTGGAATTTTGTGCAAAGTAAGGAAGTGCTGTTGGTTTACAGTTAGAGTTATTGGGTGATTGCTTTTATAGAGGAGAAAAGGAGATTTCTTGCTGCTGGGGAGGTGCTGCTGGATTGGAGCCATTTATGGTTGTAACCTTCTCAGAACCTTTATCTTCTATCAATAAAGCTTTTGGTGTTCTCCTATATACTTGTATTGCAATGATGTATTGTTTTTATCTGTATATTTGATCCATTCTAATCCATGCATCAGTTATGAGTACATGTTTCTTGTAGTTTCCCTCTCTTGTTTTTGCAGGATCTTTGTGTAGCTGGGCCGGCAAAAGGAGCAAGGAGCTGGGAACAAGAGGCAAAGAGAGAAGACAGGATCGACAAAAGCGAAAGACATCGGTTGGTCAATCTTTTCTTCCTTCTCTGTACTTTCATAAAGGAAAAATATCAAAGATTTACTTTCAGTTGTTGCTAAGGAACTATCACCCTTAGAGTAGGGATAGGGTCATTCCGAGTCGGATACTTTTCCCCACATGGGTGAGGCTTGCTTTTCCCCAAAGATGGTTACTGCTTGTCGCAATAAGGGAATTCCTACTTGGGCATTGCCCACCTCTTTAGACAAAGGTGAATGACTCTTTTGCCAAACACATAACTTTAACAAAAGAATACTATTCCAGAACAACCCCTCTTCCATCGACGGACGGGGTACGGACTAGTCATATTCTTCTGCGGAAATTCTACCTTATACCAAGGGTTTCTTCTGCCCGAAGCAGACTAGGGTGCATGCCCCCTGGGTTCCAGTCTTTCTTTCCGAATCACTCGCACTCATCGGGAAGGAGGACTGGGGGCGGAGGCGAATCTTGTGTGAACAGACCATTTAGGAATGGTATTTGACTATTTGCGATGCGAGATCCCGGAAATGAAAGTTGGTCTACGAGCTTGACCACCCTTCCTTCGTGTGGAAAACACATTACTCTAAAGAGTGAGGAGACTATCGCTCCCATGCAATAAATATAGTCACGTCCAAGGAGTAGGTTATAATCCAAGGGTCCTTGGACGACCATCACGTTCAAATTAACGGTCTTCCCTTTCAATGTAACAGGCACATTGGGGAGGATTCCTAATGGTCGACTGGTTCCTTTATCAAAACCTGAGAGATTTCTTAACTCAGGTAAAAGCGTCGGGGAACCCAGTGCTTTCCAAGCAACAGAGGAAAGGATACTCACAGACGCCCCTTCATCAATGATAGTACCAGCCATGATCATTCTATAGATCTGGACAATGATTCTGAATGGTACACTGGCTGGTAACCGGGGTCTGCCTAGTTGATTCCAATCAAAGGATACAACCAGGTTGCTTGGTGGTGGGACCGAATATACGGCCGGATATGACCCTGATGATGTTCCTTCCTGCGATAAAGGAATGGGCGCATTGCCCTGACGCTCATCAGAGTCGGTGCTGATGAAAAGAACCTGGATGGTGTCATCCTTATTCTCTTCAGTGAGGGTGTCGCTGTCGCATGAAGATGACTCTTCAGCGACGGTGTCATTTGAAGATGAAACTTCTGGAGGTAGAACCGGGTCAACTGCCGTATCGACCTTTGGACTTTCGTCCGGTCTGGATTCAGTAGGTTCATTTTCAGTGACTGACGCTTCAGCCGACCACTTGAGCGGGCCAGCTGTATTTTCAACCAACGAAGGACTTGGCACGAGTTTTTTGTATCCAGGAGGAAGTTTTACCGGTGAAACCGGACGATCTTCCAAAACTCTCTTCGCTTCGTCTAAGAAGGGACAACGGTGGATGGCATGACTGCCTTCACACAACTTACAGGGGAATCTTACTCCCCCTTTTTGTCTTGATCCTTCACTTTCGCTGGTTGACGGAAAGCCATCAACCTGATTGTCAGAGGTTGATGCCCCCGAATTGTGCAGACGAGGGGACCAGTCCCTTAGTATCCGGGGAATACAGGGACAATCTCTGTGGAAATGGTCTCCTCTACATATGACACATGGCGATTTAGGCCCGGTCTGTGCAGTGGGTGGGTTTTCGTCAGATGTCTTTTGCTTGCCCCCAGTCGCCTTAGGCTCCTTCTTCTTCTTTTCTTTCTTCTTCTTTTCCTTCTTCTCCTTGGGAGGCTGACTTTTGCCGGCTCTACCTTGCGAAGATGAAGGATTGGAGGAAGAGTTATCAGAAGTAGAAGGCTGGTGGGAAGCTCTAGACTGATCTAACAGTTGACTCGATTGATCAGGAACCATGGTGGCCTGAACTACATTGGTCGAGAACAGCCAAACTGGCAGGCCTATTGTCAGTCCTGGAAGCGACAATGTGGCCATATGGGGCGCACCAACTTCTCCCCAAGAGGAGAAAGGACTAGGATTTCCATCTTGTGGACTTCCTTGGTTGGGGCGTTCCATGTTCTCAACTCACAGATCAACGCGGGAATAAGAGGTGATTATGTTCCGTTTAAAATGAATTTTATAACGACGCTTTATTAGACACAACTTTGCTTTTTCATGTTTTAAGAGTCGAGAAGAAGCTAAAGATGACTCTAGTCGCCTTCGATGTATTAACGAGCCCGAAGTGACAAGTACTGTGACTCCTCATCTTGGTCAATCATCTAGTATTGGGCATCAGCAAATGGTCCAACAACCAGAGCTGGTTCGAACTCAACAACCGCAATTCCAGCAATCATATCAAGGACCTGAGCAACAAGTCTTTGTAAGTAATGGGCAACCATACTATAATGGTTATACCCATCAACCTTGTCAAAGTTGCCAACATTATGCTGGTATGCAAAGACCCACTGCTCAGGCGATTCCATCTTATCCTGGATATGCTTCGCCTAACCTGAATCAACAGTTGCCCTTTGTAGCAACTCTAGAATTACCAGATCTAAACCGGCTGATGAATGATCCAATTGCTTATGGCCCTTGGTGGCCAGCGATTCCACACAAACTTCCATCAGACATCCAGCGGAGTCGCCAGTTTGTTGTGGGGAAAAGTATCCGACTCGGAATGACCCTATCCCTACTCTAAGGGTGATAGTTCCTTAGCAACAACTGAAAGTAAAGCTTTGATATTTTTCCTTTATGAAAGTACAGAGAAGGAAGAAAAGATTGACCAACCGATGTCTTTCGCTTTTGTCGATCCTGTCTTCTCTTTTTGCCTCTTGTTCCGAGCTCCTTGCTCCTTTTGCCGGCCCAGCTACACAAAGATCCTGCAAAAACAAGAGAGGGAAACTACAAGAAACATGTACTCATAACTGATGCATGGATTAGAATGGATCAAATATACAGATAAAAACAATACATCATTGCAATACAAGTATATAGGAGAACACCAAAAGCTTTATTGATAGAAGATAAAGGTTCTGAGAAGGTTACAACCACAAATGGCTCCAATCCAGCAGCACCTCCCCAGCAGCAAGAAATCTCCTCTTCTCCTCTATAAAAGCAATCACCCAATAACTCTAACTGTAAACCAACAGCACTTCCTTACTTTGCACAAAATTCCAGCCCCCCTAGACCTCATAGAAGAGCTCTATATATAGGAGATTTGGAGAAAGGATGAGTCAGCTTGAGGCTGGTTTCAAGCTGACTAGTGTCCTCTCCAACTTCAGTTATACTTCAGTTCTTGAGTCCACTTGGAGATCCTTGCTTCCACTTGGAGTTTAAGAACCTCTTACTCATCACTGGGCGAATTCCCTGATCCAAGTGTCATTTTGGAAGCTTCCTGGGCATTGACACCTTGAGAAATGAGCCTGCCACTTGTCCAAACACGTTCAGCGCAGGTAGCTAGTGTTGGAGTTGACATTCAGCGCAGGTAGCCAGTGTAGCAGTTGACATTCAGTGCAGGTAGCCAGTGTAGCAGTTGACATTCAGTGCAGGTAGCCAGTGTAGCAGTTGACATGATCCAAAATTGCCTTGTTTTTGAGCGTTTTCAGGTGGAGAACTGATTTTTAGTGCTGTGGTTTGCTGACCTTGTTCCTCTAGGGGTAAGAACAACATGTTTAGGGACTTTGGATCCCTTTAATTATGGACATTTCATGCTTCATGCTGTGAGGCACAAAAATGTCTATAACACATGGATAGACATGGTAAGCATCGTCATGTCAACAATGTTCAATGTGAGAAGAATTTGAGATTGTTTAAGTTTAGTTTGATTGGAGACTGAGGAGGGACTATGTTTATTACTTCAAAATCACTTTTTTCTACATATTCCACAGAAGTCCAAGACTCCAAAATGAGGTAAAATGATGTATTTTCATGAAAAGCTCAAAATGACAAATTCAGTCAAAGTTCAGTGGATTGAGACTGGAAGGGTGAGGGAAATGTAGCCTTATCTATTTTTTGACTGTTAAAGAGATTTTAGAGGTCCAAAATCTTCAAATTGGGAGTGATCCGGTGGATCAAAATAATGCTCAAAATTCAAAGTGTTCAACAGAGCTCGAAACCTAAGCGAATGGATAGATCTCGAAGATCTGAACCTAACGCAATTCATTTAACTCAAATATGACATCACATTTTCCCAGAATCTCATTCTGTTCGTTTTGGGAAACAACTAAAAAAGTTGAAATTTGGGTTGCATGGATGCCTAGTCAGCAGTTTGTATGCTGACTGGGCCATGACTTGGTAGGTTGATTAGTCCTACATCAACCAATGAATGGTTGACAGTTGGCACAACATTGTTGGTTCCATTTGGTGTTTTTTTATTAGTTCAAAGTTTGGTGTCATGGCCCAATGAAGGAGAGCCACGTGGGCCAATCAGTGGTTTCCACGTGGCCTCCTCATGGCGACCCAAAATTTTGTTTAAGGCTGACCTGCCTCTACGAGATTCAAACTTGAGACCTCCATGGTGACAGTTCAGTTCTCCACCACTGTACCAATAGTGGTTCTTGTAAAACTATACGCCAAGGTGATATTTAAAATTTCATGAATGTGTGATTGGGGGAGGAGCCAGGCTAAGCCCTAACCCCTGGCCACCCAGTGCCACCAGACCTTAGGCAGGGGGCCAAAGGGCTAGGCCCTATCCCGATAGATGGCCATAGCCAACATCCCAAACCATACACTAGAGTAGTGCGTAAGAACCAAAGGCTAGTGGAGAGGGTCCAACCATGGGGGCTAGCCCTAGGTTCGTATGACTTGCCATAAAATTGAGGGCACAAATATGTTGGATGGTGGCTAGCCCTGAGGGGACTAGGCCCAGGTCACAAGATGACCATATGACCAGGAGCACATGCTAAATAGAGGGCTTAGATCCAGTAGCCCTTGACTTGGAATCTTCGACACCCAACACTATTTCATGGCACAACGTGACCATGATTTTTGAAAATGGGGGATTAATGGGTGGTCTAACTGTTAATCTTATAATATGGATGTTAGTAAAGCATCCTCATCAACAAGGATGCATGAATTGAATTCATTAGAGGAAATCAATTAAGACCATGCTTATAGCATAGGGTTACAAGGAGTTAATGTTTAGCACTTGGAGCCAAAGTGGTGATGGAAATCAATTAGAGAATCTAGAAAAATGAATGGTTAAGAAAGTATCCATGTTAAAAATCACTTATTAAATGGATTCACTACAATGATGGTTTAAGACCATGGTTCCAACACAAGGTCGTGAGGTATTAAAATTTTGGAGCTTTGAGTTGAAGGTACTAAGATGAAAGTATGGATATTCATGTATTCATTGAACTCAAATAGTGTGCTCAACAATTGACCTACTCACCAGATTCATTGCAACAATGTATTAAGGAAATGATCATAACACTTGGTCATGACCATTGCCTTGGTCATAGCACTTGGTCATGTAGAAGAGAGCTAGTAGGAAAAGGTGTTAAGGAAGGTTTTAAAGGAAGAATTATAGGTTTTCACCATGTATAAATATGAAAGATCTATAAGTGAATATTGTAGGAGCATAGGGAATCTTCATTATTTCATAGCCGAATGGTGTGTGCACATGCATGAGGAGAGCACATGCATGAATTTAGCCAAGTGTGTAAGCTATACGTAAGTAGGGGATGGCCAACATGAGATATGGACTCATAAGAAATGAGATAGAGAGAACAAAGAGAGTCATTGGTAGATATGATAAATAACATGCATAAAGAGAATGTATACATGAAATGTACTTGCATGGGAGAATTTAAAGAGATATGAACCAGTGAAGGAATATGCAACATGGTAAAAGACGACAAGTTAATCTAAACATAATAGATTATTTATGAAATCAAACTTCAGTGATTCATAATTATTGGAAAACATTTTTCAGAATAATCACATAACATTTATTTGATTGAGGTAAAGGAAATGGAGGGAGACATAATTCAAGAAGTATGAATGTATAAGAATTAAAAAAAGCTCCTCTGGATCAAGTCTCATAATATGATGAAATAGAGATATGACAGGAAAAAGATACTGGATCAGTAGATCCAAAGGGGACCAGTGTCAACAAAAAGTTGGTGCTTCGAAATTTAAGGGGATTGGTGTCTGTTGAAAGTTGATGCAAAAATTAGGTGATTGGTGTCTACTACAAGTTAGTGCCTGCAAATCTAAGGGTATTGGTGTCTCGTGCAAGTTGATGCTTGCAAATTTGAGGGAATTGGTGTCTCCTATAGGTTGGTGCCTAGAAATATTGTAACAATAGGTCAATGTCTACTTCAATCAAATAATTAGAAAATATTTTGTGGTTTTCTCTTGGATGGTTTTCCACATATACTTGTGTTAAATTCCTTCATTTGGATGGTGCATTATACTGTGATTGAATATTTTAAATAGTGTGAAGTTATATTATATTAATTCAACCACCGCCCCTGCCCCCGCGGCGGCCCCCCCCCCACACCTTTTGAGTATAATTGTGAATTAAACAATTGGTATTAGACTTGGTTCCTTTAGAAATAATCTAACCAATGGAAGGTAGATCTTATAGGAACAAATGTGTAGCCAAGATGGATCATTCTCAAATAGAGCTACTCTCTTTGACGAGACCAATTATGCATTCTAGAAGGTAATTTTGAGAATCTATTTGATGTCTCTTGGAATTTACACTTGGATGACTATTGTATATGGATATAGAACTCTAGAAACACCTCCAACATATCTAGATGGAAGAAGTGCCTTTAAAAACAATTATAAGGAAATGAATGCAATTCTATGTGACCATGTTGAATCTAAGTTTTTTAAGGTAATGCAATGTAAATATGTCAAACAAATATGGGATAAGCTCTAGAGAAGCTACAAAGGAGATGATAAGGTAAAGAAAATGAAACTTCAAACACACAAAATCAAGTTTGAAAATCTAAAAACGAATGAAGATGAAAATATTGCAACATTCTTTTATAGAGTTGATAAAGTGGTAAACATCATTAAAATTACTTAACGAAAAGGTTGGTGAAGAAACTATTATTTAGAAGATATTGAGATCTCTTCCCATGAGACTCAATTCCAATATTTCAACCATTAAAATTTAAGGAGATGAAAGATCTAGAAGCTTTAAAGATGGACTAACTACATGTAATCCTCACAACATATGAAATGAGGGTTGGAAAAGGGAGGCCGGGACCAAAGGAGGCTTCCTTCAAAATCTTAAAGAAAAAAAATGAACATTACACTCAATATTTCATTTTCCTTGAATTAGATAGAGAGGTGTCTCGATTCATGAGGAAATTAAAAAAATGATATAGAATATATAAAGGTAAGCTACCCTTTAAATTCTTTGATTATGGTATAATAGACCATTTTTCTTCTAAATTTCCTTACCCTAAAGTAGAAGATCATGAAAAAAATAGGGAATACAAAAATAAGAAGATATCTCACAAATATAATAAGGGAAAGTCTCTTAGAAAGAAAATATGTTATTCCAAAGAATGGAATTTATCATTAGAAAAGAGCAACTAATCAACATCTAATGAAGAGCAAGATTAATTTATGCTCATGGACATAGAATCTAAATATAATTATAAAGATAATTCATATATTGAGAAAGAAGTTGAAGGGGAGGTATATCTTGAAGGAGATTAGATTAGTGCTCTTGATGAATTAAAGAAGGTTGGAAGAAATAAAAAAAGGTTGAAGGAACATTTTCTGAATGTAGAAAAGTAAAATCATTATTCTAATGAAGAATCAATCAATATTCAAGCAAAGAAAACTAAAGAAACCCTAATAAAGAAACTAAAGGAAAAACAAAGAAGATGTGAATGACTAGAAGAAGAGAACACATATTTAATAAAGTAGTTATAAAATTAACAAAAGAGAGATTGAAATTAAAATGAAGAAGTAATCATCGACCTTAAGACCCAACTTGAAGAGGAGAATATAAAAGAAGAAATCCTTTCAAATTAGTTGATAGAATGGGAAAGAAATTATGAGAGGCTTGAATCATAGTTGGTTTCTCAAAGAAAATATCTAGATAATATAGAGGTAATGTGGATCTGAATTAATTTTTGTAAAGGGCTATGAAACCCTTAAAGATATCATCAATAATCAAATATCACAAGCAATCAAGACAAGTCTGGGTTACAAAGAGCACCATGAGATATTGAAAGGAGAATTGAGCACAAATTCTCTAGAAAAAGGAGAGCCCATTATACATGAAAATGTGCTTAAAGGAAGGTTGAAAAATGAAAATAAAGGCACTAGAAAAAATAAGAACCAACAAAGAAATCACCCCATCAATGCTAGAAATTATATTAAAGGTAAATCAAATAATCAACAAGAAAGATAAAAATTATTAAACATAACCACTCCTCCATGAAGACCATACAATTTTAGGTAACCAAATCTCTTTTATGGATACTATTTTTCATGTTATAACTTTGTTCATAAGGCTATAAATTGTAGAGCCCATAGATATATAAAAAATGAAAATATTAAATCTAGTGAGTTGTTAATGCCTAGATTTAGGAGTTCCTATGCTGGCAATAATAATGCATTCTCTTCTCTCTTTGATGAAATTGAGTGATAAAAATACAATAAATTTATACACAAGGCAAGGGAATGTAGAAGAATATAGGTAAATCCCATTAGGAAGTAGTTTCCCAGGAAGATAAAACAACAAGAAAACACTAAAAGGTTGAACAAGAGGCAAGAAAAATATGAAAGAATGTGGATTTGCATTATACTCATAAATAATAAGGACAATGGTGCATTGATAGTGGGTGCTCAAAGAACATGACATGTGACAAAAGTAAATATCTCCTTTTAATAGAAGAGAAAGGAGGAAGTGTTTGTTTTGGAAATAATAAACTAGTCAAGATAAAAGATAAATGAATTGTTAGCCTTAATGGAAAGGATAAGGGTAAAAATGTATTATATGTTAACTATCTAAAACACAAGTTTTATGTGTTAGTTAAATATGTGACCAAGGATATGACCTCGCATTTCATTCCAAAGCATGTGAAATAAGGAAAGCACAATATTGGAAAGTGATAACTAAATCAATTAGAACCAATAGAAACATGTATATTCTTGATGGAGCTAAAGAAAAATGTTGCATTGGAAAAGTTGATGAAATATAGCTATGGCATGGAGGAATGGGGCATATCAATTTTTACAACCTAGTAAAAATAAGAAAAACAAAAGAAGTGAGCGGGATGCCTCAGATATCAAAGCCAAATGATTTCATATGTAAGCCATGACATTTCATAAGTAGAAATGGGTTCATTTCAAGGAAAAAGAATATTCATTAAATAGGTAACTAGAGTTAGTTCATAGAGACATCGGTGGCCCTAAAAGAGCCAAAACCATAAGAGGTGAAATATACTTTATACTCTTTATTGATTATTATACAAGGAAACATAGATCATCTTGCTAAAAGAAAATTCATAAGCCTTTAGTAAGTTAAAAATATTCAAATCTCAAGTGGAGAATGAAATGGATCCATAATGGATCTACTGACCAAGTGCTTCATATATGATAGAGGAGGAGAGTTTACCTCAAATGAATTTTTATGAATTCAATGAGAAGCATGGAATTAGAAAACAATTCTCAATACCAAGAGATCCTCAACAAACTGGGGTAGTTGAAATAAAGAATAAAACAATTCAAGAGATGGAAAGACATATGCTAGATGAAGCAAAGACTCCAAACACTTTTTGGGAGAAGTAATTCAAGAAATATTATACATATTAAACAGATATCAACTTAGGTAAAATAGTGATAGGAGTCCTTATGAATTGTGGAAAGGTAAACCAACTTTAGCCAAGCATCTAAAGGTATTTGTAAGAAAATGATATATCAAGAGGAATGAATACAACTTGGGAAAGTTTGACTATATAATTGGTGAGGGAATCTTTCTGGGGCACTCATCCAAAAGCATTTAAGGCTACAAGGGCTACAAGAAAATATTAAGGAAGACAATAGAATGCATTGATGTAAGGGTAGATGAAACATTGACACAAACTATGAAGCCATAAAGCAATGGAGAATTAGATGAGACAACAAGAGTAGATCTATAAAAGGAAGAACAAGAAGAGAAAGATGATGAAGAATAAGAGATGACACCTTAGCAACAGAAAAATTCATCAAGTTATGTCAAAAATTTAATCATGAAAATAAAATACTTGGTAATAAGGAATCAAGTGTTCATACTAGAAGAAAATTGATCAACTCCCTCAAACATGGAAACTTAGCACTATTGTCCAAAATAGAACGTGAATGTCTTAACCAAGCTAGTGAAGATACACATTGGATCAAGGCTATGAATGAAGAACTAAACCAGATACAGAAAATGAAATAGGGGAAGTTATACATAGACCAAAAGACAAAAATGTAATTGGCATCAAGTGGTTCTTCAGAAATAAATTGAATGGAGATGGAAATGCATTGAGGAATAAAGGCATACTAAGCTACAAAGGGTATTCTTAGGTATAAATTATTGATTTGGGAAATATTTTGCTCCTTGTTGTGGTCACCAACAACCCCCCTATTTGTTTAATATTAGCAATAATATCAAGCAAAGGGGGACCCTTAACAAAAAATCCCAAGAATATTTTCATCAAAATTTTTGTATTTAACTCCCTAAAAGCTATATCGCATCGCAAAGAGAAAGTGAAGTGTTTTTCCTATGCGTGTAAGTAAGCTGCAATGAAGCGATGCGACATTCATCGCATCGCATATTCTAAAAGCGCCCTTAAAAAGAAAAACCTAAGGAATCGTCGATGGCCGATATGCGACGTCACATATCGCAACGTCGCCTAAGCAGCACACAATGAGCAAATGAAAATTGCGATATCGCGATTTGCGATCTGCGATCTTGCAATTTGCGATCTGCGACGAATGAGACTATTAATTGCTGCGATACGAATCGCAGAAACCACTCATCGCAAAGTTTCTTCGGCATGATCTGTAAACCCAAAATCGAGCGCGCACCTTAAGGGAAATTAATGATTGAACACCTTAGCACCCAAAGATGATCGTGTTGCGTTTTTCGAAGAGTCAAGTCATTATGAGTGTCATGATTATGCATTCATTAGAGTTTAAAGCTTTCATGTCAATCTTTTCGTCATGTCTCTTTTCCTTTGCGTAAACTGTAAGGCAGTAACTAATATAAATCTATATGCAGGAAACATCTAAGGAAAAGGGGAAAGTGCCAATACTTGAAGAACAGAGAGGATATGCCTTCGCAAATGAATGCCGCATGCAGCAGAGCCGCAGATTCCAGAGTATCACTCCACAGACACTGATGAAAATAGACTATCCAAGGCTCAGAGTCAAAGGCGCACAAAAGCAGCATGTTTGCAAAAGATCCTGAAGCTCAGATTGGATAAAGCAAAAAGGAAAACGCTGAAAAGGGATGATGCTTCAGGAAAAGCCTGGAACAAAGAATGGAAGCAATTTTCAATATGTAAGATTGTTCAGGCAATGAAATCCCTAACTCATTGAGTCATTCGCACGGCCGGAAACTGAAATAGCAACAGCACAATCAGTTTGAAAGAAATCTGGGTTATACTAAGTATACACACAGCAAATACACCCAGCCAGAGGAAGATTTTCAAAAATATCTTCTAGTTTGTCAGAAAGAGGTGCTAGCTTTTGTTATTTCTACTTTTATCGCCCGAGCAAAAGGAAAAGACAAATAGCCGACTCTTTCCAGGCGAACCTTGCATTGCTTACAACACTAAGGAGCAGATATAGAAACGGTTAGAAATTAGATTCAATTTTTAGAAATAAATTTGCTTTAGTAAAAGGGCGGTCATTTGAAGCCGTTCCCTAAATTTGTGTAATTAAGATTAGTTAGTTAGTAGTATTTAACCCTTCTCATGGCATTTGGAGAAGGGTCCGGAAATTTGTCAAAAAACTTGTCCTCAGAACATGCACTTTTGCACCCTCGGAGGTGGTTTTTGGTGAATGGATGGATCGAGATTTATTTATGTTTGCATTTTAATTTCTGCTACTGATGTTGCACTTCTATACTCTTAGTAGATGTTAGAAGTAAGTAGAGATAAATCGTTATTGCTTGAAGTTTGTGAGTGAAAATCAGTCATAAATGGTACTTTTATCTCTTGATTAATTTCTGCTCATATTCTTAGAGTGATATACAGCTGATTTGTTTATATGTTGATGTATGAATGTCTGGATTACCATTTGGCACTTTTGTACGGTGGAATCATTTGTTTGTGCTTAACATATGAATAACTTATCATGCGATATGTTGTTCACAACTGTTTTGCCTAACTTCTTATGCAGAATGGTTTATCTTAATTGATTTATATTCTTATGATAGCTGAATGATCTTTATTACCAGTTATTGTATGAAATCTTTTTAGATCGCATGAAGAAAGAATCCTACCCCGGGTTAGTATAGATTAGATGTGTTGTTTTTGTTAGATTACAGTAGCATAGAGTCAGTTTAGAGTTTAGAATTAGATTAGCTTGAAATTACCTTTAGATTAGCATCATCAAAAATCTACACACACACACACATCCTTTTAAATTGGGAAGCTGGTCCCATCATCCCCAGTCGGACCCGCTACACCAAACGGGCAAGGAGCCGCCAACCAGGTTCCCGACTGGGTGGGTATCCCCCTTGTTGTTGACCCAATTTCGGGGCCCTCAACATATTTGGCGCTAGAAGGAGGGCACGAACTATGAATGGCAACTAAGTCAAAACCTAAATGCTATTCTGAGAGTAAATCACCCTCATCAACTCCCACGACTTCTCCACTAAGGTTAAACCCAGAGTTAGAAGTCGCTCGAGTATCCACCGCTGCTACCTACTCCAATATATCAGACCAACTCATTATTGAACCCCCTGAAATTCAAACTTTGATTCGTAAACTCCAGGGATTCTCTATTTTTTCCTAGAGGTCTGATAAATCTCACAGCAACGTGACTTCGAAGTACAATCTTGCTCATCCCCTGACCAGATTGAAGAGTGAAAAATTTCGTATTCAACCAAGTGAACTCCCTCTCCCTACTGGGAAAAGAGTAAGGAAAGCACCACCAGAGTCTGACCGTGAGACTCTTTCATCCACTTCGTCCATTTCAACACCCTCACCGCGAAGTCAACAACCCACATCCTCATCCCAAATCACTCATCCATCTTCCACAACACTTCCTCTTCAATCATCAAAGATCATAATACCTTCATCTTCTCAGCATCAAGGACCGTCTTCTGCACTCTCATTAACTAGCGGCTCAACGATGGCCCAGTCTCCATGGAACAATCCTGGGGCAATTTTAATGCCTCCACCCCTGAGCCCAATACCGGCCCATCCTGAGAAGTGGCTACCCAAGTTCAATCCAGAAACAGGCATGCTAGCCAAAGAGCATATCAATAATTTCATGCTTTCTGTTAATCTCAACGGAGTTACCAACGAAGATGCTGTCGTCTGGATTTTTCCTTATACAATGCAAGGAACAGCCGGGTCATGGTACTTTTCGTTACCTTCCGGGTCCATCACAAGTTGGGACATTTTTCAAAGTCAATTCCTCACCAAGTTTGGCGATGACAGATCAACAACGACATTGATCAATGACCTATCTAATCTTAAAGCTGAGACTAGAGAACCCATTAAAGATTTCAATTTATGGTTCAACAAGATCCTCAACAAGATTCCCGCTGCTTCTCAACCCAGCGAGGAAGTAAGATGTGAATGGTACATCACAGCCTTACCATCAAACTTGGCCATCTTCGTAGATAGGGCAAACAAGACGACCTTAGTTGAAAACTTGACTGAGGCATTAGTAGTATAAAAATGCGTAGTTGCCCTAGAAAAGAGATCTGCAATAGAAGAACGCAAATCTAAGAAGATCTCTTTCAAAGAAGACACCAAGAAGAAGCAAACGAAAGATCCTTTCGATATGGAAGGATTACAAAAGGTGTTAAAGGCCATGTCCAACGAGATGATTGATATAAGAAAACAAGTAGCAGAAACTTCTTCAAAAAAGCCCTACAGATCTTTTAAAAGAAACCCTCCCATGGAGGTGAAATCACCCAATGCTGTCTCAAACGTCGAATCTGAAGAAGAAGAAGAAGAAGAGAATACCACTGAATGGCAGACCGATGATGAAGAAGTTGTGGAACTACAAGGAATGTGGGATTTCATCCTCCCACAAGAAGAAGATCAAGAAGCATTTCCGGTTAGCACACGAAGCAAAAATCAACTTGATCCTCCCCAAACTACCCCTAAACAGAAGGGCGCAAGCCCTGCAACAAAAGATAAGGTCGCAACAAAGAAAACAACCGCTAGAGTGACCCAATTTAGCCCAGTCCAATCAGATCAAGTACCTCCATCAAGAACACTGATAGTGTCGGCTGAAATGGAGTATAACATTATCGATGACATGAAAAAGACTAGGGCTAATATCACTCTGTACGAATTGAGCAAATTGAAACATCAACAGAAAATAATGATGAAAGAATTACATGCCGTGCCTACTACATCTTTACCTATAGCTGTAGCTTCCCACAACATGGGAAGACCTCCAACCAACATGATCAATAAGATTGATCCGAATGACATTGCCTTGATTGGAGGAAGGTCAAGATCCCATACTCCTCCTTTTCTCCTCACTTATGAAATTTTCAATAAAAATGTGCACAATTGCCTGATTGATTCTGGTGCTTCAACGAATATTCTACCCAGATCAATATGTGCCAAATTGAATGTTCAGCCTCAGAAATCTGCAGTGCGCATAGTTCAACTTGATCGATCTCAAGTCGAAGTGATTGGTGAACTTAACCAGGTGACCGTAAGACTGTCGTCTAACCCGAAAGTATGTCAGGTTATCGACATTCTAGTAGATGATATCCCTGAATTCTATGGTTTAATTCTTAGCAGGGATTGGTCCGAGAAACTCCACGGATATTTCTCAACCGACCGGTCGCACATGTGGTTACCCTACAACGGCAAACCCAATCAAATAAAGGTTGAACGAGAATTGCACCAAAAGTACATAGTGACAGAATTGGAAGGAGAGAACAAAGCAATAGCATACAACAGCAGTATCATAGGCAATTACTCGGTAGATTCTTTCCTCGGCAATTTCAATGCTCACACTTCACCTTACTTAGAAAATTCAGTTGTGTCCCAAGTTGAAATTTTTTCCCAAACTGATGATTCAAAGTGTTTTAATTTTTTAGATAACTCTGTAAATACATCTTTGTTTTGGAAATTATATTTTGATGGCTCTAAATCTAACGAGGGAGCAGGAGCAGGATGCGTTCTGATTAACCCAGATGGGAACAAGACCATGCTTACATGCAGACTTGAGTTCGATTGCACAAACAATACAGCGGAATACGAAGCCTTGGTGCAAGGCCTATACAAAGCAATCGACTTGAATTTTAAGTATCTTCAAGTCTTTGGAGATTCTGAAATTGTCGTCAAACAGGTACGTAACACCATACATTGCCTGTCAAGTCATTTAAAGCACTATCAATCTTTAGTACAAGATCTGACTTCACATTTCATAGCATTCAATATTTCGTCAATCCCAAGACTCCAAAATGCGAGCGCAGACCTGTTAGCTAACGTAGCCTCTAAACTGATTCCCTCCGAAGATTTTAGTCCCGATAGGTTTTCAATTGAACTAATTTTTAGACCATCCATCCCTGAAAACATCACTAACTGGAGAGTATTCAATGACGATCCAGACATTGTAAATTTCCTCACTTCTGAAGGATCCTACTCAAATCAAATAATTGACGAAGACCATCATGATCTCCAAATTCAACAAAATAGCACTGATAATGCTATACCTAAATCGGTGGTTAAGTTAGAAGATTTATATGATTTGAAGAGTCGGTTTAAAAGGTCTGCCAATTCTAAACTCTACAGTTCAACTCTGAATTATGAATTAGTGAATCCAGGAACCGATCAGAAGCCGCAAAACGTTAATCTGGGCCACGGCCTAGCCCCTGAAGAAAAATCAGCATATATCCGTCTTCTGAGACAATATAAAAACGTTTTTGTGTGGAATTACGATGAGCTGAAAACATACAACACTTCTATCATTCAACACACTATCCCTATGGTTGACAATGAAAAACCTGTCCAGCAGAAGCTTAGGAAAATCCACCCCAACTTAGAAAATCAGATAAAGACTGAGCTAAATAAATTGTTGAGAGCCAAAATAATTTTCCCCATCAGACACTCCAAATGGGTATCCAATATGGTGCCTGTTAGGAAGAAAAATGGAGATATTAGAATCTGTATTGATTTCCGGAATCTCAACAAAGCCTGTCAGAAAGATAATTTTCCCCTCCCACCTATGGAGAAAATACTACAGGCAGTAGCGGGCTCAGAATTAATGTCTTTCCTGGATGGATTTTCAGGATACAATCAAGTGCTGGTACATCCCGATGATCAGTTGAAAACCACATTCCGAACCAAGTGGGGCACATACGCATATCGGAAGATGCCATTTGGTCTGATCAATGCCGGCGCTACCTTTCAGAGAGCCATGGACATCGCATTTAAAGGTTTAGTCAATAAATCGGTAGTGATTTACCTGGATGATATAACAGTGTACTCCAAGAAGCGAAGCGACCATCTCAAAGACTTGAAACTAATCTTTCAAAGATGTTTAAGGTATGGAATTTCACTTAACCCAAAGAAATCTTTTTTCGCATTAAGTGAAGGGAAATTTCTCAGATTCATAGTGTCGAAATCTGGTATTCACATTGAACCTGACAGAATCAAAGAAATTTCTGAAATATCCATAACCCATAACAAAAAGGCCATGCAATCTTTCCTTGGACAAATCAATTTTGTAAAAAGGTTTGTCCCAGATTTTTCACGTATTATTTCTCCTTTACAAAATATGATAAAAAAGAATTCAAATTTTAAATGGGGCATAGATGAGCACGAAGCATTCAACTTGATCAAACAAGCTATCATCAACGCTCCATCTTTAGCTACCCCAAATTTTTCAGAATCCTTTATTGTATATACTTTTGCCTCAGAGAAATCTTATGCCGCGATTTTAACTCAAGCAAATCAAGAAAAGGCGGAAGCTCCAATCGCGTTCTTTAGCTCGAACTTACAAGGTGCTGAGCTCAATTATTCAGACGTGGAGAAACAAGCGTATGCTGTTTTCAAAGCGATCAAATATTTCAGACCTTTCTTACTTAAAACCCATACCAAAGTCGTCGTACCGTTTCCAGCGATAAGAAACTTGTTGGTACAGAAGGATGTGGGCGAATTGGATTACCGCTTTACAAGAATACGATCTTGAGATCAAACCAGCAAACATCATAAGAGGTCAAGGCTTCTGTAAGATGTTAGCTGGAGCATCGAAAATTCCTAAGAAATCATCTGAAGAGGTA
Source organism: Pinus tabuliformis (assembly GCA_031772625.1). NCBI lineage: Eukaryota > Viridiplantae > Streptophyta > Pinopsida > Pinales > Pinaceae > Pinus > Pinus tabuliformis. The sequence continues at coordinate 745,198,121 of CM062818.1, forward strand.
CATACATATGAGGTAAGCCTAAACGACGCAGAATCATTATATGCGGACACCATTTATTATCTTAAGAATGGGTATGCTCCATCGCACTTGGATCACACCAAGAAAAGAGCTCTAAGATTGAAAGCTAAACAATACCGACTCATAAATGATGTTCTGTTTAAAAGGAATTACGATTCTGTACTTCTTAGGTGTCTTGAGAAAACTGAAGCCGAAAAGGTTTTGCAGGAACTCCACGACGGACCAGCAGGTGGACATTATGCTGGAGAGACTACTGCGCATAAGATCCTATGTGCAGGATATTATTGGCCCACGTTGTTCAAAGACTCATACAATTACATAAGGAAATGCCAAATCTGCCAGACTGCTGCAGGGAAACAAAGGAAATCGTCCATGCCACTATAGTCGGTTAACATCGAGCAACCATTCAACCAATGGGGCTTGGACATAATAGGTGAGATCGTTCCTCACTCTTCTAAGCAGCATAGGTATATCCTCATGGCAACAGATTATTTTGCTAAATGGGTAGAAGCAGTTCCTCTCAAGACAGTTAATTCTGAAAACATTATTGAATTCATAGATCAATTTATCATCACTAGGTTTGGATTGCCAACGGCCTTAATGTTTGATAATGCATCATACTTTTCTGGAAATGCAATGAATGAGTTTGCACTTAAAAGAGGATTCAAACTGAAGTATTCTGCCAACTACTATCCGCAAGGTAACGGGTTGGCTGAATCAACAAACAAAAACCTAATCAGGATTATTAAAAGAACAGTTGACCAAAACCAAAAGAATTGGCACAAAGCGTTGGTTAATGCTTTATGGGCAGACAAAATTACGAAGAAAGCTTCGATCGGAACTTCTCCCTTTAATTTAGTTTATGGGAAAGAAGTGGTTCTTCCTACTCACTTAGTCATTCCCTCTTTGTCTTTAGTACAACACATTGATGAAGTATCTACTTCCTCTTTGCAATTGAGACAAATGGAGATAATCAGACTAGAAGAACAGCGAGAACAAGCTAAGAAAACCCATGCTCACCACCAAGCGCTAATAAAATCCTCTTTTGACTCAAACATCATAACCAGAAAGAACTTTCAGATGGGAGATTTAGTTTTGAAATGGGATAAGGCTCATGAAGAAAAGGGCAAGCATACGAAATTTCAGAAGCTATGGCTCGGTCCTTTTCAGATTGTAGAAGTCATAGGCCCATCGACGTTTATGTTGCAGGATTTGGTAGGTAGAAGAGATTCTTTGCCTGTGAATGGACAGATTCTTAAAATGTATTTTCCATAGAAGATCACTCTTCTATTTTTGTAGGATAGTTTTAGTTTCTTTTATTTTGTTTTTCTCTTTCTTATAAATAAAACCGGTTGTAAATGATCATTGAATAAGATTCATGAAAGAGCACACTAACTCTCTATCAGATTTTGATTTCACTTGTACAAATAGCAAAACTTTTCGAAAAATCTGATTTTTATTATTGACAAATAGAGTTAACTTTAACCTGAATATGATATTACTTTCAACCTTTCAAAAGACTTTGATGAAAGCAACCTTTGGTAAAAAATTGTTTTATGTCAGCACAATGAAAGGTATCATCAATAATAAAATAAATATTCTCTGTAAAGCTATTGTTTTCAAACTCTATTATTGTCGTCCAGAGCTTTCTTAAGGAAAAACAATGACTTCCTCCGTGCAAAAGGAAACCGCAGCATTCAGAGAAACAATCCGAGAAAACACTATATCTCAAAGAATAAGAGGTCTCATCACGAGCCGGCTTATCATGATCACAGATATTATAACTTGCTTACTTTGCCAAAACTGTCTATCAAAACAGGGCAACGACTCAAGATTGTTGCAATCAAAAGACAAGGGGTCTCATCACGAGCCAGCTTGTTCAGCAAAAGTGTAAATCAAGTGAATGACTGTGTCATAATTTGGCCACCAAACCAAGACATTGTTCTTTAGAGAATAAAAAAGGAAAAAGTGTCAAAAAGGATTTTTCTCTGAAATGTTGTAAATAACCTCAAGCAGGAAAAAGGATCATTGCTGGATAACATGGTAACCTTGTCGAGGCTATGGACGCTTGCGGGCAGCAGAGGCTCTACCTACGACAAATGAGCATATTTTAAAGCCAGTACACAGAGAAGACCTTATTTTATCTTTTAAAAAGGACCGAGTAATGTCTGGTATGAATGCAAGAACTAAGCCTAGGGAAGCAGACAATTGGACAAAAAGAAAGGTTGAAACAAAGTATCATTGACAGGATGAGGGGTAATCTACTCTGTCTGTCCATAACAAAATTTAGACATATGAAAATTTTTCTGTTTCGGAAGTGGAAATGTCAATAGAAAAGCAGAGATAACTGGTTCTTCACAGTGAATCACCATTGTTGTGGTCACCAACAACCCCCCTCTTTCTTTAATATTAGCAATAATATCAAGCAAAGGGGGACCCTTAACAAAAAATCCCAAAAATATTTTCATCAAAATTTTTGTATTTAACTCCCTAAAATCTATATCGCATCGCAAAGAGAAAGTGAGGCGTTTTTCCTATGCGTGTAAGTAAGTTGCGATGAAGCGATGTGACATTCATCGCATCGCATATTCTAAAAGCGCCCTTAAAAAGAAAAACCTAAGGAATCGCCAATGGCCGATATGCGACGTCGCATATCGCAACGTCGCCTAAGCAGCACACAATGAGTAAATGAAAATTGCGATATCGCGATTTGCGATCTGCGATCTTGCAATTTGCGATCTGCGACGAATGAGACTATTAATTGCTGTGATACGAATCGCAGAAACCACTCATCGCAAAGTTTCTTCGGCATGATCTGTAAACCCAAAATCGAGCGCGCACCTTAAGGGAAATTAATGATTGCACGCCTGAGCACCCAAAGATGATCGTGTTGCGTTTTCCGAAGAGTCAAGTCATTATGAGTGTCATGATTATGCATTCATTAGAGTTTAAAGCTTTCATGTCAATCTTTTCGTCATGTCTCTTTTCCTTTGCGTAAACTGTAAGGCAGTAACTAATATAAATCTATATGCAGGAAACATCTAAGGAAAAGGGGAAAGCGCCAATACTTGAAGAACAGAGAGGAGATGCCTTCGCAAATGAATGCCGCATGCAGCAGAGCCGCGTATTCCAGAGTATCACTCCACAGACACTGATGAAAATAGACTATCCAAGACTCAGAGTCAAAGGCGCACAAAAGCAGCATGTTTGCAAAAGATCCTGAAGCTCAGATTGGATAAAGCAAAAAGAAAAACGCTGAAAAGGGATGATGCTTCAGAAAAGCCTGGAACAAAGAGTGGAAGCAATTTTCAATACGTAAGATTGTTCAGGCAACAAAATCCCTAACTCATTGAGTCATTCGCACGGCCGGAAACTGAAATAGCAATAGCACAATCAGTTTGAAATAAATATGGGTTATACTAAGTATACACACAGCAAATACACCCAGCCAGAGGAAGATTTTCAAAAATATCTTCTAGTTTGTCAGAAAGAGGTGCCAGCTTTTGTTATTTCTACTTTTATCGCCCAAGCAAAAGGAAAAGACAAAAAGCCGACTCTTTCCAGGTGATCCTTGCATTGTTTACAGCACTAAGGAGCAAATACAGAAACGGTTAGAAATTAGATTCAATTTTTAGAAATAAATTTGCTTTAGTAAAAGGGCGGTCATTTGAAGCCGTTCCCTAAATTTTTGTAATTAAGATTAGTTAGTTAGTAGTATTTAACCCTTCTCATGGCATTTGGAGGAGGGTCCGGAAATTTGTCAAAAAACTTGTCCTCAGAACATGCACTTTTGCACCCTCGGAGGTGGTTTTTGGTGAATGGATGGATCGAGATTTATTTATGTTTGCATTTTAATGTCTGCTACTGATGTTGCACTTCTGTACTCTTAGTAGATGTTAGAAGTAAGTAGAGATATATCGTTATTGCTTGAAGTTTGTGAGTGAAAATCAGTCATAAATGGTACTTTTATCTCTTGATTAATTTCTGCTCATATTCTTAGAGTGATATACAGCTGATTTGTTTATATGTTGATGTATGAATGTCTGAATTACCATTTGGCACTTTTGTACGGTGGAATCATTTGTTTGTGCTTAACATATGAATAACTTATCATGCGATATGTTGTTCACAACTGTTTTGCCTAACTTCTTATGCAGAATGGTTTATCTTAATTGATTTATATACTTATGATAGCTGAATGATATTTATTACCAGTTATTGTATGAAATCTTTTTAGATCGCATGAAGAAAGAATCCTACCCCGGGTTAGTATAGATTAGATGTGTTGTTTTTGTTAGATTACAATAGCATAGAGTCAGTTTAGAGTATAGAATTAGATTAGCTTGAAATTACCTTTAGATTAGCATCATCAAAAATCTACACACACACACACACATCCTTTTAAATTGGGAAGCTGGTCCCATCATCCCCAGTCGGACCCGCTACACCAAACGGGCAAGGAGCCGCCAACCAGGTTTCCGACCGGGTGGGTATCCCCCTTGTTGTTGACCCGATTTCGGGGCCCTCAACACTCCTGTAGCTAGATAAGAAGTAATAAAAAATTTCTAACAATGTAAACTTTGAAACAAGAACTATAAACTCAAAACGAGAACTCTAAAAAAACTCCCCCGCCAAAAAAAAATGGAAAAAAACACAAAAATGAAAAGTGTTGATGTTGGAGTAAAAAAAAAAATTGGGTGAATTTTCAACATTTTTTAAAAATGACAGTGAAAACCAAATTTTTTTGTGCAAGAAACACCCTAAAAATGAAAAGAGTTGATGCTGAAATATCATATTTTTTTTTAGGATAAATGTTCAACATTTTGAAATTATGGTGTAAAAGATAAAATATCATGACTCCAAAAAGACTTAAAATTTCAAAGGAGAAATGAAAACAAAAATGAAAACAATGAAAAAATAAAGTTAAAAGAAGGATAAAAAGTAAAGAAAAATATATATTAGAAAAAAAATAAAAAATAAAAATAAATAAAATAAATGGCAAAAATAAATCAAATATATAAAAATACATAAAACTAACAAAAAAAATCAAACATTATATATATATATATATATATATATATATATATATATAATATATATATATATATATATAATAATAATAATAATAATAATAAAACATATTTTTTTTGAACAATGCGATAGGTTTTTTTGGAAACCAAACCGGACGAAACCCTATCGACTCCCATGGCCGCCTCTGCAACCCAGCGCTTCGGCCCAAAAGAGGTCGGGGAGGGCTTTCCAGGCGAGGAGATCTCAATGCACAGCGCCTAGATCTATGCTATGACCCTTTACGTTCACTCATCTACAAGTTATCATGGCTCTGGAGAACAGAAGGTCTTCAAACGCGGAATAATAAAGACTGAAGCAGCATCCAAGCTCACTGCAGAAGGGGCCAGAGCAAACCACCTCCAGCACAACATAGGAATGCTGTATTCACTGAGTAATAACATAAGGAAGCAAAGTATTGGGGTTTTCGGCGCCAACAAGGCTTGATCTGCAAGTCCATTCACCGGATCGGCCACGGCAACCTAGGAAAGGCTGCTATATGGAGCCGCGCTATCCTCTCCCACCGTGGAAAGGCTTAAAATCTCTGGTTCAGCCCCAGATCTAACCGATCTAGCCCACAATCAACAGATGTACCAAGACACCGTGAAAAGGCTGAGATTGTTCAAGGCGCTCAGCATTACAGAGGGCAAGTCAGTAAACGAAGCTGGCCGTCGTATGGCCATGCGCAGGGTTGACGCTGCTTTGCTCACGGATCACAGCGCCTTTCGCTCTGGACTCATAACTGACAAGGAGGTGGCAACGAGGGTCATAGCCGAGGGTTTGAAGCCTCGCAACACACCGGCTTCAAAGGTCATAACGCGGAATGTGCCTGAAGAGAAACATGCATTTCAGATCCAAATCAATCTCTTGGGCAAAACAACATTGCTATGGGTACGCGCGACAGATCTTGTGCAAGATCTTTTGCAAAATCTCGAACATCGACTGAGGATCCCCTCCTCTTACCTCAGATTGCTATATAAGGGTAAGCAACTTATGAATCCCCTTCCTCTCTCTGCTTACAGTATTTTTAAGGGTGCTTCTATTGTGGCTACCTTTCGTTTAAGAGGTGGCTCCTTTAGGCAATCCTCCTCAGCTCCCTCCTTCTCTTATAAAGATGCAGTCCGCAAAGACGCTGCCCATCCGCAGCCCTCTGCAGAAGCAGCCCAACCTTCTAGGGCTCCAAAGCCATTTTTGGTGGACAAATCAGAGGAAATTCCTTCCATCAATCTTTCACATTCTGAGATTGACGATCGCTATCAGCATTTTGTAGAATCCGCACTTATATGCAGATTTAACGGGCTTTGGCCTCGCACATCAGATCTATACCAGTGGATCCACACCAACTGGACTAAAAAAAGCAAGATCTACTTATGTTCAAAAGGATTCTTCATTGTGGCTTTTGACTCAAATGAAGATTACCAAAAGGCCTTAACAGGAGGCCCCTGGTTTTGGGGCTCGGCTGGGCTCTTTCTCACCCCCTGGTTTCCAGACTTCGACCCTTCTACAGCTGTCATCACCAAGATTCCTATTTGGGTCAGGCTTCTGAATCTTCCGGCACATCTAGGGCACATCTCTGTCTTCTTAGCCATTGCAGACACTTTAGGACACTACCTGCAGGTAGATTCTACACGAAAGGAAAATGGACTCTTCACCTACAATAGAATTTTTGTAGAAATAGATATTAGTAAAGGATTGCCGGATCAGATTAATATCAAGTATGGCGATTTCCTCTGGACTCAAACCTTGGATTATGAGAACACATGCTTCCGTTGCTGCCACTGTCATCAAACGGGGCACCTCCAGAGTTCTTGTACCCAGTTCCTCGACAAAAAGAAGAATATGAATCGCAAACCCAAATCCAAAAGCTGGAATCCTTGTGTGCCTCCACCTCCTATGGACGATATAGATTCCTCTAGTTCGGATGAGGAAGAAATCGTAGCAGATGGGCAGAATATGGAGATTCCGATGGACGCTCCCTCGGTCGGTCCGGCAAACCCCTCCGCCCCTCAGAGCTCTCAGAAACGTTCTCATTCATCTTCGTCCTCAGACTCTGAAAAGGATATTCAGCCGCCAGGGCAGAATAGTTTACAACTTGTTACGGCTCAGCCAAACTCTTCTGTATGGGTCAAAGTAAGCAAGACAAAAGGCAAAAAATGTTGTGTGGCAGCAACTGCCCTCTCAGGGTAGCTTCTCTCTATGAAGTTCTAGCTTTTTGTTTTCCCATGTTCTCTATGGTCCTTCCCTTGTTTGTCACTGTGAAGCGAAGTGGTTAGCCTTTCACCTTTGGCTCCCTTGCATTTTTGCTACGCTTGCATGCAAACTTGATTGTACTATATATTTTTATTCTCTTAATAGAATTAGTCTTTACTCAAAAAAAAAATAATAAAAAATATTTAAAAAAAACATAATTAAAGAAAAAAATAACGAAAGAAACAAAAATAAATAAATAAATAATACTTATTGGACAATTAAAAAAAAAAGCAAAATAAAAAAACATTAAAATAAATAAATACATAATACATTTAAAAAAAGTCAATAATATAAAAAAAAATAAAAAACTTAATAAAAAAATAATACAAAATAATAAAATTAAAAACATTAAACAACAACAAAAAATAAACATGTGAAAGCAAAACAATTATAAATTAAATCAATAAGAAAAAAAATAAAAATAAAACATTACTATTTTAATTTTAATTTTAATTTAAGAAATAAAAAAACTAAATTAACAAAAAGAAAATTTAAACAATAAAAATATAACATAAAACTAATTAAAATTAAAAATAATAATAATAAATAAATAAAATTACATTACCTTGGGCCCCTCGGCGAGATAACCCCTCGGCAGGATAACTTTATTCTTAGAATCAGTTGAGCCTCGAGCTGATTCCAAGTATTCGTTTGAACTCGCTAAGGGGCCTGAGGGGCTATGTCATGCCCCCAAGCCCGCGGTAGTCTTTCAACCGCTCTTAACGAGGTGCGGCACCACCAAACACTTTCTTTTCACCAATACTTATGTTCGTGGCTACACCTAATTCACTTTTCCTACTTAGTTTGTGTTTCGCAACCAAGTATTATGATGTTATCCTTTATACCAATGAACACCCATACACATTCATTATCATCAGCAATTATAAACGAAGAACACAATTGCATAGTATAAAGGGAGGGGAAAATCCTTGAACAATGAGTTTGCCCGAATAATATATTATACAACAGTTTACAAAGCTTTACAAGTATACTTGGAAACCCCAAGTTTCATACTTAGCCAAATTTACAACCCAAGGAAAAACTCGGTTGCCTAGCTCATCGGCACCTCTACACGGTCACCGCACGACTCACTAACACCTCATTCACCTTGTCACATGATTGTGTTGTTTTCCCAACTCGGGCACGCCTCCAAGTCACCACACACGGGCGCCTCTACCTGAGACACACCTCCGTCCACAATCTCAACACTTCACCAAGTCACCGTGCACACTTGCACGCCGGGCGGGCGCTCACCCAAGTCGCCAAGACACCCGCGCCAAGTCGACGCACAAACTGACCGCCACACACCCATGCACGCCCTCACCCAACCACCGGGCGCTCCTACTCGTACCTTCACCCACGACCGAGATAAAGCCAGTCACCTCTGTGCACCTCTGCCCAAGAATGGTTGCATACTAGAATCTACGCCTTCCCTTAGACTTGCGCACTAAAACTACACCTAACTCCTCTTCTTGAGCGAAGATGTCAAGTGTTTGAGCGATGTTCGAATGATGCCTTGGATGCCATCCAACACACTTCTATTTATACCAAGTGCAGGGCGTAGTCTAGCTGCCCAGCCGACTCGCCCAAAGCCCCTTGCTCCATCGCAAATGCTTCACTTTACCATGTCGGCTCGTCATAAACGTAGGTCGGCCTCCATACAAGTCTAAGTCATTCCCCCATGTATATAACATGCTCTCCCATCCTCCATACATGCGCATATTGTCATATCGTACACTTGAACAAGCTCGCACTCCACATAACTGCAGCTCACACTTCGCCAAACGCTCGCCCATTTAGCTCTACCCGCGCGCACGCACATCTGCCCGTGTGCCTAGGTACTGCAGGTCATTACATCCTCCTCCACCTAAAATCATTGTCGTCCTCGACAGGATACCATCCTGGTAGCCATCCACCAAGATCAACATCAATGTCTATCTCATCCTTGATCCATGATGTCAACTCTTCCACATACTCCAAACATCCCTGCAACATATGTAGAACTCCATCTCCACCATGTGTCGTCCTCATCCTGTGAACTGTCCTCCTCGTCTGCCTGATGCCAACATCTCTCCATGCACTTCTGAACCCCATGTCTGAACTAGTTGGGTAGCTAATCCAACTAACACGCTCAAGCCATGAGAGTGAACATCCTTATGCCTTCACCAGTCTATCTCGGATTCTGCCACATCTCGGACTCACCAAGAATCTCACCCATTCTCAGGTCCATGGAAACTCCATCCCATCTGCAACATGTGATGATGCTTGATGCCAAACCATCTCTACACCATTTTCCATACCTGGTCAACCTATTTTAAGGACTCACTGCCATGAGCAGCTAACAATGAGCCCCATCTTCTTTGTCATCTAAGAAGATGCGGAGGGAGTAGAGCTTGAATGATCACCCTCACTAATCATCTCAATCCATCTGTCAGGATCTTCTATCTCCATCATCTGTAGATAAATGACCTGATCCTCCCCTCGGACATTCAGCCTCTCATATGCCTCATCATCATCCTCGACCACTTCTAGCCTTCTTTACAAATCCAAGATACTATCTGAAAGTGTCCTGATGACCAATGACTACTCGGTAAGCTTTGTCTCAACTATGGACAATCGCTTACTCGTGTCTTCCATCTGCTTCTCATCCTCCATTTGCATCACTGCCAACTGATAATCAGGGCTTTTCACTCCAATGGTTGGTACACCAATGGGTACATCTTCCCTTCCATCGTAAATGTACAACTTCCTCAAATGTGGAACAATCATAGCATCAAAGTGTTTCATGAATTCCATTCCTAGTACAGCTTCGTAGTCATCTATCCACACTATAGTGAAGTCGACCTTCCCTGTCCACTCACCAAGTGTTGTGTCCACCTTTTCAGCTATAGCAAGAACATTATTAGGAGAATTGACTGTCTTCATCTTTGCCTTCACTGGTACAAATTTCAGCCCAATTCTTCTCGCAGTATCTTCACCCATGAAGTTGTGAGAGGCCTCACTATCCACCATAGTGAGTATATCAGCACCTCCAACCTTCATTCGAACATACTCCAACATGTTTCTCTCAGGATCCCTCTGAGAGACCACCTCTGTAGCAGCAGCACCACCAAGTATCTGCATCATCCCCACAGAAGCTTCTTCATTCTTCATTTTAGACTGTGCAATCGCAGTCACTTTCAGTCTAGAAGGACAATTCTTCACCGTATGTGGTCCAGCACATATCCAACACTTTAAGGCTTTCTTCGTCTTCGAATTGTCATCCGATTTCGAGGCATCATCTTTCTTCTTATCTTTTAGCTTATCAGACTTCTTCTTCCTATCATCAGAAGTCTCATCATAATGCTCCACCAACCTCTCAATAGCAGTAAAAGCTTCCTCAAGTGTTCTAATCCTCTACCTCTTCACTTCATTGCGTGCCCAAGGCTTCAACCCAATAATTAAATTGAACACCTTGTCCCTCTCCGCCATGTCAGGAAGTTCCAAAACCGAACTTGCAAACTCCCGCTGATATGTCTGAAGGTTCCCGGTCTGCTTTATGAACTTAATTTTAATCCTTTCTTCCCACGTTTCATCCTGAGGACTAAATGGGTCTGCAAAGCTTTCTTCATCTCATCCCACGAAGTAATTTCACCAGCACTACCATTGGCAATCTGATCCATCCTCCTTCGCCACCACATCTTAGCATCCTTTGTCAAGAACTGAGCAGCTACCTTGACCTTCGTCTCATCATCAGATAGACCTAATCATTCCAAGTATTGCTCCATGTCCCATAGAAAGTTGCCAAGAATCTTTGCACTTCTTGTACCATCGTAAGATTCTGGTTCCTTGACTTTCACATGAGGCACTCCTCCACCTCAGTTATGCCTCACGGCCTTCTTCAACACCGCGATCTCATCTCTGGCTTCGTCAAGAGATTTTCGCAAGTTCACGATCTCTGCAAGACCTTGGTCGCTTGGCTCTTCAACCTCCTTGACCCTTACTTCAAGTTGTGTACACATAAGATCAGTGTACTCGTGTTGAGTCTGGAGTTAATCGAGCCCTTCCTTCACCTTTGAATTGGCCTCTTGCTCCTTATCGAACAAGTCCAACTTCTTAGCGCAGAAAGCTTCCAAGTCCTCCATCCTCACCAACACTTTTTCCATAAGTGCTATAGTAGCATCCTGCACACCATGACTATACCCAACCTGAGATTCAGTTGCCACTGCTAACAGATTCCTTCTTCTTTGCGATCTAGTTTCGACCATCCAACAGCTTCACCAAGATGCCTGCACCCTGAACCAGCTCTTATTCCACTTGTATGTGAAACAACTTCCTTCACCTGCAAGTACCTGCTTCACTGTCTTCAACTGTCAAGCTTCTTCAACCCTGAATCAGCTTCAATATCTGCACTTTGTCATGAGCAACCTTGCTCTGATACCACCTTCACATCGGTGGTGTGTAGCAGCTTCAACCTTCAATGCCCGAATCAGCTGCTCTGATACCACCTGCCACGATAGTGCAGTGGGATCAACACTTCATCGTCAACCCAGTCATCAGCCAGCTTTGTTACCACCTGTCACACCCCCAAGATGGCAATAGTCTTTCAACTGCTCTTAGCGAGGTGCGGCAGCACCGAACACTTTCTTTTCACCAATACTTATGTATGTGGACTACGCCTAATTCACTTTTCCTACTTAGTTTGTGTTTCTCAACAAAGTATTATTATGTTATCCTTTATACCAATGAACACCCATACACATTCATTATCATCAGCAATTATAAACGGAGAACACAATTCCACAGTATCAAGGGAGGGGCAACTCCCTGAACAATGAGTCTGCCAAAATAATATATTATACAACAGTTTACAAAGCTTTACAAGTATACTTGGAAACCCCAAGCATACTTATCCAAATTTACAACCCAAGGTAAAACTCGGTTGCCTAGCTTGTCGGCTCCTCTGCACGGTCGCCGCACGACTCACCAACACCTCGTTCACCTTGTCGCACGATCGTGTTGTTTTCCCAACTCGGGCGTGCCTCCAAGTCGCCACACATGGGTGCCTCTTCCCGAGACACACCTTTGTCCACAATCTCAACACTTCACCAAGTCACCGTGGACACTTGCACGCCGAGCGGGCGCTCACCCGAGTCGCCAAGACACCCACTCCAAGTCGTCGCACAAACCAGGCGCCACACACCCGTGCACGCCCTCACCCAACCACCGGGCGCTCCTTCCCGCACCTTCACCCACGACCGAGATAAAGCGAGTCACCTCCGTGCACCTCTGCCCAAGAATGGGCTTATACTAGAATCTGCGCCTTCCCTTAGACTTGCGCACTAAAGCTGTGCCTAACTACTCTTCTTGAGCGAAGGTGTCAAGTTTTTGAGCAATGATCAAATGATGCCTTGAATGCCATCCAACACACTTCTATTTATACCAAGTGCAGGGCATAGTCTAGCTGCCCAACCAACTCGCCCAAAGCCCCTTGCTCCATCGCAAATGCTTCACTTTACCATGTCGGCTCGTCATAAATGTAGTTCGTCCTCCATACAAGTCTAAGTCATGCTCCAATGCATATAACATGCTCGCCCATCCTCCATACATGCGCATATTGTCATATCGTACACTTGAACAAGCTCTCACTTCACATAACCGTAGCTCGCACTTCGCCAAATGCTCGCCCGTTTAGCTCTACCCACGCGCACGCACGTCCACCCGCGGGCCTAGGAACTGCAGGTCCTTACAGGCTGCCTCCCTGGGCAGGTGGAGTTGTGTGTAGCCGCCTAAGGCAATGACCCCTCGGGCCCCTAGGCAAACTGAACCCGATTCTCATAATCGGGTTGAGCCCACCCAGGGAGTCAAAGGCACATTTTTTTTTTAATTGTTTATATTGGTTTTATAATATACTTTATTATTATTATTATTATAATTATTATATATGTTTGTTTTATTTATTTTTATTGTTTTATTGTTTTTGTTTTTTTAAATGGTTGTTTTTTAATGTCTTTTTTATTATTTTCTTCTTTTCTATTTTTTAAATTTATATTTTTCAATGTTTGTTTTTATTTTTTTTAATTTTAAATTTTTTTTTATTGTTATTTATAACTTAATTGTATTACATTTTAAACTTTTATGGTCATTTTTTGGAAAAATATGACTTGGATTATCCACAATATCTTTTCCATCATGTCGATGTTTTGAACCCCAAAGGGGATCCATCATCAGGACAGAAAGTGATAGATTGAGAGAAGAAATTACCGATCAAAACAAATAAATAAATAATAAATAATATTTTTTATTTTTTATTTTATTATGTTTACTATTTTTATTGTTTTCTTAAATTGTATGTTTTAATTTTTTTGTTTACTTAAAATTTTATTTGAATCATTTTTTTGTGAAACTTTTACTTTTTAAATGCCATCATTTTTTTATATATAAAATTCATAGAATTTGTTATTTTTCCAAAAAAAAAAATATTCAAATTTTCCATAATTTGTTTTATTTAACATGTCATTTTTAGCGAAAATGTCCTAAAATAAATATTTTTTTAATTATATCTATATGCAACATGTGTATTTTTTGTCTAGTTTTTAAAATTATTATTTTTTAGTGACAAATACTTTATGTATACTGAAATATTAATTAATGGTGTATAAATATAAAAAAATCATAACCTGGAAATATTAATTTTATTATTTTTTTTAAACTTTGCCAAAAAAAATTAAAAATTTCATTATAAAAAAACATTCCAAAGGAAAACAAAAAATAAGAATTTGGAAACTTTTAAAAGCCAAATATCTTAGGACGAAAAAAATGAAGATGAATAAGACAACTTGAAAAATGGTTAAATAATCAACATTAAAAAAATGATGTCTACTTAGGACACAAGAAAATTTAAAGTGTCAAAAATATGTCTTAAAAAAAATTATTGATGTTTTTCAAAATCCACATGAAAATCACCAACATTTAAAAAAAAATATCCACACTTAATACATTAAAAAATTTAAAGCATCAAAGAGAAACCCTTTAAAGAAAGGGGTTGTCAACACAACGACATTTTTCAAAATTAACATGAAAATCACTAACATTTAAAACGAAATGTTCATACTTGATACATAAAAAAAATTAAAGTGTCAAAAATATGCTAAAAAAGGTGTGATCTGAATCAACACTTTTAAAAATCATATGATTTTTTGCTACCTCAAAAAAGAGGGTACTCGGTACTGTTCTTGTTTCAAAGTTTACAATGTTTTCATAGCATTTGTGTTTTCCAGAAGAATTTGAGATTCATAAGGGAACATTTTTTCCATATCACAATAGTTGCATTATCATTTATTAGGTCATATATTATTATACTTTACTGATCAAAACATGATGAGGGCCATACATCAAATCTATCATAAAACATAATCATAACCATCATATAACCGACATAAATAACAAGGATATAATAACCATTATTTGCCCCTTTATTTTCCATTATTTACCACTTTAAAGGAATCTGGCCAAATGTTTTGTAGATCTCTATGTTTCTCATTGAATATGTGTTGGTTGCACTCCTTCCAAATGGTCCAAATGAGATGCCCAGCGGTTAATTTCAACATTTTGTTGAGGATAGGGATTTGAAAGGGGTCTTTGGGCTAGGTTTCGAGAGATTAAACAAAATATACTTTGTCAATAACAGGTTTGTTGAAGCTAATTGAGATTTTGGTCCATAGATTATTTACTAGTCCATAGGAGCCCAATAGGTGATCAATGGTTTCTAGATGTTGTTTACAAATGTAGCACCAAGATGGACCTACAAAGCCCCTTTTGAGGAGGTTCCGCTTGGTGAGAATTATTCGACTAGATACAAACCATAAGAAACTTGTAACCTTATGCCATAGGCTAAAGGTCGCTAGAACCATCCATGCCAAGTGAGGATCAGTCGAGGGAGCTAGCCTAGCTAGTAAGTAAGCTTCCTTTAGAGAGAAGGATCATGTTGGTTTATATCACCATCTGAGGGTGAATTTGACTCCTTTATTCTCTTGATTTTTCATCTAGCAATATCCATCTAAACGGGTAGAGAGTCTTCTTGTCGGTCTTCAACTTTACATAGATCGGGTGTATCCACTAATAGATAGGTATGGTGTCCCCTTCCTTTCAGTATTGGATGACTTGAGTTTTTCCTTTGAGAAGGATGTTTCCATGAATTGAGGGGATTTGGAAGGTAGATGTTATGCTTTAGATTTATTTCCAGGAGTCCTCCCTAAACTTGGCAAATTGTCCATTTCTTATTTCCAGAAAGAAATGTGATTGGATAACTTCTTTGTTAGCATTGGCCCTTTTCCATATTAGTGAGCCTTGCGAGATAGATGACATGTGAATCAATTATTTTTTTTATTTGTCATTGGCGTATTTCTTGTTCCATAGATGAGCCCATGGCTTCGTGAAGTATTTGACCCATTTCCACCATATTTGAGCTCCTAAGACTTTGTTGACAAGTTAAGGGTCACACAGGCTTAGACCTCCTTCTTCCTTTGAGAGGCATAGAGCGTCCCATTTAACTAGGGGCCATTTTTTCTTGAGGCCATTTCCTTCCCATATAAAGGTTCTTTGGAGAGTTCTAATGATTTTTAGGACCCTACACTTAGGAGCAACAAGCACAAAAGGAAATATAGAAGAAGGGAATGGAGTGTAGATTTAAGGAGGATCAGTCACGCGGGCTTCACTGGGGGAGGAATACCATACCACGTGGGTTCATATCAGGGGATATATATTGAGGGAAAAATGACATAATATATTGGGGGATATATAAGGGGCAAACGATTTTTAAATTGAGAAGTATAAAAAATGGAGCTCAAAGTTAATGAAAAAATATAAAGGGGTATAAAAAATATTAATGAAAAAATGGTTCCTACAATATCTAGTGAAAGCAAGGGATTCTTAAATTGCGAAGGCATCCTGGGTTCATATTAGGAGGGGGTTAAATAATGTGATTTTTAGAGGTACTGTCTAATATTTAGTCAAATTAAGGGTATTGTTTAATATGTCATGAACACATGTAATATGACTAAGGTTCATTGAGTGAATCCCCTATGGGATAATTATTCCAACTATGTTTATGGAGAAATAGGTCCATCTATCTAGGAAACCATTTATTTTTTCAGGGAGATCGTGCCATGATGGGTGTTTGATGACAAAGTCAGTAAGTTGAGCACGTAGAAATTTGGATGGAAGACTTGAGGAAGCCTAGAAACCAAGGATTCTTGAGATGTTTCTTCGAGTTATTAGAGGGGTGTTAAAGAAGAAGATCGAGGAATTTTCTTGTTTTATGGTCATGCTTGAAGCATTAGAGAAAAGGTTAAGGATTTCCTTGATTTTTTTTGGCTTCTTTAACTGAAGGATGGTTCATGAGAAAAGCGTCCTATAAAGATTGTTGGTGCGTTATGGGGGAGTTATCCTAAAGGGTTAGTCTTTTCAAAAGACATTTCTTACATGCGTATTTTATAATTTTCCCAGACCTTCCTCCATGAAAATAAATAGAAAGGGGGAGACTAGATCTCCTTGATAGATGCCATGAGAGGAGGTAAATTTGAATGAAGGAGAGACATTGAATAGGATAGAGAAGAAGCCTGAGGATATTAAGGAGATGATGCAAGTTATCCATTCCTTACAAAACCCAAAGGCATGGAGAAGGATTTCTATGTATGACCAATTTAATTTGTTAAAGTCTTTGGAGAATTCAAGTCTTAATAATATCCCAAGATTGTTGAGAGAGAGAATGCACAATTTCATGGGCTAGGATAATTCCATCTAGGATTTGGCGCCCTTCAACATAATCTATTTGTTCAGGCGAGATGAAGAGGGGGAGAATAGGCTTGAGATGATTGGCTATGATCTTGGTAATGAGTTTGTATATGACAATGCAAAGAGCTATGGGGAAAAATTTACCTGGGGAGGCAACTTTTTTTGCCAATGATATATATATATATATATATATATATATATATATATATATATATATATATATATATATATATATATATATATATAGTAAACTATCCGATCCATATTAACTTTATACTTACCAAACGTTGATAGGGATCAAATCCCTTGAGATCCAAACCTAATTTAGAATGGAAAGAGATTTGATCCATCATGAATTAGGATGGATCTAGGCTTGTTTTATTAATATTCACCCTAATCTTCATAGAAATTTTAAAGTATTCTTGATATTACTCTCTATGTTATAAATAATACTTAGTAAAGTTGAAAAAAATTATATACATAATTGAATATTTTCTTTGCTGCTAAATTTTTTATGTGTGTTATAAATCGAATTTTAAAAAATTAAATATATTTTTAATAAATTCATAGTAAGTTTTAATTTGTCCATAGGCATATATATATGAACTTTAGATGGAAGGAGGTTTCTTGACTTTGCTTTTAATTGAGGGCCTATATTGATTCTCATGGGAATATGCTCAACATATACTTAGTCTTAGTGCTTATCAACGACTGTAGTGTATTACTGAATTTGTTAGATTGCATTGGCTTTTAATAAATTTTAAAAATTATATTCATGTGAGGTGGCTCCTTTCGCACCAATTTCCTACAGATTTTAGATTATTCCAATTCTAATTAGTTCCTCATTATTATTTATAACATTCACTTATATATAAGAAAATTTTATTTTGAAAAATGGTCCATTACTTTTAATAATTTAAAAAAATTAGATTCGTGTCATGTGGTTCCCTACCCACCAATTTCTTAGGGATTTGAGATTATTCCAATTCTAATAAGTTCCTCCATGATGTGTTCCTCATTATTATTTATAACAATCATTTATATATAAGAAAATATACAACAAGGTATTTTCTTATGTTTTCACTACGGTGCAAGTAAATTCCATCCATTTTGGTGTTAAGATCTCCCTCAACGTGTTCGAAGATCAGATTGTATACTCCAATCTTCTGCTCACAATGGAAGAATGTGGGCTACAAGTTGTGAATGCTACATCTTCTTAAATTAATAATAAAAAAAATCCATACTATATATAACAAGGTATTTTCCTATAATTGTGGCAAAAAAATACTTCGCTACCTACTTTACCAGTATCTTAACACACATATATTTGTATGTTGCCACAGGTGTCTGATAGTGGAAAATCTAACGTGGACAACCTATATGAGAAGTTTGGAAATTTGATATTGGATCACGAGGTTGACTTATGGTCCCTTGACTCTGAAGAGGAATATGTGTCACCACACAAATGAGGAGTACAACTTTTGACCAACTTATGCCACAAATCTCCACAACATCAATTATGTCTCCACTGTAAATTTAGTAAATGAGTGTGGCTTAAATGTTAATGATTTGAAGGTGTGTTTTACGGAATATTGATTTACTTTTCAAATACAAACGCATAAAAGTAACTCAAGTATGAATTTGGGTTGTCCAAGGTTTTTAGTGTAGGATTAGTGTAGAACTAGGTAAAGTAGCATGAATGAATTTGTGCTCTAAAATTAATTAGCAATCATTCAATAAGAAATATTCAAATTGCAAGTTGGTCTTATTAATTTTTTCTTTAAAGATCAATATTGATCTATTTTAATCACAAATCTAAGAAGTGTTTAAAGTGATTTAATTTCTTCTCATGTAAATTATTTTAAAATTCAAAATTTGGAAAAAGATGTTTGCATCTCAAAGATAAAATTCACAGAAAAATATAGCTCAAATATAAAATAATAGCATTACTTGAAATGCTTAAAAATGTTTTAACCATGAAAATTTATTTCTTTTCATTGTACATATTAGTTGATATTGAAATATTTTCTTAATGTGGCAGTGAAATATTTTACTTATGAAGTACATTGTTTATATTAATAAGTTCCTCCATGATTAGTAAATTATGAAATTTATAAATTGTTGATGTTTTGAAATGTTGTTTTTATTTTTAAAATTTGACATACATTATATTATAAATTGATTATATGTAAAATAGATGAAATAAAAATAAAAATTTGGGTTTTTTTTTTAATTTAATTGTCAAATTTTGAAATATATCATACATTTAAAAAATGTAAATTTATACATTTAAAATTCCATTAATAACTTTTGACATGTTATATTTTTTAAAAATTTAATATAATTAAATGAAATTATAGTAAATGAATTTATGAATTTACAAATGCTTATTTCATTTCATGATCATCCATGGTCAACGATGGTCCAATGTCACAATGTGCCAAAGGTTGTCTCAATATGAAAATCAACCATGGTCAACCATGGTTGAACGTCACATTGTGACAAATATCGTCTCAGTATGAAAAAAAATGATGATAAACCATGGTCAACCATGTTTATTTTAGGGTTTATAATATTATCCTGGGGTTTTTATACCTTGGGTTTCTAATATTTATCCCTTAGGTTTAATATTATTCTCTTGGGTTTATAATCTCTTGGGTTTTTAGTATTAATCCCTTGGGTTTGTAATATCAATCTCTTGGGTTTATTAATCTAAGGCTTCATATTCCTAGGGTATAATATTATTCATAGGGTTTATAATATTAATCTTTGGGTTTAATATAAATGCATTGGATTTATAATCATGGTCAACCATGGTCCAACGTCACATTGCGATAAAGATTTTCTCAATATGAAAATCAACCAATGTTGCATTGTGATAAGGATTGTCTCAATATGAAAATCAAGCATGGTCAACCATATTCAAACATTGCATTGTCACAAATATTTATCTTACGGTTTATAATATTTATATTAGCGTTTACATATTCTTTGGGTTTATAATATTTATTCCTTGTGTTTATTATTCATTTGAGTTTAGAATATTTAATCTTAGGGTTTATAAACCTTGGGTTTATAGTATTAATCCCTTGGGTTGAACATTATTCCCTTGAGTTTATATTATCAATCCATTGTGTTTTTAATCCCTTGGGTTTTTGGTATTAATCCCTTGGGTTGATTATTCCTTTGGGCTTATAATATCAATCCCTTTAGAGTTTATATACGTTGCATTTATAATATTAATCCCTTGGGTTTATTATACCTTTGGGTTTTCTATTAATCCCTTGAGTTTATTATTCCTTTGTGTTTATAATATCAATCTCTTGGGTTTATTTGGTTCATATTCCTAAGGTATAATATTATTCATATGGTTTATAATATTAATCCGAGGGTTTAATATAAATCTTTTGGGTTTACAATCATGGTCATCCATGGTCAACGATGACCCAATGTCACAATGTGCTAAAGATTTTCTCAATATGAAAATAAACCATGGTCAATCATGGTCCAATATCATAATGTGACAAACATCGTCGCAACATGAAAATCAATGACGGTAAATCATGGTCAACAATGTTTATTTTAGAGTTTATAATATTTATCTTAGGGTTTTTATACCTTGGGTTTATAATATTTTTCTGAAATTTTCAGTTATATCAAGAGTGAAATCAATAGATGGTTTTTGGATTTCACCACCTTTTTCTTTTCAACGTTATACAAAAATGCAAGACAGTGCGAAAAAGGATTGGTTGGAAAGCGTGAATGGTCATGGTCATTATCTTATTGATTTGAATTGGTGCATCTTTTATCATCAGCCTCAATGTGTTTTGGAAGAGGCTAGTATTTAATAATTGTGTTCTGGTGTAGTGTTTAAAGTTGAATTTAATATCAACCACATTTAAATTGTTGTTTGATTTTTATTAAATATTTATTTCATAATTACTTCATTATTATTTATTAAATGATTATTAATATAATTATTGTTATTATTATTAATTATTAATATTATTATATTAATCATTATTAATATGGTTCTTATATTTATATTAATATTATTAATAATAATATTAAGTCTTACTATTATTGATAATTGATATAGACTTATCAATATTTGTCAACTACATTTATTAATATAATTATGCTTATAAATAATTTAAATCAACCGTTATTACAAAATGTAACCATATAAGTTTATATATAAATATATAACTCCAACCCAATGTAAACATAAATTTATAAACCAGATTAGAATTCAAAACCACTTTCAATTGTGAATGTGACCACATAGATTTATAAACAAGATTAGAATATCAAAACACTTTCAATTATGAATGTGACAACATCCACTCTTAGAAGCCATTATAAATTTACACATCTTTCTTAGCATTGACGACTGACATCACAAGCAAGTTGTCCATCTTCCAGCATCTTATTGTTTTCAAAATATAAAGTAAAGACAATTGGATAAATAGGCATAAACATGGGTATAGCCATGGAACCTGCGATGAAAATGGATGGATCCATATAAAAAATGAAAAAGGAGACTCAGAGCTGTTGGACCCAACAGACACGGTGTTTCAGCTATCTCGGAAGCATATTGACTCGCTGACAATGTCACTGGCAATGAAAAGAACGAGTGAGAGTGGGTAGGCATAAACATGCATATATGGCAAGGAACCCGCCATTCACATGATCATCGGTGGAATTCGAAAGAATAGACAAGGTTCGGTTGGTTGAATTAAATGGTTTTAAACACCAAAACTTATTTAATCCGCAACACGGTGCAGTGTCAACACGATATAATATAGTTTACGGAGTCCCCACCTGCGAAGAAGTCAGAGCAGGTAAGCTCATTCCAAGTCACCGCCATGAAGGTGATAGTTAGGAGGCTAACGAACTTAGGATTCAAACTAGGGTTCCCAAATTACAACATTTATGATAATGTTGTAATGATAATAATTAATTCCCTTATATAAATTAAATGTTACATTAAAATACTAGTTCACGTTTTTAGTCATTTACCTGTAATCTCTAATAAAAAACTATTACAAAAACAACACTTACTCTTTATTTATATCTATATTAAAAAAATCATATTACTAAAATAAAAAAAAAAAAAATAAACTAGAATTTCATTCTATGTTTTAATATATATATATATATATATATATATATATATATATATATATAATTTTAACAAATAAAGGGATTTTGTTAAATTATTATATATCAATAAATTTATTAATAATATATATCCAAAAAATTATAATGCATTTTATATGACACTTGTTTATATGGCATTTTTTAAATTAATTTATTTAATTAAAAATGTAAAATAAGCATTAGTGCTTTAAAATAAATATCAACTTTAATTTGTGATTGCTACTAAATTATTTCAAAATATTCTACAAAATTCAATTCCTATCAACCATACAATAACTATTGATAATTAATTTAAAATTTTAGAAATTTATCAATATAATTATTTAATTTTAAAATTATAATTCAATTAAACATTAAATTATATAAAAATAAATAAAAAATTAAAACAACAAATTAAATTAGTAATAAAACTAAAGTGAAAAGGAAGTAAGAATATCCCCTCTTTACATTATTTGTTGGCTTAATTATATACGATTTAGAGGATGGGTAAAAAAAAAAAAGAACATGCATAACACAGTAAGCATTTTTTTCGGATTAATCACATCAGTATTATTTGGTTGATGTTTCGAACCAGCTAATGTGGTTCATCCTCAGGACTAAGGTTAAATCACATTAACTGGTTTGATACGTCGACCAAATAATACTGATGTGATTAATCCGAAAGACATGCTTACAACATTATGGATCACAAAAGCCTAATATATAACATGCATAACATGTTATGTTTTATTAATTTTGAGATATAAATATAGTTTAATTATCAAAGTAAAAAGGTAGTGGTTTTCAATAATAACTGAATGTTATAAATAAATTTTGTATTCTAAGCAAAATAATTTACCGGTTTAATTCAAAGTTAAAAAATAAATGTTTTTTCAAATTTTGGTGCAAACAATATTGTTAAATTTGAATTCTCAATCTCTATACAAAATTATGGAAGAAAGTTGAGAAAGCTAAAAAAATATTTTTGTTAAAAAAATTAGGAGTTAAAATGCAAACCCATCACTCCATGATGTTATCATAAAAAATAAATTTGTTGGGATTATGAAAAAAGGAATATCTTAATTTACCATATATAGAATCAAAATGATGAATATAAATAGAAGAATATCACCAAAGCAAGTGACAAAATGAAATAGATCCAAAAAAATGGAGGAAGAAAATTATTTGCTTGATGAATTAGTTATTTGGGAATTTGCAACAAAAAAGACAATGGAAAACTTATTGCATGATGATAGAATATGAACTTTTATTAATGTGAGATCAACTCAATTATTACTCACATTGAATAATTTTTTAATGTGTTATCATTGTTGTCAATGGCAAAGGGAAGATCCTAGTGAATAGATAACTATCTAAGCCAAAGGAAGTCCTCAACAGAGGCCATGAATGCAATTTGGTATTTTTCCGGGAACAAAATTTGGTAATTCTTTCTTTGGAACAAAACATGGCATTTGCATGACATGCCTCGACAAATTAAATTTGGTGTTCTGTTGCACAAGCCACAAAGTTACAGTTCAACATGTTCGAGTGGGTCCAATATAAGCCCAAGTAGGGTGTGTTATAGTATGGGCTAAAGGGTGGTACAATATGTTAAGTTAGAGTGAACCTGATATAAGAACAAGAACAATGCAAAGTAGTGTGACATGGAACTAATGTCCCCCTATACTAGGTGTTAGGGTATCAAAGCACCAGGTACAAACTAGAATAGAGTAAATTATAGGTTGGTATGACTTAGCAACATAATGATGTGGAAAATATTAGTAAGTGACATGTGGCATGTCGAGGTCAACACCAAGACACATGGTAAGGTTTGATGGGTCAAAGTAGATGACATCACATTTGATTTAACAAGTGACCTATGTTGTGCAAGGCCCTATACCAGGATTCCAAAGTACTGGAGTGAACACTTGTTGAAGAAATCTAGTACACAACAATCCAGTGTGAGGACAATGTTGTCATTGACTGCAATTCAGGTGAAAAGGGTTGTCAAGTGTAGTTTCATATACCAGGGTCGATATAGAAAGGTCACAATTCTAGTTTTATTATTTCTACATAGAAGGATAAGGTTTTAGAATGAGGTTACAAGGGGTTGACAATTAAGGCCCTAAAGCTTAAAGGTAAATAGAAAGCCCTATTTGGGCATCTGAGAATCTTATAATATGGATTTTAACAAAGCATTCTCATCAACAAGCACCCATAAACTGAATTCATTTGAGGCAATCAATTAAGACCATGGTTATAGCATAGTGTTACGAGGAGTTAATGTCACTTGGAGCAAGAGGCATGATGGAAAGAAATCAGGGCATCTAGAAA
Source organism: Pinus tabuliformis (assembly GCA_031772625.1). Classification (NCBI taxonomy): domain Eukaryota; kingdom Viridiplantae; phylum Streptophyta; class Pinopsida; order Pinales; family Pinaceae; genus Pinus; species Pinus tabuliformis. The sequence continues at coordinate 745,222,706 of CM062818.1, forward strand.
AATGAATTGTTAAGAAATTATCCTCATTAAAAAGCACTTAGAAAATGGATTCACCAAAATGATAGTTTAAGACCATGGTTCCAGCTCAAGATCATGAGGTATTTGATCTGTTAATGAAAAAGGTATTATAGACTATGTGTGAAGTTACATATGTTACTTAGTGCAATGAATCAAAAAGATTGCGAATATCATAAAAACTTAAACAATTAGAAAACACATACAAAACACATCAGCACAACCAAATTTGATAAAGGAGTTCACCAGACTTCCTGCCTACATCTCCTGGTCCTTATGCTTCCGGTGCTGACCTCTATATTATGTCTTCAATTTGTTGTTACAGGTGTGAGCTCAAAAACAGAGTCTCAAACATGAAATTGGATCTCACCGCTGTGTTTAGCTCGCGTTTTCGAGTCAAAACAAGTATACACTCGACCATACTTGGCCACTATGACCTCCAGACCCCTTGGAACGGTTCAGAAATATACTTTGTCACCTTTTTTTGGTGATATGGTATTAATATACCATGTTTACTTACAAACTGCCATAAACGCAAAATAATACGATTACATTAAAAAAAGAGGATAAACCAAAGGACCGGTGGGCATGGAGTTGACCTCGACTTATCCTGCCTTTTCCCAGCACAGATCATAATACCATAAGATCTAACAGCTATTGCGTGTTCCAATCGTCAACTAACCCGAATATCTCCACCATAGATCTGTCCTGCTCAATCCGATGGCTGTCACACAATCTCGTGCTCCAACTAGCACGTTGGTTAATTCTCTAAAAGCATGTGAGAAAATCTGTTTTGGGATGCTACGTGTCGACCACTAAGTGGAATCACATAGATTTCTGAAAAACCAATTCCAACTTTTGAGGCGCATGAGAAACCGTTTATCGCTTCCCTGCCGGAACTCAAAGAAGTTTAACTTCCTTTGACTATCCTTATTGCATCCATTTTCAAGGATAACCTACTTGCATGTCTCGATGTGATATGCGTTGATCTCCTTTGATCGAACGATCTCCACTCTCATTCGCTGATCCAATCGCTTATGGTATGAACCAATTGCAGATTGCCACATCGCCTTCTATGGTGACATCATGTAGAACCTGTGACTCATTCCCAGGTTTCCACGTGTCCTGCTGACATAGGCATTAACTTTTGACCTAAATATTTAATTGGTTCTAATTTCCTCATCCGGACTCAGATTTACATGTTATTGCACTATTGGATTTGTATTAACGGGCACTTCAATGTGAGCCTACTTTCACCTACATTTGAATACTGTTGTTCTAGACGTAAAACTGAATCCATTTTGGATCAGTATTAAAAGTTTGGAGCTTTGAGTTGAAGGTACTAAGATGACAATATGGATATTCATGTATTCATTGAACTCAAAGAGTGAGATCAACAATTGACCTAGATACCAGATTCATTGCAACAATGGATTAAGGAAATGGTCATAACACTTGGTCATGACCATTGACATCGATATAACACTTGGTCTTGCAGAGGGGAGCTTATATGAAAAGGCGTTAAGGAAGGTTTAAAAGGAATAATTATAGGTTTTCACCATGTATAAATATGAAATATCTATAAGTGAATAGTGTAGGAGGATCAGGCATATGTATAATTTCATAGCACAATGGTCTATGCACGTGTATAAGGAGAGTGCATGAATGAATTTAGATAAGTTTGTAAACTATACGTAAGAATGGGATGGCCAGTGTGAGATATGGACTCATAAGAAATCAGATAGAGAGAAAAAAGAGAGTGCATTGGTAGATATGAGAAAGAACATGCATAAAGAGAATGTATGCATGAAGTGCACTTGCATGGGAGAATTGAAAGAGATATGAGCCAGTGAAGGAATATGAAACATGGTAGAAGGCTATAGGTTAATCTAAACATAATATATTATTTATGGAATCAAACTTCTATGATTCATAATGATTGGAATTCTTTTTCTCAGAAAAATCAATATCATTTATTTGATTGAGGTAAAGCAAAGCAAAGGAGACATAATTCAAGAAGTATGAATGTATAAGAATTAAAAAAAGTTCCTCTAGATCAAGTCTGAAAATGTGATGAAATAGAGATATGATAGGAAAAAGATATTGGAGGAATATATCCAAAGGGGATCAGTGTCTCCAACAAGTTGGTGCTTGCAAATTTGAGGGGATTGGTGTCTCTTGCAAGTTGGTGCAAGACTGAGGGGATTGGTGTCTCCTATAAGTTAGTGCATGCAAATATAAGGGGATTGGTGTCTCCTGCAAGTTGATTCTTGCAAATATGAGGGGATTTGTGTCTCCTATAGGTTGGTGCCTACAAATATTGTAACAATAGGTAGGTGTTTACTTCAATCAAATAATTGAAAAACTTTTTGTGGTTTTCTCTTGGATGGGTTTCCACGTATTATCTATGTTAAATGTTCTCATTTGAATGGTGTATTATATTGTGATTGATTTTTTTTAAATAGTGTGAAATTATATTATATTAATTCAACCATCCCCCCACCTTTTGAGCATAATTATGAATTCAACAATTGGTATTAGAGATTGTTCCTTTAGAAATAATCTAGCCAAAGGAAGGTAGATCTTATAGGAACAAATGGGTGCGAAGATGGACCATTGTCAAATAGAGCTTCTCTCCTTGAAGGGACCAATTATGCATTCTAGAAGGTAAGAATGAGAATCTATTTGATGTCCCTTGGAATTGAGACTTGGATGACTATTGTAGATGGATATAGAACTCTAGAAACTCCTCCAACATATATAGATGGAAGAAGCACCATTACAAACAATGCTAAGAAAATGAATGCAACTATATGTGACCATGTTGAATCTAAGTCTGTTAAAGTAAAGCAATGTAAATTTGTCAAAGATATATGGGATAAGATAGAGAGAAGATACAAAGGAGATGATAAGGTAAAGAAATACAAACTTCAAACACACAAAATCAAGTTTGAAATTCTAAAATTCAATGAAGATGAAATTATTGCAACATTCTTCCTCAGATTTGATGAAGTTGTAGATATCATTAAAATTACTTAATGAAAAGGTTGGTGAAGAAACTATTGTTTAGAAGCAATGAGATCTCTTCCCATGAGACTCAATTCCAATATTTCAACCATTGAGGAGATGAAGGATATAGAAGCTATAAAGATTGATTAACTACATGGAATCCTCACAACATATGAAATGAGGATTGGAAAAGAGAGGTTAGGACCAAAGGAGGCTTCCTTCAAAGTCTCAAAGAAAAAAATGAACATTACACTCAATATTTCATTAGCCATGAATTCGATCAAGAGATGTCCCAACTCATGAGGAAGTTAAAAAGGGGATGTAGAATATATAATGGTAATTTACCCATTAAATGCTTTTATTGTGGTAGAATAGACCTTTTTTCTTCTAAATTTCCTTACCCTAAAGTAGAAGAAAACAGGGAATATAAAATAGAAGGATATCTCACAAATATGAGAAGGGAAAGTATCTTAGAAAGAAAATATTTTATTCCAAAGAAGGGAATTTCTCATCATAAGAGAGAAATGAATCAACATATTGTGAAGAGAAAGAAGAATTTATGCTCATGGCCATAGAAACTAAATATAATTATAAAGATAATTATGATAGAAGCTGAAGGGGAGGTATATCTTTAAGGAGATTTTATTAATGATCTTGATGAATTAAATAAGGTTGGAAGAAAGAAAAAAAGGTTGAAGGAACAATTTCTAAATGTAGAAAAGGAAAATAATTGTTCTATTGAAGAATTGATCAATATTCAAGTGAACTACACTAAAGAAACCCTAATAAAGAAACTAAAGGACAAAAAAATAATATGTCAATGACCAGAATAAGAGAAAAAGTCTTTGAGAAAGTAGTTATAAAAGGAACATAGAAAGAGAGATTGAAATTAAAATGAAGAAGAAATCATCCACTTGAAGACCCAACTTGAAGAGGAAAAGTGAAAACAAGAAATCCTTTCAAATTAGCTGATAGAATGGGAAAGAAATTGTGAGAGGCTTGAAGCAAAGGTAGCTTCTCTAAGAAAATATCTAAAGAATATAGAGTTCAAGTGGATCTCAATTTAATTTTTGTAACATGCTATGAAACCCTTAAAAATATCCTCAATAATCAAAGATCATAAGAAATCAAGACAAGTATGGGTTATAAAGAGCACTAGGAGATATCGAAAGGAGAACTGGGCAGAAATTCTCAAGAAAGAGAGCCATTTATATATGCAAATGTGCTCAAAGGAAGGTCCAACAATGCAAATAGAGGCACTGGAAAAAATAAGAACCGACAAAGAAATCACCCCATCAGCTCCAAAAATGATATTAAAGGTAAATCAAATAATCAACAAGAAAGATAGAAATGATTGAGCATAACAACTCCTCCATGAAGGCCATACACTTTTAGGTAACCAAATCCCTTTTATGGCTACTATTTTTTATGTCATAAATTTGGTCATAAAGCTATAAATTGTAGATTCCATAGATATTAAAAAATAAAAATATTAGAGCTAGTCAATTCTTAATGCCTAGATTTAGGAATTCCTATGTTGGCAATAATAATGCATTCTCTCCTCTCTTGGATGAAATTGAGTGATACAAATATAATAAATTTAGACACAAGGAAAGTGAATGTAGAAGCAGATAGATAATCTCCTTAGGAAATAGTTTCCCAGGAAGATCAAACAACAAGAAAACACTAAGAGGTTGAACAAGAAGCAATAAAAATATGAAATAGTGTGGATTTGCATTATGCTCATAACTAATAAAGAAAATGGTACATTGGTAGTGGGATCAAAGAACATGACATGTGACAAAATTAAATCCCTCCTTTTAAAAGAAGAGAAAGGCGGAAGTGTTCGTTTTGGCAATAATACACTAGCCAATATAAAAGATAAAGGAATTGTTAGTCTTAATGCAAAATATAAGGGTAAAAACGTATTATATGTTGACTATCTAAAACACAATTTTTACGTGTTATTTAAATGTGTGACCAAAGATATGACCTCACATATCATTCCAAACAATGTGAAATAAGGAAAACACAATATGGGTAAGTGATAAGTAAATCAATTAGAGCCCCTAGAGACATGTTAGATTTTAAATTCCTGTGGTCCTTACTTTGAGAAGAATGGTTTGGATTCTCCACAATATAGTTTGAATCTTGTCGACATTTCAAATCCCGAAGGGGATCCATCATCAATACAGTGAATGAATGAATGAAACAAGAGTGAAACGATCAAAAGGGAAGATGAATAAATGCTAAATGAACAAAATTATGAAAAGAGAGTCGACTTAAATCATGCGATGAAAATGGCAAAGACTAATAAAAATAAATAAAATAAACAATAATAATTAATTATTAATAATAATTTTATTTATTTTTAAATAATTATTTATTTATTATAATAATAAAATAAATAATTATTATTATAAATAGATAATCAATCATTAATAATAATTATCATTAATTTATTTATTAACATAATAACAAATAAATATTAATAAATAACTAACTAAACATTAACAACAAATACTTAATATTAATTTAAGAAATTAAGAAGAGGAATAAATTTATTAATCTACTTAATAGTAATTATCAATAATTTATAATTAATTTATTAACTCGAAATAAATAAAGAATGAGTAATACTCATAAATAATTATTATTAATAAATAATCAATAAATTTATTAAGTAATCATTCATAATAAATATTTAATAACTAAACTATGATAAAGTTTAAAGCTAAGGACTAAAAATGCTAACTAAATCCACTATAATTTAGAAAAATAGAAAAGGTGAAGGATAGAAAATTACATCTGGGATACTATATCTTGTGAGGAAGAACTAGAAGAATTAAAATGCCCGATTACAAGAAGTCATTTTCCATTAATCTCGTTCCCCTTGTCTCTATTGAGATTATGTAGATGCTTCATAATCTCAAGCGCTTCTCTAATTTTCCTCTTTCAATAGTGTTCTTCCCTCACGATAATCCAAGCACTTTCTAAGCAACCATGATGCTTGGTCTTTGACGAGTGCTCACCAAAGGCTAAAGAATGTGATCTTTCATTCTTAATATCTGCTTCATGCTCTTTTAGTCTCTTTTGTAATGAGCATCCTGTCTCTCCAATTTAACTTCTACCATAAGAACAATCGATCGTATAAACCCCCTAGAAACATGTATATTCTTGATGAAGCTAAAGAAAAATGTTGCATTAGAAAAGTGGATGAAAGATAGCTATGACATAGAGGAATGGGGCATATCAGTTTTGACAACTAGCTATGGCATAGAGGAATGGGGAATATCAATTTTGACAACCCAGTAAAAATAATCAAACCAAAAAAGTGAGTGGGGTGCCTGAGATATCAAGTCCAAATGATTCAATGCGTAAGCCATATCATTTTCGGTAGTAGAAATGGGTTCATTTCAATACAAAAGAATATTCATTAAATACGTAACTAGAGTGTAACAACTCTCGTGGAAATTTTATGTAATAAAAATAAATAAAAGTAAAACAATAACCACGAATAGTAAGACACTTATTCCAAGCTAAATGTTGAGAAAACTCTTAGTAAAAGAGAGCACTTGTGATTATTTATAGCTAAAAAAAATGAATAAATAAATATAAACATACACAACCTGCCATGAAAATGGATGGATCCATATAAAAAATGGAAAAAATGAAAAAAGAGATTCAGAGGTATTGAACCCAACAGACACAGTGTTTCAGTTATGTTGGAAGCATATTGACTCTGTGACATTGTGACTGGCAATGAAAAGAATGAGTGAGAGTGGGTTGGCATAAACATGCATAGGCAGGGAACCCGCCATTCACATGATCGTCGGTGGGATTCGAAGGATTAGACGAGGTGCGGTTGGTTGAATTAAATGGTTTTAAACACCAGAACTTATTTAATCCGCAACACGGTGCAGTGTCAACACGATATAATATAATTTGCGGGGTCCCTACCTACGAAGAAGTCAGAGCAGGTAAGCTCATTCCAAGTCACCGCCATGAAGGTGATAGTTCGGAGGCGAACGAACCTTTCAAACCAGGGCTCCCAAATTACAACATTTATGGTAATGTTGTAATGATAATAATTAATTCCCTTATATAAATTAAATGTTATATTAAAATACTACACGTTTTTAGTCATTCACCTATAATCGCTAATAAAATACAATTAAAAAAACAAATTAAAATATTTGTAACAAAATATAATTAAAAAAATAACATTTAATATATATATATATATTAAATGATGCATTGCAAAACATAAATAACATTAAAGATATTGTTATCTCTAAGTTTAAGGAAAAAATGTGGTGTGAGAAAGATTTAGTGGCTAAAAGAAAATTAAGTTATTATAAGAAGGTCATCAACCCCACCCTAAAAGATCAAAAGCATCTCTCTATTTTAACTAGTTCAAAAAAGAAAATAAATATAGCAAAGATTAGAACGAATTCTCATGAGCTCCATAGTGAAACAGGTCGTTGGCAGTTCCTAAAACGCCATGGACGGAAAGAATCTGCCATATATGTGAGAATAGGAACATCGAGGATGAAAACCACTTCGTCTTACAGTGCCCCACGTATCACCACATTAGATCTCAGTTTCACAATCTCTGTTACAATACTGACCCTCCTAGCCTTTTACAATGTCAAAATTATAGTGAGCTCGGGAGGCTTCTCTCCAAGATTTTTGAGCATAGGAATAAAATCTTAAATCAAAATAGATAATTTGTTTCTTTAGGTCCGATAGACCATTATTTGATCTCAATGGACGTTAACCATCATCATCATTATATTTATATATATATATATATATATATATATATATATATATATATATATATATAACATTGTTTAAATATATCATATTACTAAAATAAAAATAAATCATAAGAGCTAATTAAAATATGATTTTATTTATTATTATTATTATTATATATATAAAACAAGTAAAGAAATTTTGTTAAATTAGTATAGATTAATATAATGATTTATCAATACCATATATTCAGAAAATTATAATACATTTTATATAACACTTATTTATATAGTATTTTTTAAAGTAATCTATTAAATTATTGTTTTAAAATAAATATCAACTTTTATTTGTGATTATTACTAAAATGTTTCAAAATATTCTACACAAATTAAATTCCTACCAACTATATAATAATTATTTTAAAATTCTAAAAATTTATCAACATAATTATCTAATTTTAAAATTATAATTCAATTAAACATTAAATTATATAAATATAATATTTAGTTTATAAAAATATATATACCATGTTATTTATATATGGAAAATTTTAAAACAACAAATTAAATTAATAGAATGAAGTGAAAATGAAGCAAGAATGTTTCCTCTTTACATTATTAGTTGGTTAATTATATATGATTTAGAAGATGGACTTAAAAATAAAAAAGCATGAGAAGTAATATGCATAACATGTTATGCTATGTTTTATTAACTTTGATATTTGATATATAAATACAGTTTAAATCAAAGTAGAAAGAGAGTGGTTTTTAATAATAATTTAATTCTATAAATAAATTTTGTATTATATATAAAATAATGTGGTAGTTTAATTGGAAAAAAAATTAAATATTGGTGCAAATAATATTCTTTCTCCACAATTTTGCAAGAAAGTTGAGAAATTTAAAAAAATGGTTTTTATTAAAGAAATCGGGAGCTAAAATGTGAACCCATCACTCTATTATGTTATTATAAAAAAATAAATTTGTTGCTATTATGAAAAAAAGAATATCTCAATTTACCATATATAAAATCAAAATAATGAATATAAATAGAAGCATATCACTAAAGCAAGCAAAGTGTACAACTTGAGAAAGTTTGGTTCCATAATAATATGAAATTGTTGAAAAATGTGTAACAATAAATGTTAAATTTAGAATGTGCTAAAAATATACCTACTAAAAATAGCATGTCTAAAAGTAGCAGTTTAGCCACTGAGGTCATTGCCGCAATGAGTGAGAGGTGAAACTGCTAAAAATAGAAAGTTCTAAAAATAGCATTTCTGGGTCCCTTCCTATTTATAGCAGTCCCTAGTCTATCTATAGGAAGTAAAATTAATTTTGGTCTTAAAAACAGTTTGAAATATTAATTAATTAATTCAGTTGAGTTAATTAATTAAGGAAATTCGAATTTGAAGTCTTTGTGAGCATGCACATGAATTTCCTCCACTGATTGAGGGAATAAGCATGAGTTTTATAATGAGATAATCAGTTGTCTTAGTTCTAACTAGTCAAATTCATTTATATTATTTTAACAAGTTGTTAAAATAATAAAATATAGTTTGTTAATGCTTGCATTCATGTGACAACTATTATTTTAGATAACTGAGAATTCACTCATGGATAATTGTTGCATGTCAGTTCTGATAGAGACCCAATTGAGATCAGATGTGGAACAGTGTACTATCAAATGCTTGGATATTTCTAGTAAGTATTCGTTGCATGGAGAAGGATCTATTATAGGAGATTGGAGGACTTGTGGCCTATATATTGAGGCCTAAGTAGTCCATGATTATCTTCTTCTTATTGAAGATCATCAGAGTATATATCTTCATATCTTCATAGTTCATTGAGAACTGAATAGATTGAGAGCTAATTCTTTTTGTATTGTGAAGAGAATTTCCACTTGATTGATAATACATGGTTGGGATTTTATGCTGGTGCTTTCCCCTGGATATATCTTGTGTTATGTGTGATTATTTCTCTTGATTAGTTATGCATGTTTCTACTTGATGTTGCTCATGAATTTGATTATGCTTCTGCTTAATGTTTTGTAGAAGTGGAACTAGTGTTATGCTTTAGGACATTGCATATATCAGTTTGTTCTACAGGTGAAATTTCTACATGGTATCAAAGCACAGGTGATCAGGCAAGAACAGTATACTAGCAGGAGAAATTCGAAGTTTATTATTCAGGATATAGATCTCAATTTCTTATCACATCTATTTCATCGATGATGTTCTATGGTTTGAGGCTTGAGTATGCCCTTGATGGCAGCTCAAACTATATAGCTTGGAAGGATCGCATGGAGGCAATTTTGGAAGATAATGGTCTTAAGGATTTCATTGATTAAGAAATCCCTAAGCCTATTGACAAGACTGAGTAGGTGGAATGGAGGAAGTGTTTGGCTAGAGCTAGGAGAATTCTCTTGGAGGGAGTGCGAGATCACATTGTCTCGAACCTCCATGGGAAGGAGACTCCACATGTAATGTGAAAAACATTGAAATATTTATATCAAAATACCAGTGATCAGAGGAAGTTGGCACTGAAGGACAAACTTCGAAAGATCAAGTGTGAAAGGGATGAGACGATCTCTATGTATCTAACCAAGCTCATCACATGCAGGGATGAGCTTGCAAGTGTAGGGGTCATGACATCAGATGAGGATATGGTGAGTCTAGCACTCCTTGGCCTTCCTAAGAGCTGGCATAGCTACCAAGACTCGGTGAATGGAAGGGAGAAACTGCTAGATTGGGAACAACTATGGTCAGATTTGATGCAGGAGGAGATCATATGGAGCACCAGAGACAGTTCTTCATCTATGCATGATGAAGAGAACTGTGCCTTAGCGAGTAAGGCGGAGAAGGGGAAGGAGAAGGTTTCTCTTTCCGAATCCAATTCTTCCAATGATGGGAAGAAGGTTGACAAATCGAAAGTGTGATGCCTTCGTTGTCATGAGGTGGGCCATTATGGTACAAATTGTCCATAGAGGAAATCCAAGAAGGGATCTGGGGAAGGATCTAAAGGTGAGGCACTTGCTTCACATTTTGAGTTGGATTTCACACTCTTCGCATGCATGGTTTCATCCATGGTGGGAAGTGGTTGGTTTCTTGATAGTGGAGCTTCTTTCCACATGACTGGCGATAACAGTCTTTTTAGTACTTTGGAGGAGAAAGATCTCCAGATACTCATAGCGATGGGTAATGATGAGAAGTATAGTGTCTCAGGTGTAGGCACGATTATTTTTCAGAGGGAGCATGGATCTCACCTTAGCTTAACCGATGTCAAGTATGTACCAGGACAGAAGAGAAACTTGGTTTCAATCACGATGCTGGAAGACAGAGGCTATGATGTAGTCTTCAGTAAGGGAAAGGTTTTCCTTAGACACATCATCACTAGACAGGTCAAGCAGATTGGTTCACGGGTCAAGAACGTGTATTCTCTTGAGATTCAAGATGCATGCAGAGCCTTGAGCAGCAAGGCAACTAATGGAGACTTGGTGGTTAAGAGGGAGGGTATATTACCTCTCAACATGCAGAGCCAAAAGAAGTCTCAAACGATTGTGGATGAGCCATGATTGGTGCAGTAGCTTCAGGAGGTTGTGGAGCAGCCACAACAGGGGAAGATGAGTAGAGATCGAGTAGAGGCATTTACTCATGCAGAGACCTCGAGTAGGGGGAAACTTTGAGCCAGGTGGGCTGAGGATCACATGAAGCCATACTTATAGGTAGGAGGTGGGGTGATATAGAGTGATCATCCCAAGGAGGAGGGGCAGGATCCTTGAGGTACCCAACCCCTTGGAGGAGAGCTTGCTACAGGAGCCCCGTTGTGGAGTAGTAGGAACTGACTGATTGGGTAGAGATAGATGTGGATGGAGCGATGCAGACAGCAACAGTGCAGGGAATCCCAAGACAACGCATAGCTATCAGGCTGCAACAATGCGAGAGGCACAAGGATTTTGCATAGTGCTAGGTGGTATAGAGAGGTGGGCAATGGTGTGAGATGCATGGAGATGTTGCAGTAGCGCAAATGTGAGAGAGGGAGCACTTGTCAGCAGCAGGTAGAGCTTTAGCATCAGAGTATGTTCCTAGCCCAACAGAGTGGTCAGTTTGGAGTGCTTTTGTTCCAAGTGTTGTTGGAGCAAGGGGATCGGGTAGATGTGTTGCATGCAGAGCATTCTAGAGTTATAAGATCGGGTTCAAGAGAAAGCCTTTCCTATTGAGAGGGAGTGTTGAAAAATGTGCAAAAAGAAATGTTAAATTTATAATGTGCTAAAAATAGACCTGCTAAAAATAACATGTCAAAAAATAGCAGTTTGGCCAGTGAGGTCATTGGCCACATTGGCTGAGGTGAAAATGCTAAAAATAGCATTTCTGGGTCCCTTCCTATTTATAGTAGTCCCTAGTCTATCTATAGGAAGTAAAATTAATTTTGGTCTTAATAGCAGTTTGAAATATTAATTAATTAATTCAATTGAGTTAATTAATTAAGAAAATTCGAATTTGAAGTCTTTGTGAGCATGCACATGAGTTTCCTCCACTGGTTGAGGGAATAAGCATGAGTTCTATAATGAGAGAATCAGTTGACTTAGTTCTAACTAGTCAAATTCAGTTAGATTATTTTAACAAGTTGTTAAAATAATAAAATATAGTTTGCTAATGCTTGCATGCATGTGACAACTATTATTTTAGATAACTAAGAATTCACTCATGGATAATTGTTGCATATCATTTCTCTCAGAGACCCAGTTGAGATCTGATGTGGGACAATTTACTATCATATGCTTGCATATTTCTAGTAAGTATTTCTTTCATGGAGAAGGATCTATTATAGGAGATTGGAGGACTTGTGGCCTATATATTGAGGCCTAGGTAGTCCATGATTATCTTCTTCTGATTGAAGATCATCAGAGTATATATCTTCATATCTTCATAGTTCATTGAGAACTGAATAGCTTGAGAGCTAATTCTTTTTGTATTGTGAAGAGGATTTTCACTTGATTGATAATACATGGTTGGGGTTTTATGCTGGTGCTTTCTGCTGGATATATCTTGTGTTATGTGTGATTATTTATCTTGATCATTTATGCATGTTTCTACTTGATGTTGCTCATGAATTCGATTATGCTTCCACTTAATGTTTTGTAGAAGTAGAACAAGTATTATGCTTTAGGAGATTGCATATATCAGTTTGTTCTATAGGTGAAATTTCTACAGAAATATATTCAAAAAAAATGAAGAAGCAAAGAGAAGGATTTCCCTAATGAATTAGTTATTTGGGACTTTGTAGCAAAGAAGATAATGGAAAAGTTAATGCATGATGATGGTAAGAATATGAATTGTTATTAACGTGAGATCAACCCAATTATTACTCACATCGAATAATTGTTGAATGTGTTTTCATTGTTGTCAATGTCAAGGGAAGTTCCTAGTGAATGGATGACTATCTAAGCCAAAGGAAGTCATCAAAAAAGGCCATCAATGCAATTTGGTGTTTTTCTAGGAACAAATTTTAGTAATTCCTTCTTTGGAACTGTAGAAATTCTCACTATATATTAAACTAATTATGCAATGTACTAAAGCAAAATACTTAATCTACTTCTACAATCAAACTTGTGGAAACTTAATTGATTTTGAGCAAGATCAACCAAAACACATATAACAGAGAAGAAGAACCAATCACACATGAAACACATAATAATACTCTGGTGTTTTTCTAGGAACAAATTTTAGTAATTCCTTCTTTGGAACTGTAGAAATTCTCACTGTATATTAAACTAATTATGCAATGTACTAAAGCAAAATAATTAATCTACTTCTACAATCAAACTTGTGGAAACTTAATCGATTTTGAGCAAGATCAACCAAAACACATATAACAGAGAAGAAGAATCAATCACACATGAAACCCCGCTATCTGTATTATCATACAAGTGGAAATATCTTAGAGATTACACAAAGCTTTAGCTCTCAAGCTATCCAGCTCTTAGTACAATCGCTCACTGTTGCTCATAGACAAAATGGACAACACATATGCCTACTCCTCTGTCATCCAAGCTTGCTATTTCCTTTCGCAGTTTCTCCTAGGTCCTCCAGCTGTAACCTATGTGATTCTCACCTCACACACTGCTCTGACCTCTATAGTAACTGTGCAATTTCAAGGAATGAATTCCTTCTGCATGCAAGAGATATTCACATGGGAATATTCTAGCAACTGATAGTACATTGTCCCTGCCTTTAGTCTCAACTGGGTCTTTGTCTAAGTTGACATGCATGAGTTATTTATGAGAGAATATTCAATTATCTAGAGAACACAAGTTACATGGATGCATGCATTAACTGACTGAACTCACAATTAGTTCCACAAATTGTTTGGAACTCATTTAACTGGACTTAACTCAGTTAACTAAGCTAACTAATTACAACTCAAATACAACTCATCCTTATCTCCTTAATTAAGGGATAACTTCCTCAATCAAAGGGATAATTGTTGCATGACTTCACAAAGACTACATGTTTGAATTGCAGCAATTACTTAACTCAAGATGAATTAATTAATCATTTTTCAAACAACTAGTGAGACTAAATTCGAATTTTAATTCTCAATTTTGATTCAAGGACAAATCAAAATTGGAATATATCCCGAAATGCTATTTATAGCAATGATAATTTTAGCATTTCTATTTTTAGCATTTCTTGCTGCTATTTTCAACACTCCCTCTCAACAAGAAAGGGATTATCTGCCAACCCAATCTTGTCTCTATGGAACTCGAATTTACACTTTGAAAATGCCTTAGTTAAAATGTAAGCATCTTACTCCTCGGTCGAAACATACTGCAACAACATGATCCTCTTCACCACACAGTCTCGAAGATGCTGATATCAGATGTCAATGTGCTTGGAATTGTTATGAAATACTGTATTCTCAAAGAGTTTGATACAACTCTGATTATCACAATAGATCACAGTTGGATCCATCCTTTCATCAAACAAACCAACTAGAAATTTCCACATCCAAATGGCCTCACATATTGCTTAGCTTGCAACGATGTATTCAGCCTCTGCTAAGCTAAGTGCAACTAACCCCTGTTTCTTGTTGTACTAAGAAACTACATCTGAAACAAGGTTGAAAATTCCTCTGGATGTGCTCTTTCGATCTGATGGACTCCCTGCCCAATCTGCATCTGTGAAGCCCTGAAGCTTCACTCCCTCTATCCGTCTGTACCATAATCCATACTGATATGTGCCTCTAAGGTATCTCAAGACATGCTTTGCTACCTTCCAAAAACCTTGGTAGGCTGAACCATAGTTTGACTCACCTGGTTCACCGAAAAGCACAAATCTGGTCGTGTGTTCACTAAATACATCAATGAACCTACAAGTTGCAGAAACAAAATAGCAGCTGCTACCTCACCTGAAGTAGCATCCTCCTTCCTCGAGTTACCTGCTAGAGGAGTTTGCATGGGCTTGCACTTCTCCATGTGGAATCTCCTAAGTATCTCATTAGCATACTTGCGTTAAGACACAAACACTTCCCCATCCTTCTGCCACACTTCCATGCCTAGAAAGTAGTGCATGAGACCCATGTCTTTCATCTCAAAAGTGGTGAACCAGCTGAGTCAAGACATGTATTCAGCCTCTCTTGAGCTAAGTGCAACTGACCTCTATTTCGTACTGTACCAAGAAACTATAGCTGAACCAAGGTTGAAAATTCCTCCTGATGTGCTCTTCCAATCTGATGGACTCCCTTCCCAATCTGCATCTGTGAAGCCCTGAAGCTTCACTCCCTCTGTCCATCTGTACCATAATCCATACTGAGATGTGCCTCTGAGGTATCTCAAAACATGCTTCGCTGCCTTCCAAAATAGCTTAGTAGGCTGAACCATAGCTTGACTCAGTTGGTTCACCACAAAGCACAAATCTGGTCTTGTGCTCACTAAATACATCAATGAACCCACAAGTTTCAGATACACAGTAGCAGCTACTACCTCACCTGAAGTAGCATCTTCCTTCCTCCAGTTACCTGCTAGAGGAGTCTGCATGGGCTTGCACTTCTCCATGTGGAATCTCTTGAGTATCTCATTTGTATACTTGCCTTGAAACACAAACACTTCCCCATCCTTTTGCCACACTTCCATTCCTAGAAAGTAGTGCATGAGACCCATGTCTTTCATCTCAAACTCTCTTGCAAGGTCCTTCTTACAAGACATGATCAACTAATCATCACCTATCAATATCAGATCATCAACATAAAGAAAAATCATCAACTTCTTACCTTTCACCATGATGTGGTACAAGTTTGCATCCGATTCACTCTTTGTGAAGCCCAAGCCAGTGAAGTAGTTGTCTATCCTAGTGTACCAAGCACAAGGTGGTTTCTTCAGCCTGTACAAAGCTCTCTTGAGTTAGTACACATGCGACTCACGATCGAAGGTCTCAAATCCTTCCAGCTGCTCTATGTACACCTCTTCCTTAATATTGCCATTAAGGAATGCCTTCTTCACATCCATCTGATGGATCTTTCAACCCATTTGTGCTGATAGTGCCAACATCAATTTGATAGATGAGTACCTTGCTACAGGAGTAAAAGTCTCATCATAGTCGATCCCCTCGACCTGTGAGAAACCACGGGCAACAAACCTTGCCTTATGTTTCTCCACACTACGATCAACAACATGCTTTACCTTGTAAAGCCAATGGGAACTCACAACTAACTTGTTCTCTAGTCTTGGAACCACATCCCAGACACTGTTCCGAACTATGGAGTCATACTCCTCCACCATAGCATCAACCTAAATCAGCTGCTACATTGCTTCCTCAAAGGAAGATGGTTTGATCTCTACACATTCCCCAACAAGGGCCATGTAACCCGTGTACCACTTAAGTGACCTCCTCTGTCTACACTGAAAAGATGGCTCTCCCACATTCTCTCTCACATCCATCAACAATCTATCAACCTCCCTTGTGCATTTTTGCCCCTCCTTGGAAGACTCTGCATGAGTGGATGTGTCCACTCCTGGAACCTCTGCATGCAACTGCTCTGCATCAGTTTGAGGCTCCTCCTCCTTAGGTATCAAAAGTTCCTCCTCTTCCTACAACTTGAGCTCCCTCTCAAGGGAAACTTACATGGCCTTCAGCTCATCGAACTTAAGATCTCTGCAAACCACTATCCTTTGATTGGTAGGCAAATACACCAGATAGTTGTGGGGAGTATCAGTGTACCCACAAGTATCCCCAACTCTACTGTTAGATCTAGCTTCTTCCGGGCATCCTTGGTCACATGGAAATAAACTGATGAGCCAAAGATCCTAAAGTGACCCACATCTGGTCTCTTCCCGGAGAAACCTTCCTTTGGTTCTTCATCCCAAGTATGCGATGTGGGCTTCTACTATGCAAGTAAGCCACTGTTTTACATGCCTCATTGCCCGAGCTTCTCCCATAATTGTTCTATTCTTCCTCTTGGCCACCCTATTTTGTTTTGGGTTATGAGGTGTCGTCAAATCCTGTTTAATTCCTTCTTCTACACAGAAGTCCTTAAACTCTTGAGAGACATACTCTCTAGCATTGCCGCTTCTTAAGGCCCTAATCTTCTTTCCTGATTCATTTTCAACCAAGGATTTTAATTCACAAAACCTTGAGAAGGTTTTATCCTTCTTCTGCATGAAATAGATCCAACATTTACGAGAAAAATCATCAATAAAAATCACATAGTACCTTTGTTTACTGGTGGAGGCTGTCGATAATGGTCCACACACATCTGTATGAGCTCGCTCCAAGATTGTTTCAGCTTGACTATCTCGATCATGAAAGGAAGATTTTGCATACTTACCCAAGGTACAACCTTTGCATGTGTCCACTTGCTCAAGTTTACCTTTGGGAAATCCAATAGAAATCTGATTACATTATCTTCAAGACCCCATGGTACAAGTGGCCCAACCTTCTATGCCATAACTCACAAATATCTTGGGTTCACACCAATTCTACTTTGGAACTCAATGCATCACAGTCATCTACCTCCAGGTTCTAGAGATTCTTCACTCTAAGCCCAATCCTCTTAGTCTGGCCCATGGCTATGTGTCTCAAGAATGCCTTTCCTTTACTGAAGACTACATCATGGCCTTTGTCTTCCAACATCGCGATGGATACCATGTTTTTCTTCAATCCAGGCACATACCTTACATTAGTTAAGGTGAGAGGAGCTCCATGCTCCCTTTGAAACAAAACCGTACCTTCACCTAAAACATGGTACTTTCCATCATCGCCCATATCAATGTGCATCTAGAGGTCTTTCTCCTCTAAGGTACTGAATAAACTCTTATCGCTGGTCATGTGGAATGAGGCTCCACTGTCCAGGTACCAAACACAACCGACCATTGATGGAAACATGCTTGCGATGAGGGTAAAATCCAATTTGAACTGTGAGGCCAATGCCTCACCATCTGATCCTTTCGAGGATCCCTTCTTGGATTTCTCCAATGGACGATTAGTAGCATAATGGCCCACCTCATGACAATTAAAGCATCTCACTTTAGATTTGTCAATCTTCTTCCCACCATGGGAAGAACTCGATTTGGAATGGGAAGCCTTCCCTTTCCCTTTCTGCACCTTACTTGCTAAGGCTAAATTTTCTTCATCATCATGATTTGATGAAGAACTGTCTCTGGTGCTTCTCCTGATCTCCTCCTGCATCAAATCCGACCACAGTCATTCCCAATCTAGAAATTTCTCTCTTCCATTCACTGAGTCGTGGTAGTTATGCCAACTCTTAAGAAGACCGAGGAGATAAAGACTTACCATATCATCATCAACTGTCATGATTCCTACACTTCCAAGCTCATCTCTGCAAGTGGTGAGCTTGTTCAGATATGTAGAGATTGTGTCGCCCTTTTCACACTTGATTTTCTGAAGCTTGTCCTTCAGCGCTAGCTTCCTCTGGTCATTGTTGTTCTGATATAGGTCCTTCAATGTCTTCCACATTAGAAATGGAGTCTCCTTCCCATGGAGACTTGAGACAATATGGTCTCAAACTCCCTCCAGAAGAATCCTCCTCGCTCTTGCCACACATTTTTTCCATTCCGCCAATTTTTGGGCATTGGCTGCAGCTGGCTTGGGGACTTCTTGATCAATGAATTCCTTCAAACCAGTGTCCTCTAATATTGCTTCCATGCAATCCTTCCATGCTATGTAATTCGAGCTACCATCCAGGGCATACTTGAGTCTCAAGCCATTGAACGCCATTAGTGAACTTTGAGATGTGATAAGAAATTGATTTTGTACCTACAATCAAGAACTTCAACCTTCGAAATTCTCCCTTCTATGTATACCGTTCTCCACTTTGATCACCTTTTCTCCAATACTATGTAGAAATTCTCACTGTAGATTACACTGATTATGCAATGTACTAAAGAAAAATACTTAATCTACTTCTACAATCAAACTTATGGAAGCTTAATCGATTTTGAGCAAGATCAACTAGAACACATATAACAGAGAAGAAGAATAAATCACACATGAAACATAGAAGAATACTCTAGGGAAAGCCTCAGCTAAAAACCCTATTATATGTATTATCATACAAGTGGAAATATCTCAAAGATTACACAAAGCTTTAGCTCTCAAGCTATCCATCTCTCAGTACAATCCCTCACTTCTGCTCATAGACATAATAGAAAACACATATGCCTGCTACTCTGTCCTTCAAGCCTCCTATTTCCTTGCACAGTTTCTCTTGGGTCCTCTAGCTGTAACCTGTGTGATTCTCACCTCACAGACTGCTCTGACCCCTGTAGTAACTGCGAAATCCTCAAGGAATGAATTCCTTCTGCATGCAAGAGATATTCACATGGGAATATTCTAGCAACTGATAGTACATTGTCCCTACCTTTAATCCCAACTGGGTCTTTGTCTGAACTGACATTCATGAGTTATTTATGAGAGAATATTCAGTTATCTGGAGAACACTAGTTGCAGCATGCATGCATTAATTGACTGAACTCACAATTACTTCCACAAACTGTTCGGAACTAATTTAACTGGACTTAACTCAATTAACTGAGCTAACTAATTACAACTCAAATACAACTCATCCTTATCTCCTTAATTAAGGGATAACTTCCTCAATCAAAGGGATAACTGTTGCATGACTTCACAAAGACTTCATGTTTGAATTTCACCAACTAATTAACTCAAGATGAATTAATTAATTATTTTTCAAACAACTAGTGAGACTAAATTCGAATTTTAATTCTCAATTTTGATTCAAGGACAAATCAAAATTTGAATATATCCCGAAATGCTATTTATAGCAATGTTGATTTTAGCATTTCTATTTTTAGCATTTTCTTGTTGCTATTTTCAAAATGAAAAAAACATGGCATTTCCATGACATGCCTGGAAAAATTAACATTGGTGTTTCTCTACACAAGCCCCAAAGTTATGATTCAACATGTTAGGGTGTGGTCTGGTATGGGATAAAGGGTGTTACAATATGTTAAGTTAGAGTGGACCTGGTATAAGAACGTGAACAATATAGAGCGGCATGACATGCCACTAATGAACCCCCATACTAGGGAATTAGGGTATCAAAGAATAAAGTAAATGATAGGTCGGTATCACCTAGCATCACAATGATGTGGAAAAGAAGTGATGTGGCATGTCCATATGGATAACATGGTAGAAACCAAGTGTGACATCTTGTGGGCATAATGGCATCTTTGGAAACCGACTAGACGATTAGTAAGTGACATGTGGTAAGTAGAGGTCAACAATAAGACACATGGTAGGCTTTGATGGGTCAAAGAAGATGACATTGCACATGATTTAGCAGGTGACCTAGCTTGTGTGGGGCCCTATATCACGCTGCCAGAGTACTAGTGTGAACACTTGTTGAATCAATATAGTACACAATCCAGTTTGACGATAATGTTGTCATCAATTGCAACTAAGGTGAAAAAGGTCGTCTTGTATAGTTTCATCTACCAAGGCTAATATAGAAAGGTCGCAATTTTGCTTTTATTGTTTCTACATAGAAGGATAAGGTTTTAGAATGCGGTTGCAAGTGGTTGAAAATTAAGGCCATAGAGCTTAAAGGTAAATAGAAATACTTATTTCGTCATATGAGAATCTTATAATATGGATGTTAACAAATCATCCTTATCAACAAGAACCCAAACACCAAATTCATTAGAGACAATCAATTAAGGCCATGGTTATAGCATAGGGTTATAAGGAGTTAATGTTTAGCACTTGGAGCCAAAGGGGTGATGGAAAGAAATAAGGACATTTAGAAAAATGAATGGTTAAGAAAGTATCCTCGTTAAAAATCACTTCGAAAATGTATTCACTATAATGATGATTTAGGACCATTGTTCCAACACAATGTCATGAGGTATTAAAAGTTTAGAGCTTCGAGTTGAAGGTGTTAAGATGACAATATGGATATTTGTGTAGTCATTGAACTCAAAGAGTGAGCTCAACAATTGAACTGGACACCAGATTAATTACAATGGTGGATTAAGGAAATGGTCATAACACTTGGTCATGCAGAAGGGAGCTAACAATAAAATACATTAATGAAGGTTTTAAAGGAAGAATTAAAGGTTTTCACCATGTATAAATATGAATGATATATAAGTGAATAGGGTATTAGCATAGAGCATATGCATAATTTCATAGCACAATGGTGTATGCATGCGCATGAGGAGAGCACATGCATGAAGTTAGCTAATTGCATAAACTATACGTAAGTAGGGGATGGCCACTGTGAGATATGTATTAATAAGAAATGGGATAGAGATAAAATAAAAAGTTAATTGGTAGATATGAGAATAAACATGAATAAAGAGAATGTATGCATGAAGTATGCTTGCATGGGAGAATTGAAAGGGATTTGAGCCAATGAAGGAATATGAAACATGGTAGAAGAATACAACTTATCTAAACATAATAGATTATTTCTAAAATCAAACTTTTGCGATTCATAATGATTGGGAAACATATTTTGGAATAATCACATATTATTTATTTGGTTGAGGTAAAGTAGAGGGAAGGAGATATAATTCAAGAAGTATGAATGTATAAAGATAAAAAAAAAGTTCCTCTGGTTCAAGTTTGAAAATCTGATGAATAGAGATATGATAGGAAAGAGATATTGGATCAGTAGATACAAAGGGGACTGGTGTCATCAACAAGTTGGTCCTTGCAAATTTGAGGGGAATGGTGTCTCTTGCAAGTTGGTGCAAATATGAGAGGGTTTGTGTCTCCTACAAGTTAGTGCTTGCAAGTCTAAGGGGATTGGTGTCTCTTGTAAGTTGGTGCTTGAAAATATGATGGGATCAATGTCTCCCATGGGTTGGTGCCTACAAATATTGTAACAATATGATGGTGTCTACTTCAATCATATAAATAAAAAAGGTTTTGTGGTTTTCTCCTAGATGGGTTTCCACGTATACTCTATGTTAAATGCTTTAATTTGAATGGTGTATTATATTGTGATTGAATTTTTTAAATAGTGTAAAATTGTATTATATTAATTCAACCCCCCCCCACAACCTTTTGAGTATAATTGTGAATTAAACAATTGGTATTAGATTTTGTTCCTTTATAAATAATATAACCAGTGAAAGGTAGATCTTACAGGAACCAATCAGTAGTCAAGATGGATCCTTCTCAAATAGAGATTCTCTCTTTGATGGGACCAATTATTCCTTCTATAAGGTAAGAATGAGAATCTATTTTATGTCTCTTGGAATTGACATTTGGATGACTATTGTATATGGATATAGAACTCTAGCAACTCCTCCAATGTATCTAGATGGAAGAATCACCTTTACAAACAATGCTAAGGAAATGAATGCAATTATATGTGACGATGTTAAATCTAAGTTTATTAAGGCAAAAAAATTTAAATATGTCAAATAAATATGGGATAAGCTCTAGAGAATCTACGAAGGCGATGATAAGGTAAAGAAACCCAAACTTCAAAATGCAAAATTAATTTTGAAAGTATAGATATGAATGAAGATGAAAATATTGCAACATTCTTCCTCAAAGTTGATGAAGTGGTAAACAACATTAAAATTAAGGAATGAAAAGGTTGGTGAAGAAACTATTGTTCATAAAGTATTGAGATATCTTCCCATGAGACTCAATGCCTAGATTTCAACCATCGAGGATATGAAGGATCTAAAATCTTTAAAGATGGATTAGCTACATGGAATCCTCATAGCATATGAAATCATGATTGCAAATGAGAGGTTAGGACCAAAGGAGGCTTCCTTCAAGGTCTCAGAGAAAAAAATGGGCACTAGACTCAATATTTCATTAGCCATGAGTTAGATCAAGAGGTGTCTCAATTAATGAGGAAGTTAAAAATGTGATCTAGAATATATAAATGTAAGTTACCCTTTAAATGCTTTGATTGTGGTAAAATACACCATCTTTCTTCTAAATTTCCTTACCCTAAAGTAGAATATCATGAAAAAAATATGGAATATAAAAATAGAAGGATACCTCACAAATATAAGACATGAAAGTCTCTTACAAAGAAAATATTTTATTTTAAAGAAGGGAATTGCTCATCAAAAGAGAGCAATGGATGTACATCTAGCAAGAGCAAGAATAAATAATGCTAATAGGCATAGAAACTAAATATAATTACAAAGATAATTCATATATTGAGGTGGAAGTTTAAAGGGAGATATATCTTGAAGGAGATTTTATTAGTGCTCTTGATGAATTAAAGAATATTGGAAGAAAGAAAAAAAGGTTTAAGGAACAATTGATAAATGTACAGAAGGAAAACATCTGTTAAATGTAGAAAAGGAAAATCATTGTTCTAACGAAGAATCGATCAATCTTCAAGAAAGAAAAACTAAAGAAGCCCTAATAAAGAAACTAAAGGAAAAACAGAGAAGATGTGAAAGACTAGAAGTAGAGAACACATATTTGAGAGAGTTATAAAAGGAACATCAAAAGAGACATTGAAATTAAAATGAAGAATAAATCATCCACTTGAAGACCCAACTTGAAGAAGAAAAGATAAAAGAAGAAATCCTTCTAAATTAGCTAATAGAAAGGAAAATAAATTGTGAGAGGCTTTAAGTAAAGGTATTTTCTCAAGGAAAATATATAAAGAATATAGAGGGAAAGTGGATCTAAATTAATTTTTGTAAAGGCCTACAGAACCCTTAAAAATATCCTTAATAATCGAAGTTCAAAAGCAATCAAGACAACGCTGGGTTACAAAGAGCACCATGAGATCTCAAAAGGAGAATTGAGCACAAATTCTCGAGAAAAAGGAAATACCATTAGATATGAAAATATTCTCAAAGGAAGGTCCAACAATGCAAATAGAGGCACTAGAAAAAACAAGAACTAGCAAAGAAATTACCCCATCATCTCCAGAAATGGTATTAAAGGTAAATCAAATAATCAACAAGAAAGATAGAAATGAATGAGAATAACCACTCCTCCATGAAGGCCATACATTTTTAGGTAACTAAATCTCTTTTATGGCTATTATTTTTCATGTCATAACTTTGGTCATAAAGCTGTAAATTGTAGATCCCATAGATATATCAAAAATGAAAATATTAGATCTAGCCAGTTCTTAATGCCTAGATTTAGCAGTTCATATGATGGCAATAATAATGAATTTTCTCCTCTCCTGGATAAAGTTGAGTGATACAAATACAATAAATTCAGTCACAAGGTAAGGGAATGTAGAAGAAAACAAACAAATACCCTTTCAAAATAATTTCCTAGGCAAATCAAACAATAAGAAAATATCAATCTAAACTTTGAAACGGGAACTGATACTGTTACCCGTTTCATAGAGATAGAAAAAAGGTGATCTCATTTTGAAAAGGGGTGATGCAGAACACATGTTTTTTTTAGAGCATAGTTTTTGGCACTTTAATTTTTTTTTATTTACTTTACCTTTTAGAATGGTAGTGATTTTCATGCTGATTTCAAAAAGTGGGTATTCTGCATCAGACCCATTTTTTAAAAGACCTGTTTTTGGCTTTAAATTTTTTAATGTATAAAATGTAAATAATTATTTTGTAAATTTGATAATTTTTGAAATGGTCGTTTTCTTCATATTTTCTTGTTTTTTATTTTAATTTTAATTTTTTTTGTAGTCAGGTTTTTATTGTTTTGCATTTTTAAATTAGAAGGTTGATATTTTGAATTTTCGATATTCTACATATTTATACATCCTTAATTAATTTTTCAATCCAAATGAAATAATTGTTTCTAAAAAACAATATTTTTTAACAATGGACAAAAAATTAACCTTTTTTAACATAAATATAACTAAAAAACTACATGTTTTGATAATTTTTTGCTAGAATTGACATGTCAAAATCACAATTTTCATACAAAAATTTTAACTAAGAATGGTTAAATAATAGTTTTTTTTATGAATTTCATGTCAAAAAATAATAATAATCACTTTTTTTCAAAAATAATGATTAACTTAAAAATCAATGCGAAAATCACGCATTACAAATATTGAACGCATAACAACCCTAATTGAGTGTTTATTCTTCTCATAAAATGTCAAAGTCAAAACATTGCAAAGCTTGATTTCCAAGCATAACTTAAATTTAATCAACAATGTCACGTAATCCAAACTCTTCGTCCTCTAGAGTTTCATCATTGTCTTCTTCCACAATATTTTTTGTTTCCTTTTGCTCATTTTCCTCTTCTAATGGATCTTTGATGTCTACGAATCTCCCAATGTATGTCTTTCCAAACATTCCATGTAATGGTGGTTGGGGTTCCTTTTCTTTTTGTTCCACACGTGATTCACTAAAGTCCCCTTTCTTCAATCCAATTTCTTGCATTGCATCTGGAAGAAATTGAAGAGCATTAATTCTTTGCTGAATGAAATCGCACTGTACTAGATCTTTTTCAATTGCAATGCAATTTCTTCCTTTTTGAAGGCAACATGCTAGTGTTGTACCTAATTATCAAGCACAAAATAAATAATGAACGAAATTAGTAAATGACATTTTAATTAAAAAATAACATATTGAAATTCAATTCCATATAATAAAACTTACCTGAGCCAGAGTATAAATCCAAAACCCAATCCTTAATAAATAATTGTAGTTTTTGATAAATGTTAACTATCTCTCCTTTTGCTTCTCTATCTTCATATGTTAGTTTTCTCACAATAGCATCATAAGTAAGTATTTTAATATGACTGTTTCTGTCTACCCGATTAAAAATCATAGACATATGGATATCATCTTTTGCCCAACTATCAATATGAATGAATTCACAATCACTTATAAATTGTTGATCGTCATTATTAAGAAGATTTTACTTTTTCCTGTAACATGAAATAGTAAATTTCAATTAACTTGTACATAAATAAATTTTTCAACATTAATCAAATATACATTTTAAACGTCTTACCATGTAAGCTGCATTCTTGAATTTGTTTTCCCCTTGAAGCTTGACAATATCATTGCCAATTGTGTGTCTGAATGAAATGTCACAAATCTCCATAATGGTGATGGCATGACTTCTACAAATCCCGCAACCACTTTAATAATAGCTTGATAAGTATAAGGGTCACTATCATAGTCAATGTTTGGAATATTGAAACCATGGGGAATATCTGCAATGACTAGGGCATAATCCTTTTTAGATATGAGTTTAGCAATGTCTTCCGAGTCGCCTTGTCTTGATATTGAATAGTGTATAGCCCATTCCAAATGAAATGATTAAGAGTTGGATCAAGTTGAACATTTTTAATACGTTGCTCCCTCAACCTTTCGATCTTTATTTTTTCAATAAAGGTTTTGAAACTATCTGGCATTCCATTATCATCTTTCCTCATCTTTTATAAAATAAACAAATATATGTGTAAGTTATAAATTAAAAATAGTACACAGGTGAATAAAAATGAATGTATAAATCAAGATACCTTTTTAAATGCAAGATAAAAAGCTTTTAATGTTGATGTAGAACTTGAATCTGGATAGTTGCGTACAACATCATCCCAACTATCTTCATTCAACAATCTAACCATTTGTTCTTGAATTTTCATGTAAACTTTGTGACTGCATAGATATAGTAACAAAAAGTTAATATAATGATATGTATAACAAATACTACCAAGAATAACATGTTTTATTTAAAATATAATTATAATCTAGAAATAAATAAAAATAATTCAATAAACTTTTGAAATTCTTCAGACATTTCTTCTAATGATAATTCCCCTAACCTCACACGAGATAATATTGTTTTGACAATTTTTCATCTTTCAGTCCTTGCATCACCCTCCAAGGTGTGATAGTCATATCGTCTGGAAGCTGCTTCATTTCAGAAGTTGATTTACTGTTGCTACATATCAATGGCTTATACTTTTTGACCCTCTGGTTTTTAATGGCAATGTCTTCCCACATGCTAAAAATCTCATCAATCAACTTCCCAACATCTCCAGTTCTAAATGCCAATTGGAAAATGTTATCAACACCTCTGAATAAATAACTATTTTTGTTGTCTTTTCCACCTTTTGAATTGGTTTTCTCTTCAATTTAATAGCCTATTTCCATACAACATTCCTTTCGGAAATCTGCAGTAACATTTATCCTATCCCCACCACATTTTTCTTCAAATTCACTATGAATAAATCTAACTCTTCAAATGAAAGTCATGGACATCCTATATTCATTATCTAAATTATGATCCCATGCCACTAACTTTGCTTTTGTATCTGATAAACCAGCGTAAATGATACATTTCATTGTTTCAAAATGTGGGTTATTAGGATATTCCTCCATCAATTGTCTTTTAGCTTCTACAGAATGGTTTCCCCCAAGCACATAATAATTGTATTCAAAACATTTTGACTTATCAAATGCTTCTTTGTTGGGAACTTGAAGTGGATCTACAAGAATAGAATAACTAACAACATGAGCATATGGATTGTACCTCATCAATGTCTTCAAGTTGTGAACATGTAGATGATGTGGCTTTCTAAATTGATATTGACATTGTCCTTCACTTTCCTTATAGGTTTGCCTGACATTAAGCTAAAATTTACGACCACCATCAATTAAGTTTCTCTTCGTCAAATTCTCTTGAATGGAATTTTGTTTTGTTTTGATAATGCCATCCTCTAAATCAGCTCCTAGTGTAATGATTTCTCTGCTTTGTTTTGAAGTTTCACTAGGTTCTTGATTGCTGGTAATCACTGCTTCAAAATCTTCAACTTTATTTTTCTTCGTCAGAACATTCCCAACAGATTTATTCTTCGGCATTGTTACTTTTGGTCTTTTATGGCTTTTCTCATTTCCAATTTCATCTTCAGTAATGGCAACATATGCTTCAATGTTAGTTTCAACTTCATCGTCCTCAAAAGTAACTTGTTTACCCTTGCTAGATTTATCCACCAGAGGCGTTTTTTTTTTTCTGATTCTTTGGATGTAGTTTTGTAGCATCATCAATTACTACATTTTGTTTATTTTCCATATCTTCTTCTGACACTGAGTAAAAACCATTGACAACTTTCATGATATCATGCTCTATGAAATGAATGCCTCCCAACCTAATTGAACAAATTTCAACAAAATTCTGTCAAACAAAATATCATATGTCAATAAAAAGAAAGTTAAAAAAATATAGAGAGACACTTTCAAGAATGCAAAATACAAATATAAATAACAATACTTACGATGTTTTGTGTCATCTCATTTATGATTTTTTTACACAACTTTGTAGATACCTCTCTCGTGTCATACAATGAATATGATAGTCAGTATTTAATCCTTTCATGTGACTTGGGAGCTTTTATAAGTATGTAAACAACTTCAGTGTCTGGTACCGAACACATATCTATGACTCTTCCCATCACCTCAAAATTCCATTATCATTTGGTATATCAATATATAGATATATATTCACATTTGTGCTTCTCTTTCTTTCACATACCAGATTCTTGATGGAAATTTCACCACTTTTGAATTCTTCCAGTCTGAAATCATCTTCTTATCACTTGAGGCACTTGAAATATTTGCAGCCATGAGCTCAGGTGGAGTTCGTTCACCAATGTTTCTTGAAGATGCACCTTTAAGAGTCTTTGGTCCAGAAAGATTCACAGAAATTTTCTTTGATGCCATTTTCCTGAAAAATAGAAACACATAAGTCAATAAATAACAAAAACACATTAACTTAAATTAACAACGAAAATATATCATAAATTTCTTATTTGTATAATCATAATCGCCCAGCCACCCCTAATGAGCAGGCGGGTGGGTTGGTGGGCAGGCGGGAGGTCGGGTGAGCGATGGTAGGGTGAGGTGGGTGTGGGAGAGAGGGGTGCGCAGGTGTGGATGGGTGGGCAGTGGGTGGGGGCGAGCATGCGAGGGGGAGCCGGGCGGGGTGGGCCAGCCCCCAACCTCCCCATCCTCACCCAGCCCCCTTGACCCGCCAAACTCCCAATCCCCACCCGCACCCGGCCCCTTCCACCCCCACGCGCCCACGCCGACCCACTTCCTTCACACCCACCTGCCTCTTCCCCACCCCTCTTGCCCCCCCTCACACACTCCCTCACCCCCTCACACAACTTGCCTCTCCCCCACCCCTTTCGCCCCCACACCTACCCGACCCCTCCCACAGCCCCTCACACCTCCCACCCGCTCACACACCCACTCACACACTAGGCACTTCTGCGCAACATCACCCACCCAACATCCCCACACAGCCCCGCCCACGACCTCCACCCCCCTTCCCACCCTTCCACTCACCCTCGCCCTCCCTTGCCCTCCCCTTCTCTGCCTGCCCCCTCACCCACACACCCTCCTCGCCCACACTTGCTAACACCAGCCCCCTCACCCGCACGCCCTCCGCCCACCCTTCCACTCACCCATGCCCTCCTCCACCTCACCCTCTGCCCCCCCGCAACCCCCCCCCCCCCCCCCTCACATTCTAAAAGGGTATGCATTAACATTCTAATGTAGAAAATGTAAATCACGAATAAAACATTCCAAAATTAACTATGTATATATTATATGAAAGTAGTGAAAATAATAAAATTCTGACATTTTATTATTTTTTTAGTCAAAATCTTCATAGATTTATCTTGATTCTATATCTAATAAAAAAGTAGAAGAACAAAAAATCATGTAAACATTTTTTAAACTTTATGCTCAAAGTGATATTTACATCTTCATATCTACTAAACCCAAAAATCTAATATTTTCAAATTTAAAACAATTTATTTTAATATTTCATTTAATATATGTCTGATCTTTTTAATAAGTACAAAAAAAATACATGTAACGAATAAAAAAATTGAAAAAAAAAAATATTTGAACAAAAATAATTGTAATATACCGCCAAAGATTTTATATAAAAAATATATCACCTAGTCAAGCACGAAACAAAATGAACCGTGCACATTAAAAATCTTCGAAAACTTAACCATGAAAGAAGTGAATAAAATTGTTTGTAAACAGAAGGTGTATAATAGAAGTTTCCATTAATTCAAAATGAGTAACAACCATCGTGAGTGACAACCCTCCACAACCCTCCCCTTCACCCTCTGCCCCCTCAACTCCACCCACCCTCTCACCCATGCTCCCCCTCCCTCCCCCTCACCCAACGACCCCACCCCACCCCCCCCCGCCGCCTTCCCCCTCACCCGGCGCCCTCCACCTCACCCTCCCGACCCCCCACGCTCCCCCGAACTCATCCCCCCCGCACCCTCCCTCTCACCGTCCCTCACTTCCTCATCCCCACCGCACCCTCCCCCCTCCCTCATCCCCCACCTCGCACCCTATCCCCTCACCCTCCCCCTCCAACCCCCCCGCGCCCTCTCCCCCTCCCTCACCACCCCTTGTGCCATCTCCCCTCCCTCATCCCCCCCGCCCCCTCCCTGCCCTTCCCAACGCCCCTTCCCCTCCCCCTCCCTCCCTCCCCCGTGCTGGCACCCTCCCTCTCCCTCATCCCACCCGCCCGCTCCCCCTCCCCCTCCCCCTCCCCTGCCCTGAGCCCTCTCCCCTCACCCTCCCTACCCTCCCTCCCTCCCTCCCTCCCTCCCATGGCCTGCCCTCAGCCGGCACCACCTCGACGGCCTGCCCCGCTGCCTGACCAGCGGCGAGGCGATTCCGGGAATCGCTCAACCGCCGGTCGGGTGGGGCGGCGAGGTGCCTGCACCCCTTCCCCCTCCCTTGCCCCGTCCCCTCTCTCCTCCCCCTCCCCACCCTCCCTCTTGCGGCCCACCCTCGGCCGGCGCCACACCGGAGGCCTGCTCCCCTGCCTGAGTGGCGTCTGAGTGATTCCTGGAATCACGCGACCGCTGGTCGGTCGGGGGTGCAGGCTGCCGGGGTGGCACAGCCTAGGAATCGCTTACTCGTGGGTGGCTGCGCCAGCCCAGGAATCGCTTAGCTGCCGGTCGGGTTGGGGGGTAAGCTACCCACACCTCCTCACCCTCCCCCGCCCCGTTCCCTCTACCCTCTGCCTTCTCGCCCTCGGCCAACCCCACCTCGGAGGCCCACCTCCTTGCCTGACCAGCGGCCGGGCGATTCCTGGAATCGCCCGGCCACCAGTCGTGTGGGGGTGCGGGATTACTAGGGTGGCATGGCCAAGGAAGCGCCCATCCACCAGTGGCTGCGCTAGCCCAATGGCCTGCTCCTCCCTCGACCGACAGCCAGGTAATTCCTCGGCTACGCCACCGCGGCGGCTTGCACCCCTGCCCGATCGGCGCCAGCGCGATTCGTCGGCCACGCCACCCCAGCGGCCCGCAACCCACCCGACCGGTGGTCAGGTGATTCTGGGAATCTCCTGGCCGCTGGTCGGGTGATTCCGGGAATCTCCCGGCCGCCGGTTGGGTGGGGGAGAATTTCTCGGCCGCCGTTCGGGTGGGGGGAAATTTCCCGGCCACCGGTCGGGTGGGGGGGAATTGCCCGGCCATCGGTCGAGTGGGAGGGTAGGCAGCCAGGGTGGTGCAGGCCTCGCCAACAGCCCACTCCCCCACCTGACCAGCAACTGGGCGATTCCTAGAATCACCCCGTCGCCGGTCAGGCGAGGGGGCGGGCCACCAGGGTGGCGTAGGCCTCGGCCGCACAAGCCTGGCAACCTGGCCCCCGACCCAACTGGCGATCGGGCGATTCCTAGAATCACCCTGTCGCCGGTCGGGTGGGGGGACGGGCCGCTGAGGTGGCACAAGCCTTAGCCGCACCACCCCAGCGAATTGACCCCCCACCTGACTGGTGGCCAGGTGATTCCAGGAATCACCCGGTCGCTAGTCGGGCGGGGGGTCAGGCCGCCGGGCTGGTGCAGCCGAGTAATTGCCCGGCCGTCGGTCGGGCGGGGGGGCAGGCCGTCCGGGTGGCGCAGGCCTTGGCCGTGCCACCCCACCAGTTGGGCGATTCCTGAAATCACCCGACCCACAGTCAGGCAAGGCGTCAGGCCACGGGCGGGTGGGTCGCTGGGGTGGCATCAGCTGAGGGTAGGCCATGGGAGGGAGGGAGGGTGGGGAGGGGGAGTGGGAAGGGGAGGGGGAGGGGGAGTGGGAAGGGGAGGGGGAGCGGGAGGTGAGGGGAGGAGGAGGGGGCAGGGGGGATGAGGGAGTGGAGAGGGCGTGGGGGAAGCGTGGGTGGGGGGGGGGTTGAGGGAGGGCATGGGGGAGGGGGAGCGGGAGCGGGGGGGGTGCGGGTGAGGGGCAGGGGCAGGGGCAGGGTGGTGGGGAGGGTGTGTGAGGTGGGAAGGGGAGGCAGAAGGGGTGGTGACGGAGGGGGAGCAGGAGTGTGGGGAGGTGGAGGGCGTGTGGGAGAGGCAGTGGGGATGGTGAGTTAGGGGGAGGAAACGTGGGTGGGAAGGAGGTGAGCGGGAGGCCATGCGGAGGGTGAGTGAGGGGGAGGGCATGCAGGTTAGGTGATGGGGAGGGTGCATGAGGGGGAGGTCATGCGGGTGAGGGGGCATGGGTGAGGGGGTCGATGTGGGGTGCGGTTGGGTGGGTGTGGTGGGATGAGGGTGAGCGGGACAACGAGTGGGTGTGGGTGAGGGGATAGGGGCGACGTGGGCGCGTGGAGGTGGAAGGGGGTGGTGCAGGTGGGGATGGGAGGGTTAGCGAATCATGTGGGGATGTGTGGGTTGAGGAGTCTGGGGGGTTGGTGGTAAGGGATGAGGGTGGCTTTGAGGGGGCAGAATGTCGAGGGGGGGTTAAGGGGGCAGGGGGTGGGAGTGAGGACGTCGGGAGGGGGGTGGGAGGTAGGGGGTGAGGCAGGCTGCAGCGCCCACCTTGGCAGCTCGCCCACCCACTGCAGGGGTTGGCCGATTAACCCGCGACAGGCGGGCGAGCCGCCGGGTCACCCGCACACCCCCTATCGCCCCTCCATGCCCTCACACCCCGCCCGCTCACCCGACCTCCCCGCCCACCCCGCGACACCATGGTAACCCACCCACACCTATTGGGCAATTGAATTTGATCGGGCCCACCATGCTCATGACGAACGTAATTGTTATTTTGGCTCAGAAAAATTATTAATTAAAAAAAAAAATCTTTTTCATTAAACTAATTTAATATGAAAATTTTCAAGGAAAAAAATTGAACTTACCTTTCAATTGTGAGAATTCTTCATTGAATATGTTGTTGATAGCAATGTAGCTGCTTCACAAATTCACGAGTCCTTTAACGATTTTCAAGAAAGTTGGATGTGATGTGAGTAATAGTGATAATGAAATTTTAATATATAAGTGGAATTACGAATATGTTTTACCGTACGGTTAATGTGGGATAATTTGTTTTAAAATATTATAAAGTAAATATTGTAGAATTGTTTTACAATGGGTTGAATGTGGGATTATTTTTTTTAAAATATATTAAAAAAAAATCAATTATTTAGCAAATATTATATACTTTAACTATTAAAATAATTAATATAGAAGTTGTAGTTTACCATTTAAATTTTAATGATTTATTTGGAGGGAAATATTCTCGCGAAAATTTTTGGAGAGAAATATTTTCCTGAAACTTTTTGGAGGGAACATTTCATTCTATAAGCTATATAATATCTTTAGGAGACTCTCCATTTGTATCATTCAACATATTCTATTTGAAAGGGATGGATTGTTCTGATAGCGAAGTTTCGATTTATACACCATCAACATCTTCATCACGTAACAACTCTATTCATATTGATGAATATAACGGGAATTCTTCCACTATGAATATAAAGTCAATTCTTCCACTTAGTCCTAATTCTAAGGACTATGAGAGCAGTACTGATGAAAGAGGGGATGGAGAATTTCAAATAAATAAAGAGTCATAGATTCCACTTAGTCCTACTTCTAAGGACTATGAAAGCAGCAGTGATGAAGAGAATGGTGGTGAAGTTCAAAAGAATGGAGTGTTACGATGTCCACTTAGTCCTAATTCTGAGGACTATGAGAGCAACAGTTTTGAAGAGCATGATGGTGAAGTTCAAAAGAATGGAGTGTCACGGTGTCCACTTAGTCCTAATTATGAGGACTATGAGAGCAGCAATTTTGAAGAGCATGATGGCAAATTTCGAAAGAATGGAGTGTCACGGTGTGCACTTAGTCTTAATTCTAAGGACTATGAGAGCAACAATGATGAAGAGCGTGATAACGAATTTCAAAAGAATGGAGTTTCAAAGTGTCCACTTAGTCCTAATTCTAAGGACTATGAGAGCAGTAGTGATGAAGATCATGATGATGAATTTCAAAAGTATGGAGTGTCACGGTGTCCAATTAATACTAATTTTAAGGACTATGAGAGTAGCAGTGATGAAGAGCGGGATGATGAATTTCAAAAATTGGAGTGTCACGGTGTCCACTTAGTCCTAATTCTAACGGCTATGAGAGAAACAGTTATGAAGAGCATGATGATGAATTTCAAAAGAATGGAGTGTCACTGTGTCCTCTTAGTCCTAATTCTAAGGACTATGAGAGCAGCAGTGATAAAGGACAGGATGATGCACTTAGTCCTAATTCTAATGAGTATAAAGGTAGCAGTGACAAAGGATAGGATGTAGCATCTTCAATAAGTAAATAGTCACATTTTCGATGTAGTCCTAATTCTATGGAATATGAGAGTAGCACTGACAATGCACATGAGGAAGAATATACATTAAACATCGAGTCAGATTTTCCATTCAGTCCGAATTCTAAGGACTATGACAATAGCACTGAAGAAGGGGAAGATGAAGAATATCCTCCAAGTCAATATTTGAAAAGCAGAGTTGATCATAGTGTGGATACATTCCTCTTAATGATGATGAAAATCCTTATACAAATGATGATCCAATGATGGAGATGTTGCCAAGAAATATTGTATCGAGGAGTAGGAGCAAACCTTTTCATATCAATGCAAGTTGTTCTAGTTATACATGGGGAAGATCAGAATATCTGACGAGAAGAAGTTCTATCAGTGCTCTCATTTCAAGTGAATGTTGCCAAAAATATTGCTTGAAACATATGGATTTCAAATTTGCATTAGAAAGCGGGAAGAGATATTTGTCAATGAATAAAAGCATGCAGAATTCATATTTAGTTGGGTGCATGCAATCTACATTGTCAGGTTATGATTATCATATTGGGACTTTATTTATCTGTAAAAAAGCTTTCAAAATGTTTCATTTGATTGGGAATTTTCGTCTCTCAAGAATTCAAGAAAATTTGGAAAAGGATCCCACATTTTATTCAGAAGTACGTCATAAAAGACAGTTTGGGCCATTATCAAATACTGCAATGTCATGGATGAAAGATTTCTTTTCAAAGCATGGAGAGTGTATGCCAAATAGAGAGAAAATACATATTCCAGATAATTTTTCAAGACGAGAAATCTACAACTTATACAAAGAACATGCAGAAGGTGCTGAGGGACATGGACGGTTTATTACATATCAATATTTTGTGAAAGTGTGGAAGAAAGAATTCAACAATGTCCATATTCCTAAGAAGACAAGGATGGGGATTTGCAATACATCTGCTCCTATTAAGTAAAAAAGGGACAAATGTGAAGGGTCAGAAAGAGATAAGCATTCATAACTATAAATTTTAAAATTGTATAGTCATCAACTATGAAAACATATTTCTTAATTAATTTCTTTTATGTGGTGTAGATTTAATTGTCAAAGAACTTCAGGATCATCACGAACAACAAAGAAACATAAGGAAGAAGTTGTACAAGCATCGAAAGAAGTGTTATGATAATCCAATTAAATATTTGGGTTTGATAATTGATGGTATGGACCAGAAGAAAACACTTTTACCACATTTTTTTCTCACACCCAAAAATTTACAGGAGGAAAATTTTATTCAGTTTCACTTGGTCGGTTGTATGGTCTTCAATGGGAAAATCTTTCCAAGGGTGTACTTCACAGCTCCAAATATTCATAATGATACAAATCTGACCATAACCATAATTCATGATGTGATTTCTCTTTGGTCTGGTAATCTTCCTGAAGTTTTGTATCTACAATTGGACAACTCTTGCCGTGAAAACAAAAATTAGGTTGTTTTTGGATATCTAAACATGCTTGTTGAATTGAGAAATTTTCAAAAGGTAAAGTTTGGTTTCCTTCTTGCTGGGCACACTCATGACCATATTGATCAGATGTTCAGTCATTTTTCAGTCATATTGAGGAGGAAGCAAGTTGGGAGCTTACCATCACTAATTGAATTTCTTAAGAAATCATACATGCCAGAGCCTACTTTTGATGTGTTGGAAGAAATTGTTGACATGCGAAGGTTTATTCTGGGATCATATGGTGAGGGGAAATGCATTGAAAAACTTAATGACATTAGCTTCCAACATCAATTTCGTATCAAAAAAATTGATGGGAAAACACTAATATGGGGCAAGAAGTATTCAGCTACTGCAGAATGGGCACCATCGTCAGGTTTGCAATTTTTGAAGTTCATTCCGGATCATCCAATATTTGCATCAAAAATATAGTTATTACAATCAGTTGGTGAAGTTTAGAATGCACACAGACAAAATAGAGATATAAATTATTCTGATTTCCTGGAAGAAATTAAAAAATGTATTAGATATACATATGAGTAGTTTGACATTGCTGATTCAGTTTGGTGGGAGTCATTTTTCAATAATCAAAGTGTTATCATTTCAACAACAGCAAATGAAGATATACCTTTGAGAAATCCATTTATTTGGCCACAAAATGTGTCGAATGAACATGAGGAAATAAACATTATTGAACAAAAAAAATCTCAAGGTATTATTAATTCTTCCCAGGCAGAGGAAAGAGAGATGTATATTGGTTCCAAAAGATCTCATGCACAACGTGAAGCCATGGAAGACCTTTACAGGGGTTCAGTACAGGATATTAAGGTGGGTTGCATGATTGCAGTGCTAGCAAATGGAGATCCCAATGGCTATCCATTATGGGTTCCTAAAGTTATAAAGGTATTTATAGAAAATGAGGATGTTACAAGTGTTGAATTACATTGGTATGCCACAAATACACACCCATTCAATGGTGTGTATAAGCCAGAGATGGTAGTTGACAGAAAAAAGGCGGAAATAGAAAAAAAAGGGTACAAATATAAATCACCACCACAAAGACATATTAAAATTGGAGGATGTTGACATACTTGTTTATGACTTCAATTTAACAAAGAGAGGAACTCTTCACTTCAAGACGATAGAGATTCTAAAAAGGTTGTTACCAGAAGGAACAGTGTTGAGATGGGAGTCTGTTGAAACCAGTCGTAGATCTAGAAGAATTTTGAAACCTGAAGTGTTGGGCATGCATATGGACTCAGATGGGGCACTAGTTGATGAAAGAGAAGAATACAGAACATCTTCGTCAACATTCAGTCACTCATCTGAAGATGTGAATTCTGATGGTGTGCAAGAAAATATGAGTGATTTTGAATAATTGTTTAACACAGTTTATATAACTAATGTATGCATCGTATCTTGAAATAAAATTAATGATTTCGATATGGTGTTAAATGAGAAGATATGCGGCATTTTTATGTTGTTGGATTATATGTCTTAATTACGATAATTTTTATTGTTTAAAATATCTACAATGCAATATTAAATTAGAGATATAATGTATGTTTTATTCAATATACAAATAATGACTTTCAAAATCCTTTAGTGATGTAATTCATTCATAATGTCATGGTTTTATAATTTTATAGTTGAAAAAAATCAATTTCTTTTGTATCTAGCATGTTATGGTTGAAAACATGTTGAATTTATACTTAGGAAAGAAAAATTATATTCTACGAAAAAAATTAATGTGTTTTTTCCTCATAAACAACTTTGTTTCGCACATAAAAATTTGGTTTTACTAGCATTTTTTAAAAAGTTTGAAAATTGACCCTAAAAAGAAAATCATTGTTCCAGTATCATCACTTTCATTTTGAAGCTATATTTTGCATGAAAATTTCGTAGTAAATTTCGTAGTCATTGTCATTTTTAAAACATGTTCAAAATTGACCACTAAAAAATAAAATCATCATTCCAGTATACACACTTTTCATTTTTAGCATTGTTTTTGATGTTTTTTCGGGGTTTTTTGGCCAGAGTTCTTGTTTTGAGTTTATAGTTCCCGTTTCAAATTTTACATAGTTAAATACTAAGAGGCAGAACAAGAAGCAAGAAAAATATGAAAGAATGTGGATTTTTATTATGATGATAACCAATAAGGACACTGGTACTGTTAGATCCCTATGCTACTAGTGTAACCCCTTATTGTTATTAGTACAACCCCCTTATTATATCGTTGTGCCCATGTAGTCCCCATATTTTTATTATTGTGCCCCATAGAAGCCCACTATTGTTATTAGTGTGCCCTTATATTATTATTGTTATGTCGGCTCTGATTATATTATGACCCCTTAGACTCCTATATATAGTAAGGAGGTCTTGTCATTTGTATCATCCAAGAATTGTTCATTTTTGTAATGTAAAGGAGGTTTCCGCCTCGAAGAGGCTGATTTGTAAGGCGTTCATCTATCTTTTCTATCTTCTAGTTGAGCTCTCCTGTCCTATTTCAGACTCTGCATCTCAAGGCATAAATTCTTCAGCTGCACATGGATTTGTTAAACTTCTAAGTTAGGATCCTACATCGATGTCTCATGTAGCCTGATAGAAATTTCTAAGGCCTTTGCTTGAGTCGTTATCTTCTGCTACGATAGTGAACTCCTTAAATGTGGCATTAGCAAAGCTACAAACCACTCGTGATGTTTCCATATGTCAGATTCATATTAGCTTCGTGAATCGTACATTTCAGACTCTGATCCAACTCCCAAGGAGTCTCACTTTGTAGCATCATGATCTCTTTGGATCCAATGATCGACTATGCTTTAGACTTCGGCCTCCTAAATTCTCTGTTTAACGCTGCTTGGATATTCGCAATTATCGCATTTAGATTATCATTGGAGTGCTTAATATACCAGGTCAATGCACGTTCCTACATGGCGCTAACCAATGTTGTTTTCTTTATATTGTCATATGTAACTCCTTGCGCTTCCCATACAACCCTTACCATGAACCATAATTGGTTTGGATCTTCATTTCCCAAACCTTTGAACATAGGCAATTTCACTCTGCTTTCCATATTGAATCACGGTGGTGCTGGAGGTGGTACGGGTGAAGATGGAGGTGATGGTGGTGAAGTTGGTGGTGGTGTGGGTGGAGGTGGTATTCGTGGAACTTTTTGCCTTATCATATGGATCGCACTTCGCGATGAGACCTTCGCGAGCTCTTCCTCGTCCCCTCGCGGAGATGAAATCAAGGGGCTAGTTTTTGGTCCCTTATCTCCTTCGTTCCTGTAAGCTTTTCCAGTTCACATAGCCCCTAACATCAAGGTAACTGCATAGCCCTCTTTTCACACAATAGCATTTTAATGCAAGTATTCAAAGACTTTATGTACTTAGCTCATAGTCCTTTGAGAAAGAGTCGCTCTCCCTCACTGTAGTTAACTGAGGTGTCAACTGCGAACTCAGTAATGAATCCTCCTATAATACAATCGAGCCAATGATCAATGGTGCATGTGATCTTATCCTCCTATGCTTCCAACCCTCGTACTAACTCTGGGGTCCACACAATAGGACCGTCAAGTTTCGACCTTCCTTGGCTATTTTCTAGCTTCATTATCCACTCGTATAACTCAGTAGCGAAGGACACAAAGAAGAATTCATGGATCTCTATCTACAAGTAGCAGTCCAACCACTCTTCTTTTGATAGTTGTGGGTTCCTATTATCCTGTGCTGCGAACTCGTGAATTCCTCTGTCCAACCAGCCTTCAATTTCCTTCTTAGTTTGATTCCAATGATACGACATTAGATGCCTCTATGCAGATTCCGGTCCAGGAAATGGAACCATTTGTTGGCTTGAGGGGAGCTGACCCAGGTTTAGATTTATTTAGCCAAACAAATCCCTACTGTACTGGTCGTTTCGGCATCAGCCTATGGAGCGCGGACTGAAGTTTCACTCGAAGCAGTATGGGGCGACGCTGGAACTAAGTTTCCACACCCTTAAGATGTTTGTGGTGTTAATTTAGTCCAACTATGCCTATCTTCGCACAAGTTACTTCGTGCACTATTCTAACCTTCAATACCCTTGCGATCTATTATAATTTCCTTTAGCACATCCCTAACCAAGCGTTTAGATGCTTTCGCACTGCTATGGCAGCGAACTGCACTATTTCCCCAAACTACACCGCGTATCTTACTTATCTTCTTAACGGATCTTAGTTAAATTCACGCAAACAGATATTCTATCTTGCATTCACTTACTCAATACAATTATACATAGTCGCGCATCATGTAAACAATAGAAGTGAAATTTATACACAATATATTCAATGCATAAAACAAGAAATAAATACACAAAATTAATATGAAACTTCTCTTTATCAGTGCTTCCAACTATTACAAACTCAACTCGCCCTGCGCACTCGGCTGCAGGGGTCTGCGCACTCAGCTGTAGACTACTAGGCCTTTGCGCACTTAGTTGTAGAGCCTTCTCCTACTCTATGACCCAAACTAGACTTTACACTTCCGTTCTTCCACTATGCTTCTATTCCATGTTTTCTTAGATGATTCCTTTATCTACTTAGAGCCTCACTCTATTTATATGATCCCATGGTCCACAAACCATGGGTAGATCTCTACAGCCGACATTACATTAGAAAATTGAGGGCAGACAATCGTATGATTCTTTTACAAGCTACGCACTTCGCGCCTACAAAATGTGGAGTCTTTACATCAGAGTTACAATTTTTAACCAAAATCTGGGCTCTAAGCCCCAAAACTTCCCTTGGGGGATTATGCGCCCAACAAGCCCTTATATAAAAATAAAAAAGAAAACAAAAAAGAAAAACCAAAGAAAAACAACTAGGGCTTAGGATCTGGAGCAGGGTAACAATTCCCTCCCCAGAACGAGAGATTGGTTTCTAGGAAATCAACAAAACAGAAAGCAATCAGAAAGAAAAAAAACAGAACACTACACTCAGGACTTAGAGTAGGGTAACAAATTCCCTCCCTAAGATGAGAGATTGATCCATAGATCAATGTGGATCGTGTTCTTGCACCTTGTTAGCCTCCCCGGCAACGACGCCAAAATGTTGGTGTCCGAGTGTGAATAACTATTCAACCCTTTTCCACATTTAATTTATCAATTCGGTGTGTATATTATTTCAAGGTAACACGCAAAGTATATGTAGGTAGCAATGACACAATCCAATCACCAATCCCAGATTCAATAACTGAATTAATTAAAGAAATACTATGACAGTAAATAAGAATCAATTGTATAATTATAAAAGCATTCACAAAAATTAAAAAAGGTACTGTAATAACAATTGAAATAAACCAAGATAAATAAAATAACAACACAAAGAAATAATGCAGCACCTAATCAGAAGAGTGGGGCCAACTCTCTGATCAGGGCTGCAATGGATTCACAGCTTATAGAGAGAATAGAAAAATGACTTGCATTCAATTAATTAAACAATATTATGTTAGAGTATCAGTCCCTTGCATGGCTAACATAATTCACAACATTGAAACCCTTCTTATACAAATATTTAGAGGAAACCATTCTCCGAATCTATTAGCTAATGTCCGCAAATATACATTTGTTGAAATGGCCAACTAGTTTCCGAGAGAGAGAACAAGAAAGGTTTGGAATGGCCTAGAATCTGTTATGTTGTTACAACATTGCTGAAAAAGGTGCTGTAAGCTAGGAGTCACTTCTTTGATTTGCATATGTTACCTTTGACCACCGAATCTGCGGAAATGGCAGAATTAGTAACTCGGATAGGTAAAATCTCCATGACTAATACTTCATTAATTAAACATTCGAGGAAGACAATTGAAGAGGGTTTACCTTGTGCATTTAGAGTGATTAGTGAATATAAAGGATACAAAGGAGTTAGAGAGAGAGAGTAAAAGTGGAGGGAAAAAGCATGCTGATTTGGTACCCAACAGTCATGACTACCTCTTCCACCTCTTGTAGTGAAACCTTTCTCAGAAGCATTTTGTTGTGTTCCTTAGTGAGGATCAAAGGAATGTCGTTGGTGATATTTTAAATGTCCCTTACCCTATCACTCTTTGGCTCTGTGCAGAGAGTTCTGAAGTACTAATTTAATTCCTCTTCCATTTCCTCATGAGAATGGATAAGGTTTTCTTCTCTGTTTTTTAGTGCCAGTATTATGTTATTCCTTCTGTGTTGGATCATCATTCAATGGAAGAAAGTAGTGTTTCTCTACCAACACTTTAGCCAATTTATTCTAGACTTTTTATGCCAGAGTTTCTCTTCTTGTAATTTCCTTTCCTCCCAACTCTGTTGTAGCTTGAGCTCTTCTTGTTTTCTTTGATTTTTGATACCCTCATTGATGTTTTGTTGCTACATGAGTTCCATTTTATGCTCCAAGTTCCTTTTTTAGGTGATTATGTTGTCAAAGGTTTCCCTATTCCATTCTTTATTTCCTCTTTGATGGTTTTCAATTTCTGCTAAAATATCTACATCTTATTTCTGGTGATTGGCCTCGCGTTGCTCCACCATT
This sequence comes from Pinus tabuliformis, assembly GCA_031772625.1. Taxonomy (NCBI): domain Eukaryota; kingdom Viridiplantae; phylum Streptophyta; class Pinopsida; order Pinales; family Pinaceae; genus Pinus; species Pinus tabuliformis. The sequence goes on from CM062818.1 coordinate 745,265,525, forward strand.
CTCTCATCTTCTCCAAGAAGTCTGGGTGCTCCAACCAGAAAGATTCAAATCTGAAAGGTATTTTTTTTGGGCCAGGTGAGATATGAAGCTTTAGGGAAATCTGCCAATGATCAGAACCATATGGAGGGAGAATTCTAGCCCCTATTTCCTAGGAGGTGAGATAGACTTCTTCTGAGAGGAGGAATCGATATAGCGTAGAAGCTATTTGTCTTTCTCCCCCTCTTCTATTATTCCAAGTATAGGTGTCATTAACTGTAGGGATATATATGAGACTAAGGCTTTCTATGGTGGATAGAAAGGCTTCTGAATCCTTATCAAGTTTTCTTATTCCTCTCTTCCTTCCCCCAAGATTGGTTATCATGTTGAAGCCTCTTGCAAGGATATTAAAAGTTAGATGGATACATTCCAATAGATTAGAAATACTTTCAAGTATCTTGATACGATCTGTGGCTTTATGGGGGGCATATATATTTGTGACACAGATGCTCTCATTGGAACATATGATTCTCAATATAGTGGAGATGGAGTGGTGAGTTGCGACAGAGGAGATGAGATCGTACATCGAGGTTTTACACATGGTCATTACTTTCTCCTGCCGATCCGATGACAGAATTTTGGCCATATAACTGTAGTTTTTGAAGTAGTTCTTTTCCAGGAGAGGAAGGTGAGCTAACTCAAGTTTAGTTTCTTGAATGAGGAGGATATTAGGTTTATCAACAAGGATTCTATTTTTCAAGATTCTTTTCTTTCCTCGAACATTAAGTCCTCTAATATTCCAAGTGATGCAATCCATTGGTAAAGAGTGGGGGTTATGGCTAGGGCCTTTACCTTTATTTCATTGATGAGTCTTTCTCCCAGTTCTTGAAGAAGCTAGCTGGTGGTTATTCTACCCCTTTTACGGCTTGGGGCTTTTGGAATATAACTTCCTGCTGTTATGTTTGTTGGGATACCTTTGGTTGCATTGCTTTCAGATGGTGGATGATCTATGTTGTGATTTAGTTCTTCTTGGAAGAGATAGACTCCTTCTATTTTCTGGAGTTGATATTCCGGGATTGCTGCTAGTCTATTTGTCTTCGATTCTTATGCTAAGGATATGAGGTCTACTCCTTCCAATGCTTCTTCTATGACACTTTCCTCTGGGGTTTATTCCATCATTATCTATTCCATTTCTATTTCTTCCTATGAGTTCTCATCTTCCTTATTGTTGCGACCCGAGCTTCTATCCTCTTGTTCCTAGTTTGCTGCGGTTTGCCTGTCTTCTCTTGCCCTGTCCTATGTTGGGTTGCTTGGTAATGTCCGTCCCTGTAGATTATTTAGAACCTAAAATTGATTCTGGTTGGCTATGTGTTGTTGTTCCTTCTTTGTATTATTTTTCCTGCTATATTTATTTCTTGTGTTTGCTCTAGTAAAGCCCTCGCTATCCTTTTTCTTTCTAGCTTGTTCATTGTTTTGATGCATTTTGTTTTGCAGAAAATCCCTGAAGAGGTGTCCATGCTCATTTCACTTCCTACACCGGAAGGGGATGTGTTCATAATCTATACTTTGGAGCTAGAATTCATCCCTGAAAATTAGTTTTATGGCTTTTGGGAGGGCTCTAGAGACATCAATATGCACACATATTCTGGCATAGGAGACATAACGACTGCTTCATGTGCCTTCTGACACTTTTATGTATTCTCCGAGTTGGTCTCCGATTCCTTTGAGGACTGAAGGAGACCAATAGTCCAATGGCAGGGATTAGAGGCACAACCAAACTGAGACTCTTGCGAAATCCTCTTTTTCACGAGTGAAGTTTTATTTCTCTAATCTCATGTATAGTATTGTTGAATTAAAGAAGTAGGTACCTCCTACAAATATCCTATGTCTATCTTGTAAGAGGTCAAAAATCACTGTAAAAAATCCCTTTGAACTTAGTTGAAGTTTGATTTCCCCCTTTGGTTTAGTTTTGGCTTGGATTCACTAGTTCAGAGCTTTTTATGTGGACCAGATGCCCATGAATATGCAGAATATGATGTGTTCTTGCACGTAATCGTTGTAAAGAGCTACCCTTGGGTCTTGGATTTTGATCTCCAAAAACATTTTGTCTTTTGGGTTGCAGTTACTCCTTGGTTTCATTCTTTCTTGTTTCCCCTAAGCCTCTTTGATGAAAGTTTCCCTTTCTGGAGGAATAGCAGAGGTGGTGCTTTTGGCCAAATGAATCTCAACGCTTTTTCCTTTCACCAGCATCTTATCCCTTGCTGCAAGGTCTGGTTTGGAAGAGTGGAAGGTCATGGTCAAAGCTATTCTAGTGAAGAAGAAATCTTGATCTGGTGGGTGATCAGTTAACATGTATTTAAAAGAAAGAGCCTCGGGGCCATCATCTTGTTCCTCCATGAGAGGGGAGAGGACAATCAGTCCGCTAGTCACCCCAACAAACTCAGGGTAGCCTCTAGGGAGAGCCAAGAGGCTTGCTAAGGTTTTCAAGGTCGCGAGCTATGCGGCGAAGAAAAACTATTTCTGATATAATTGTAACTATTATCTTTATTTATTTATTTTTTATTATTATTATTATTATTATTTAATTATTATTATTTAATGTAATATTAATGATTATTAATATGGTTCTTACATGTATATTAATATAATTGATAATTAAATTAATATTTTTGATTCTTAATATTATTGATAATTGATATATGTGTTTCATATAGGCTTATCTAAAGTTATTAACCATATTTATTAATATAGTTATGTTAATAAATAATTTAAATTAACATTTATTCCACAGTAAATAATATATAAAATATACAGCTCTAACTAAATAAAACATAGATTTATAAACCAGATTAGAATTCCAAAACACTTCCAATTGCGAATGTAACGTAGGTGTATAAACAAGATTAGAATACCAAAACACTTTCAATTATGAATGTGACAGCATCCACTCTTTGAAGAAAATATAAATTCACACATCTTACTTGGCTTTGAGGACTGACATCACAAGCAAGTTGTCCATCTTACAGGATCTTATTGTTTTCAAAATATAAAGTAAAGACGATTGGAAAAATAGGCATAAACATGGGTGTGGCCATGGAACCTGCGATGAAAATGGATGGATCCATATAAAAAATAGAAAAGGAGACTCAGAGCTGTTGGACCCAACAGACACGGTGTTTCAGCTATCTTGGAAGCATATTGACTCGCTGACAATGTCACTGGCAATGAAAAGAACGAGTTAGTGTGCCCGCCATTCACATGATCATCGGTGGAATTCGAAGGATTAGACCAGGTGCGGTTGGTTGAATTAAATGGTTTTAAACTTATTTCATTTGCAACATGGTGGAGTGTCAACACGATATAATCGCGTAGTCTAACGAGGCGGAGGAGTTGTCCGGAAAGTTATGGAAATTCTGGTCATATTTAGAAAAATCCAGCGAGGAGTTTTGTAAATCCAAATTATAGTTGTTAAACTTCAAAATTTTAGGTGTTCTAGACATTTTTGATGGTGCTGAATCCATTTCCACCATAAAAAACACAATTCAAACACTATCTCTACAATATTTTTTGAATTTTTTTTGCCCGGATTCCGACCACTTTTGACCGTCCGGGCAATTCCTCCACCTCGTTAAATGACTCCTAATATAATTTAGGGAGTCTCGACCTGCAAAGAATTCAGAGCAGGTAAGCTTATTCCAAGTCACCGCCATGAAGGTGATAGTTCGGACGCGAAGGAACCTATGGTTCAAACTAGGGTTCCCAAATTTCAACTAGACTATGACATTTATGATAATGTTGTAATGATAATAATTAATTCCCTTAGGTTTTGTTAAATTAGTATAGACAAATATCATGATTCGTTAATATTATATATTCAAAAAATTATAATGCATTTTATATGACACTTATTTATATGATATTTTTTTAACTAATTTATTTAATTAAAAATGAGCATTAGTGTTTCAAAATAAATATTAGTTTTGATAAATTTTTTCAGATTGAGTTTTTGGTCGAAATTTCGTACCATCTAAAGTGATTCATTATCAAAATCAGTGTGGATCACAAAAGTCTAAAATCAAGCAATAAATATCAACTTTAATTTTTTATTTCTATTAAATTATTTCAAAATATTCTACCCAAATTAAATTCCTACCAACCATATAATAATTATTGATAATTAATTTAAAATTCTAGAATTTTTTCAACATAATTATTTAATTTTAAAATTACAATTTAATTAAACATTAAATTATATAAATATAATATTTAGTTTATAAAAGTGTATATACCAGGTTATTTATAAAATTCTTACTAACCATATAATAATTATTGACAATTAATTTAATATTCTATAAAATTTTCAACATAATTATTTAATTTTAAAATTATAATTCAATTAAACATTAAATTATATAAATATAATATTTAGTTGATAAAAATGTATATACCAAGATATCTATAAAAGTAAAAAATTAAAACAACAAATTAAATTAGTAATAAATCTATTTGTAATAAAAGTAAAGTGAAAATGAAGCAAGAATATTCTCTCTTTACATTATTAGTTGGATTAATTATATATGATTTAGAAGATTGGTTAAAAGGCATGCATAACATGTTATGTTTAAAATTAAGCAAAGTCTTTGGGTAGAAATTACATAAGAGATTTTTTCTTTAAATTTTGAGATATAAATATAGTTTTATTATCAAAAAAGAAAGATAGTGGTTTTTAATAATAATTTAATGTTATAAATAAATTTTGTATTCTATGCAAAATAATTGGGTGGTTTAATTGAAAGTTTAAAAAAAAAAGTTTTTTTTTCAAATTTTGGTGCAAACAATATTGTTAAATTTGAATTGTCAATCTTTGTACGAAATTTTGGAAGAAAGTTGAGAAAGTTAAAGAAATATTTTTTGTTAAAAAAAATAGGAGTTAAAATGCAAACCTATCACTCTATGATGTTACAATAAAAATAAATTTGTTGCGATTACGAAAAAAAGGGAATATCTCAATTTACCATATATAGAATCAAATAATGAATATAAACATAACCATATCACCAAAGCAAGTAAAGTGTACAATTTGCGAAGGTTTGGTTCAATAATAAAATGACATAGATCCAAAAAAAATGAAGAAGGGAAGAAAAGGATCTCCCTAATGAATTAGTTATTTCGGACTCTGTAATAAAGAAGATAACGGAAACGTTATTGCATGACGATGGTAATAATATGAACTTTTATTAACATGAGATCAACCTAATTATTACTTACATTGAACAATTGTTGAATGTGTTGTCATTGTTGTCAATGTCAAAGGAAGTTCCTAATCAATAGGTGACTATCTAAGCTAAAGGAAGTCCCCAACAGAGGCTATGAATGCAATTTGGTGTTTTTCCGGGAATAAATTTTGGTAATTCCTTCTATGGAACAAAACTGGGAGTTTCCTTGACATGCCTAGACAGATTAAATTTGGTGTTTTTCTACAGAAGCCCCAAAGTTACGGTTTGACACGTTAAAGTGGGTCCAATATAAGCCCAAGTAGGGTGTGGTCTAGTATGGCCTGAAGGGTAGTACAGTATGTTAAGTTGGAGTGGACCTCATATCAGAATGGGAACAATACAAAACGGTATGACATGGAACTAGTGGGCCCCTATATGAGGGCTTTAGGGTATAAAAGTATTAGGTACAAAATCGAATAGAGTAAATGATAGGCTGATATGACTTAGCAACATAATTATGTTTAAAAGAAGTGATGTCTCACGTCCATGTGGATAACCTGGTAGCAACCAATTGTGACATGTGTTAGGCATAATGGCATATTTGGCCTATGAGCTGGTGGATCAAAATAGTGCTCAAGATTCAAAGTGTACGATAAAGTTCAAAGCCTAAATTACTGGATAGATCTCAACGATCTAAAACCAACACAATTCATTTCACTCAAATCCGACATCATATGCTCCCGGAATCACGTTCTTTTTGTTTTGGGAAACAACTAAAAAAATTGGAATTTGGGTTGCAGGGATGCCTAGGTAGTAGTTTGTACGCTGACTAGGCCATGACTTGGTAGGTTTAATGGTCCTCCATCAGCCAATGAATGGTCGACACTTGGCACAGTGTGGTTGGTTCCATTTGGTGAATTTTTATTGGTTTAGAGTTTGGTACGGTGGCCCAATGAGGGAGAGCCACGTGAGCCAATTAGTGGCTACCACGTGGCCTCCTCATGGGAAACCAAAATTTTGTTTGAGGCTAAAATTCCTCCACGAGATTCAAACTTGAGACTTCCATGATAGCAGTGTAGTGCTCCACCACCGCGCCACCAATGATTCTTGTAAAACTATGTGCTGAGGTGATATTTAAACTTTCATGACCGTGCCATTGGGGGAGGGGTTGGGTTAAGGCCTATCTCCTGGCCACCCCACCACCACAAGACCGCAAGCGAGGGGCCAAGGTCTAGGCCTTAACCTGACCCATGACCATAGATCGCATCCCAAACCATACATTGGAGCATCGCGTAAGAACCAGAGGCTAATGGAGAGAGGCCACCCTTTGGGGCCCGACCCGGAGTCATATGACCCACAATAGAATCGGGGGCACGGATATGTTGGATGGGGGTTAGCCCTAAGGGGACCACTGGAGGTCATAGGATGATCATACGACCAGGAGAGGGCACTAAGAAGAGGGCTTAGATCCATTAGCCCTCGACCAGGAATCTTCAGCACCTACCACGATTGCATGGTGCCACGTGACCATGCTTATCAGAACTGGGGGCTTAATAGGCGAACTAACTGTCCTACAATTTCGCTAGCCGGGCGGGAGTGTAGGCTAGAATTGTGTGTCGGTTCCTGGTTTGAGGCGCTCAAGCTAGGTTTAGGCTGAATGGAGGATGGTTAGCTACAAAATTTGGGAGAAACTTGAAATAAGCATAACTTTCTCATTTTTTTAGCCAAATGAGGTGCATAAGGAACCACAAGATACTTTGCTAAAATACATTGGAGGATTGCATATTTATTTGAGACATACCATTCTCATGTTTAACCCTACAAAACTGGATGAATTTTGTGTTCAGGAAACTCATTTAGAGGAAAGAAGGAATTTTTTTTTTGAAGAAACTAGTGAGAGTTCCTTTGAGTTCAGAGAAAAAGGAAAGGGTAAGTTTAAAGGAAAAGGAAAGAAGAATGTTTCCATCAAGATGGATAAAGAAAAACTTACATGTAAACACTATTCCAAAGAGGGCCATGAAGAAGATCAATATTGAAAACTTCATCGAGAAATGAGACACAAAAAGTTTAAGAATAAGGAGAAGGAGAAGACAGCTACAACTACACAACATGATTTAGGTTCAAATTCTGGAGATGAAACAAAGATCACAACCATGGATTTAAAAGGTAAGGACATTACAAGTACTAGTTCTTCAAATTGTCTCAATGAAACTCAAGATGAAAAAACAAGAATAGAGCTTTTCCATATTAGAGTCATTTCAAAACATACCAAGATAGATACATTGTTTGATAGTGGCTCACAAGAAAATATTATCTCAGAAGACATTGTCAAGTTGAATTGAGAAACCAGTCTTCATCCTAAACCTTATCCTCTAGGTTGGATATGTGACAATGCAAAATTTCATGTAACAAAAAGATGTAAATTGAAATTCGCAATTGCTGCAACTTTTTAGATGAGGTAGAGCTTGATGTAATTCCAATTGATATATGTGGTATTGTTTTGGGAAGCCCATATCTATATGATAGGAGATATATTTTTCATCGAAATGAGAACAAATATCTTTTGTTCAAGAATGGGATTGAGTACATTCTTAGAGCACACAACAAGAAGTTGAACGCATCTCTTGTAAATGCGAGACAAATGAAGAGGATTGTTAATGCTAGTCAGAACTTTGCATTGTTAATGATCAAACATGAAGATGTTGAGGAATCTAAAGCCATTGAAGGATATGAATCAAGTATGAAATCTGATTTCGGTATTTCTATTCCATGTGATAAGATGTTTCAAGAGTCTAACATGTTGTGTCCTAAAAGAGGTAAACAAAATGAAGTAAATTTGCAGAAACATGCATCATTGTTGAACATTGGTGTGAACAAGGTGCTAGTGTTAGGGAGTGCATAGGTCAAAGAGAAAATTGACAAAGAGGACATTGGTTCCAAAACTTATTCTTTTGGGTTTCATAATGTGTTGGTTTTGAAAAGAGATGGTGGATCAGGCGATGACAATCACATTTGGTCAAGAGTCGAGCCAAGTACATGGCTAGACACAGTAAGTGTCGTCATGCTGACAATGTTCAATGTGAGAAGAATTTGAGATTGTTTAAGTTTCCTTTGATTGGAGACCGAGGAGGGAATTTGTTTATTCCTTCAAAGGAATTTTTTTGTTCTACATATTCTGGGAAATTGTAGCAATATTTCATCTTTGACAGAAAGTCGAGGACTCCAAAATCAGGGAAAATGATGTATTTTCATGAAAACCTCAAAATGAAAAATTCAAGAAAAGTTCATGGATTGAGATGGAAGGGTGAGGGAATTGTACCCTTATCTATTTTTTGACTAATCAAGACCTTTTGGAGGTCCAAAATCTTCCAATGGGGAGGAGTGATTTGATGGATCAAAACAGTGCTCAAAATTCAAAGTGTGTAATAGATCTCGAAACCTAAATGAATGGATAGATCTCAATGATCTAGACCTAACATAATTTGTTTCACTGAAATCTGGCATTGTATTTTCCTGGAATCGTGTTCTGTTCATTTTGGGAAACAACTAAAAAAATTGGAATTTGGGTTGAATGGATGCCTAGTCAGCAGTCCGTACACTGACTGGGCCATGACTTGGTAGGTTGACTGGTCCTCCATTGACCAATGAATGGTAAACACTTTCCACAACGTTGTTGGTTCCATTTGGTGATTTTTTATTGGTTCAAATTTTGGTGTGGTGGCCCGATGAGGGAGAGACAAGTGGGCCAATTAGTGGCTTCCACATGACCTCCTCATGGCCATCCAAAATTTTGTTTAAGGCCAACCTGCCTCTATGAGATTCAAACTTGAGATCTTCGTGGTGGCAGCGCAGTGCTCCACCACGGTGCCACCACTGGTTCTTGTAAAACTATACACCAAGGTGATATTTAAACTTGCATGAATGTGCCATTGGGGGAGGGGCTAGGATAAGCCCTAGCCCTTAGCCACCTAGCGCCACTGGACCATAGGCATGGGGCAAAGGGCTAGGCCTTATCCCAACCCACGAACATATCCGACATCCAAAACCATACATTGAAGCAGTGCGTAAGAACCAAAGGCTAGCGGAGAGGGGCCAACCTTGGGGGGCTGCCTCGGGGTCATATGACCCACCATAAAACTGAGGGCGCATATATGTTGAATGGGGGCCAGACCCAAGGGGACTAGGCCCAGGTCACAAGATGACCATATGACCAGGAGCGCACACTAAGCAGAGGACTTAGATCTGTTAGCCCTTGACCTAGAATCTTCGACACCCAACACTGTGGCATGGCACCACATGACCATGACTGTCAAAACTATTGGCTTAATGGGAAGACTAACCATCCTACAATTTCACCGATTTGGAGGATGGTTAGCTGCAGAATTTGGGATAAAGTTGAAACAAGCATAACTTTCTTAGTATTTGGCCAAATGAGGTGCAAAAAGAACCAAAATGGGGTTTTTTTACTGTTATGGAGGGATTGAAGACATTTTTTTAAAGAATTATGAGCACTATAAATTGATGTAAACATATATATTTTTAGAATAATTGAATAGGCCAAACATTGGAAGTTGGACGAGGAGATGTAGCCGAAGAGGGGTGAACTCCTTTATCATTTTTTGTCTTGTGTATGTTGTTATGGTACTGATGCCTTCTTTATTTTTTGTAAAACTGAGATAAAAATAATCTTTTATGTGTTCAGTAAATTACTCCTCTACCGAAAACACATATAATTTTAACTTGCAAATTGTTAAAAATCTTCAATTTTACACATTCAGATCAGCCAACCAACCAGATGATTAGTAAGTGACATGTGGTATGTAGAGGTCAACACCAATACACATGGTAGGCTCTGATGGGTCAAAGTAGATAACATCTCATGTGATTTAGTAGGTGACCTAGCTTGTGTAGGGCCCTATACTAGGTTACCAGAGTACTGGAGTGAACACTTGTTGAATCATTATAGTACACGACATTCCAACGTGATGAAAATGTTGTCATCGATTGCAATTAATGTGAAAGAGGTTGCCATGTATAGTTTCATATACTAGAGCTGATATAGAAAGGTCACAATTCTATTTTTATTGTTTCTGCATAGAAGGATAAGGTTTTACAATGCAGTTGGAAGTGGTTGACAATTAAAGCCCTAGAGATTAAAGGTAAATAGAAATCCATATTTGGTGATATGAGAATCTTATAATATGGATGTTAGCAAAGCATCCTCATCAACAAGGACCCAAACATTGAATTCATTAGAGGCAATCAATTAAGACCATGGTTATAGCATAGGGCTACGAGGAGTTAATGTTTAACACTTGGAGCGAAAGGGGTGATGGAAATAAATTAGGGCATCAAGAAAAATGAATGGTTAAGAAAGTATTCATGTTTAAAAGAACTTATAAAATGGATTCACTACAATGATGGTTTAATACCATGGTTCCAATACAGGGTCATGAGGTATTAAAATTTTGGAGCTTTGAGTTGAAGGTGCTAAGATGAAAATATGGATATTCGTGTATTCATTGAACACAAAGAGCGAGCTCAAAAATTGACCTAGTCACCAGATTCATTGCAACAATGGATTAAGGAAATGGCAATAACACTTGGTCATGACCATTGCCTTAGCCATAGCACTTGGTCATGCAAAAGGGAGCTAGCAAGAAAAGGTGTCAAGGAAGGTTTTAAAGGAAGAATTATAGGTTTGCACCATGTATAAATATGAACGGTCTATAAGTGAATAGTGTAGGAGAATAGGGAATATGCATAATTTCATAGCCCAATGGTGTATGCAAGCGCATGAGGAAAACACATGCATGGAGTTAGCTAAGTGCATAAACTATACGTAAGTAGGGATGGTCAACATGAGATATGGACTCATAAGAAATGGGATAGAGAGAAAAAAGATATTGCATTGGTAGATATGAGAAATAACATGCATAAAGAGAATGTATGCATGAAATGTACTTGCATGGGAGAATTGAAAGAGATATGAACCAGTGAAGGAATATGCAACATGGTAAAAGATGACAAGTTAATCTAAACAAAATAGACTATTTATGAAATCAAACTTATGTGATTCATAATGAATGTAAAACATTTTCTAGAATAATCACATAACATTTATTTGATTGAGGTAAAGCAAAGGGAAGGAGGCATGATTCAAGAAGTGTGAATGTATAATAATTAAAAAAAGTTCGTCTGGATCAAGTCTGAAAATGTGATGAAATAGAGATATGATAGGAAAAAGATAATGGATCAATAGATCCAAAGGGGACCAATGTCACCAACAAGTTGGTGCTTGGAAATTTAAGGGGATTCATGTCTCTTGAAAGTTGATGCAAAAATGAGGGGATTGGTGTCTCCTATAGGTTGGTGCCTAGAAATATTGTAACAATAGGTGAATCTCTACTTCAATCAAATAATTAGAAAATGTTTTGTGGTTTTCTCTTGGATGGGTTTCCATATATACTCTATGTTAAATGCTCTCATTTGAATGGTGCATTATACTGTGATTGAATATTTTAAATAGTGTGAAATTATATTATATTAATTCAACCACCACAACCCCACCACCCACATTTTGAGTATAATTGTGAATTCAACAATTGGTATTAGACTTGGTGCCTTTAGAAATAATCTAACCAATGGAAGGTAGATCTTACAGGAACAAATGGGTAGCCAGGATGGATCATTCTCAAATAGAGCTACTCTCTTTGATGGGACCAATTATGCATTCTAGAAGGTAATATTTAGAATCTATTTGATGTCTCTTGGAATTGACACTTGGATTGTTCATGTATATGGATATAGAACTCTAGCCACTCCTCCAACATACTAGATGGAAGAAGCACATTTACAAACAATTCTATGGAAATGAATGCAATTCTATGTGACCATGTTGAATCTAAGTTTTTTAAGGTAATGAAATGTAAATATGTCAAATAAATATGGGATAAGCCCAGAGAAGCTACAAAGGACATGATAAGATAAATAAATCCAAACTTCAAACACACAAAATCAAGTTTGAAAGTATAAAAATGAATGAAGATGAAAATATTGCAACATTCTTCTTTAGAGTTGATGAAGTGGTAAACATCATTAAAATTACTTAACGAAAAGGTTGGTGAAGAAACTATTATTTAGAAAGTATTGAGATCTCTTCCCATGAGACTCAATGCCAATATTTCAACCATTAAGGAGATGAAGGATCTAGAATCTTTAGAGATGGATTAACTACATGTAATCCTCACAACATATGAAATGAGGATTGGAAAAGAGAGGTCAGGACCAAAGGAGGCTTCCTTCAAAGTCTTAAAGAAAACAAATGAACATTACACTCAATATTTCATTAGCCATGCATTAGATAGAGAGGTCTCAATTCATGAGGAAGTTAAAAAAAGGATATATAATATATAAAGGTAAGTTACCCTTTAAATTCTTTGATTATGGTAGAATAGACCATTTTTCTTCTATATATTCTTATGCTAAAGTAGAAGATCATGAAAAAAATAGGGTATATAAAAATAGAAGGATACCTCAGAAATATAAGAAGGGAAAGTCTCTTAGAAAGAAAATATGTTATTCCAAAGAAGGGAATTGCTCATCAGAAGAGAGAAACGAATCAACATCTAATGAAGAGAAAAAATAATTTATGCTCATGGACATAGAATTGAAATATAATTATAAATATAATTCATATATTGAGGAAGAAGTTGATGGGGAAGTATATATTGAAGGATATTTGATTAGTATTCTTGATGAACTAAAGAAGGCTGGAAGAAAAAAAAAAGGTTTAAGGAACAATTTCTAAATGTGGAAAAGTAAAATCATTATTCTAATGAAGAATCGATCAATATTCAAGTGAACAAAACTAAAGAAACACTAATAAAGAAACTAAAGGAAAAAAAGAAGAAGATGTGAAAGACTAGAATAAGAGAACAAATCTTTGATAAAGTAGTTATAAAATGAACATAAAAAGAGAGATTTAAATTAGAATGAAGAATTAATCATCCACTTGAAGAGGAAAATATAAAAGAAGAAATCCTTCCAAATTAGTTGATAGAATGGGAAAGAAATTATGAGAGGCTTGAAGCAAAGTTGATTTCTCAAAGAAAACATCTAGATAATATAGAGGTCAAGTGGATCTAAATTTAATTTTTGTAAATGGCTATGCAACCCTTATAGGTATCCTTAATAATCAAATATCACAAGAAATCAAGACTACTCTGGTTACAAAGAGCACCATGAGATCTCGAAAGGAGAATTTAGCACAAATTCTCGAGAAAAATGAGAGCCCATTATATATGAAAATGTGCTCAAAGGAAGGTCCAATAGTGAAAATAAAGCCACTGGAAAAAACAAGAACCAACAAAGAGATCACCCCATTAGCTCCAAAAATTATATTAAAGGTAAATCAAATAATCAACAAGAAAGATAGAAATGATTGAACATAACCAATCCTCCATAAAGGCCATACACTTTTAGGTAACCAAATATATTTTATGGATACCTATGTTCATGTCATAACTTTGGTCATAAGGCTATAAATTGTAGAGCCCATAGATATATAAAAAATGAGAATATTAGATCTAGTCAATTCTTAATGCCTAGATTTAGGAGTTCCTATGCTAGCAATAATAATTCATTCTATCCTCTCTTGGATGATATTGAGTGATACAAATACAATAAATGTATACACAAGGAAATGGAATGTAGAAGAATGAAGATAAATCCCATTAGGAAGCTTAGCTTCCCAGGAAGATCAAACAACAAGAAAACACTAAGAGGTTAAACAAGAAGCAAGAAAAATATGAAAGAATGTGGATTTGCATTATTCTCATAAATAATAAGGACAATGGTCCATTGGTAGTGCGTGCTCAAAGAACATGACATGTGAAAAAAGTGAATATCTCCTTTTAAAAGAAGAGAAAGGAGGCAGTGTTTGTTTTGGAAATAATAAACTAGTCAAGATAAAAGATAAAGGAATTGTTATCCTTAATGCAAAGGATAAGGGTCAAAATGTATTATATATTGACTATCTAAAACACAAGTTTTATGTGCTAGTTAAATATGTGACCAAGGATATGACCTCGCATTCATTCCAAAGCATGTGAAATAAGGAAATCACAATATGGGAAAGTGACAACTAAATAAATTAGAACCACTAGAAACATGTATATTCTTGATGGAGCTAAAGAAAAATGTTGCATTAGAAAAGTGGATGAAATATATTTATGGCATAGAGAAATGGGGCATATCAGGTTTGACAACTAGCTATGGCATAGAGGAATGGGGCATATCAATTTTGAAAAATAGATATGGCATAGAGGAATGGGGCATATCAATTTTGACAACCTAGCAAAAATAAAAAAACAAAATAAGTGACGGGGATGCTTAAGATATCAAAGTCAAATGATTCCATGTGCAAGCCATGTCATTTTTAGAAGTAGAAATGGGTGCATTTCAAGACAAAAGAATATTCATTAAATAGGTAACTACAGTTAGTTCATATAGAAGTCGGTGGCCCTATAAGAACCAAAACCATAAGAGATGAAAGATACTTTATACTCTTTATTGTTGATTATACGAGGAAACATGGATCATCTTGCTCAAAGAAAATTCATACGTCTTCAGTAAGTTCAAAATATTCAAAGCTCAAGCTAAGAATGAAATGGATCCACAATGGATCTACTTACCAAGTGCTTCATATATGATAGAGGAGTAGAGTTTACCTCAAATTAATTTTGACGAATTCAATGAGAAGCATGGAATCAAAAAACAATTCTTAATATCAAGAACTCCTCAACAAAGTGGGGTAGTTGAAAGAAAGAATAAAAGAGTTCAAGAGATTGAAAGACCTATTCTAGATGAAGAAAAGACTCCAAACACTTTTTGGGAGAAGAAATTCAAGAAAAAGTATACATATTAAACAGATCTCAACTCATCTAAAATAGTGATAGGAGTCCTTATGAATTGTGGAAAGGTAGACCAACTTCAATCAAGCATCTAAAGGTATTTGTAGGCAAATGATATATCAAGATGAATGTATACAACTTGGGAAAGTTTTAATTTATAATTGGTGAAGGAATCTTCCTGGGGCACTCATCTAAAAGAATTTAAGGCTACAAGGTCTACAAGAAAATATTAAGGAAGACAATAGAATGCATTTATGTAAGGGTAGATGAAACATTGACACAAACTATGAAAACATAAAGCAATGGAGAATTAGAGAGAAAACAAGCATAGGGCTAGAAAAGGAATAACAAGAAGAGAAAGATGACGAAGAATAAGAGATGACACCTTAGAAACACAAAAATTCATCAACGTATGTTAGAAATTTCATCATGAAAATCAAATACTTGGTAATAAAGAATTGAGAGTTCATACTGAAAGAAAATTGATCAACTCGCTCAAACATGCAAATTTAGTACTATTGTCCGAAATAGAACCCAAATGTCTTAACCAAGCTAGTGAAGATACACATTGGATCAAGGCTATGAATGAAGAACCAAACGAGATAAAAAAGATTAAATAGGGGAAGTTATACCTAGACCAAAATAAAAAAAATGTAATTGGCATCAAGTGGTTCTTCAAAAATAAACTAAATGGAGATGGAAATGTACTGAGGAATAAAGGCATACTAATCTACAAAGGGTATTCTTAGATATAGGTTATTGATTTGGGAAATATTTTTGTCCTATAGCTAGACAAGAAGTAATAAAATTTTTCTAACAATGTAAACTTTGAAACAAGAACTCTAAACTCAAAAGGAGAATTCTAGCCAAAAAAACCCCAAAAAAACATGGAAAACAACACAAAAATGAAAAGTGTTGATGCTGGAGTAACATTTGCTTCTGTGGTAAATTTTCAACATTTTTTAAAAATGACAGTGAAAACCATTTTTTTTGTGCAAAAAACACCCTAAAAATGAAAAGTGTTGATGCTGAAATATCATATTTTTTTAGAGATAAGTTTTCAACATTTTGAAATAATAGTGTAAAAGATAAAATATCATGACTCTGAAAAACATTAAAATTTCAAAAGAAAAATGAAAAGAAAAATAAAAAAAAAAATAAAACAAAAAATAAAACAATGAAAAAATAAAAAATAAAAGTTAAAAGAAGAATAAAAAGTAAATAAAAATATATATTAGAAAAAAAAAACACAAAATGACAAAAACAATTCAAATATATAAAAATAGGTAAAACCAACAAAAAATAAATCAAACATATAAATGTTGAAAAAAAAAAACCTTTTATTCTTGCAGCTGCGTTCTTTCGGCATATTATCTCTGCGGTTGCGTGACTTTAACAAACATCGGCATAAGATTATCTCTGCGGCTATGTTCTTCCGTCTGCGGCTGTGGTTCTCAGATCTGCGTTATTTTTTTATATTTTTTATAAGTTGCGAAAATAGATCTGTGAGCAAGTCTTCACTTACGTGGGCATCTCCGGATCGAGTGGTTCATGAAGCGAAATTCGGTGATTTATTTTTTCTTGCTGGGTTCTAGAAATAATCTTCCGCGGCTAGATCTAGATCTAGATCTAATCTTCTTTGTGGCCGGGTTCTAGATCTAATATTCTGCCTTATTTCTCTACGGCTGGGTCTTGGCTTTCTATGGGCAAATATGGCTCCCAGCTTGGCAAAAATAGCTGCTAGCTTAGTTCCATCTGCTTGTGGAGGGCAAGCTCCTGCCCATATCATCACTGAAGCCCCAACTCCCACTGTCCAAGTGGTCCAGGCCTCACTCGATGAGGCTTTGAAGTTTTCCGAAAGTGACCTAATCTGCCAGTTCAATGGCTTTTGGCCGCAGTTGACAACTCTCCACAATTGGATCTTGGAGGTATGGAAGCCTGCCATTTCTGATGAAATTAATATTTACCCCTGTGGTAGGGGTTTCTTTATAGTAGATTTTGAAAATCCTGAAAGTAGACAATATATTCTAGATTCTAGCCCTTTGTTTTCGGAAAACTCAGGCCTATTCATGAAGCCATGGAACCCATCATTCAATCCGTCAACAACAGTCATAACCTCAACACTAGTTTGGGTGAGATTTCCAAGCCTACCCTTGCATCTCTTGAATGTCTCCTCGCTAAAAGCCATTGGAAATGCAATTGGGAAATTTTACTGTAGTTTCCCAAAAAAAGAGGAATATGCCAGAACCACCTATGCACGCATCTGTGTGGAAATGGAATTCAATGCTGGATTCCTAGCTGAAATAAACCTAATAAGTAAAGACTATGTGTGGAACCAGAAACTCGATTACGAATGTGTCCTCTTCAGATGTCGATCCTGCTTTGAGAAGGGCCATCTAGCCAAAAATTGCCCAAAAGCCTCCCAGAAAAATTCTGCTAGAAAGAACCACCACAGATCTACATGGTGGGAAGGAGCACAAAAAGAACACTATATTGTCATCAAAGAAGAATACTCTAGAGAAAACTCTGAATCACAAGAAAGAAACAACTCTCAAGACAGGCAGGGAGAAAGCCCCGCCCAACAACAAAAAAGTGAACTCGACAACC
Source organism: Pinus tabuliformis (assembly GCA_031772625.1). NCBI lineage: Eukaryota > Viridiplantae > Streptophyta > Pinopsida > Pinales > Pinaceae > Pinus > Pinus tabuliformis. The sequence continues at coordinate 745,283,238 of CM062818.1, forward strand.
CCTCAAGCATCAACATTTATGAGGATACGGATACCGCACAAAATAAATCTTCATTTAACAGCAAAGCAGATGTCCTAGACCAAAATTCTTCTCCATCTATCTTCAAGAGGACGAACACAATAGATCACGAAGCTAAGACACCAATGTCCCAAGAACCAGAAGAGATGAAGGAGATGCAAGATACAGGAAGTTGTAAGACCATAGAGAAAAAAAAGAAAGCTACAACATCAATCTCGCCAAGAAAGATGAGGAGCCAAACAATTAAAAACTAAGAAAATTATGGGTCTGATAGACCAATTTGACATTAATGTACATTAACTGCTATCATCATCATCATATATATATATATATATATATATGTAATTTAAAAATATTAAAAAATAATTAATAAAAAAATATTAAAAAAATACCATAATTAAAGAAAAATAATAATGAAAGAAATAAAAATAAATAAATAAATAAATAATATTGGACAATTAAAAAAAACAAACAAAATAAAAGAACATTAAACTAGAATAATGAATAGTAGTGAAGGTTGATGTCGATTGGGTGTGAGTTCTAAGATGGAGCATGAGGCGGGCGCCTCTGGTTAGGGTTTACGCAGGTGCGCAGGATTGACAGAGGAATCCGTAGCCAGGGGACGGTACCTCAGTCGGGGGACGGAATCCTCAGACAGGGTCTGCAGTTCTTTCGGCTGAAACGATTTTTTTGCAGCTTCTTTGTTTTTTAATACGAGAACTAGGGTTAAAACCTAGCCGACAGTACTGAACGGGATGGACGAGACAAGGGGGGGGGTGCAAACCCCTCCTTCAAAAATATAGTGATGGGAGAAACCAGTTCAGAAGGGATTCCAAACGGAAACAAGGAAAACCTGGCCCCGGTAATGGGCAACTTATGGCAGAAGCGAATGAAAGGAAAATGCCTTCCTCGAGCTCAGAAAAAACCCAGGTATGTCATTCCCTTCAATAAACTGGAGGAATACAATAGCTATATGAAGGATCATGCATTAATCTGCAAATTTATCGGCTATTGGCCTTCAGAAAAGGAGTTAAATAGATGGATAGAACAGCGATGGAAACCCCGGGGTCATATAGATCTTAAACTGGGAGCGCAGGGTTTCTTCACTGCTATCTTTACGAACCTGGAAGACAAGAACAGAATTTTTGAGGAAGGGCCGTACTTCCTGAACAATGCAGGTCTGTTTATGAAGCATTGGGAAGAGCGGTATAACCCTGACAAAGAAAAACTAATGGATGCCCGGTGTGGGTTAGGCTGTTTGGGTTACCCGATGAGTTCTGGGATCCGGAAATCTTGGAAGGAATAGGAAACTCAATAGGTAGCTTTGTCAAGACTGCAGAGGCCACCAGAAGAGGAAAGTATAATGCCTTTGCCAGAATTTGTGTTTTCATGAACTTGGCTTAACCACTCCCGGAAAATATCGAATTGGAATACCATGATGAAGTCTGGACGCAGCCGATTGATTATGAACACATCCCCTTTCGATGCCGGAAATGTCATGAGTACGGCCACCTATATAGGCAATGCCCATTGAATAAGGAGGAAGGGGGGAAGTCAGATAAAGATAGGGAAGCAGACAAAGAGGAAGGCTTCCAGCAAGTCTATAGAAAGAAACGGCAAAATAAGGAAAACCTGAAACCCAAATCACAAGAAACATCCAATACAATAAAAAGTCAAAATAAGTTCCAGGCGCTGCAAGATGACGCGGAAGGGTATGAAATAAATTTGAATGATGATGAAGATCCAGAGAACTCACCCATGGAGATTTCCCGAGAAGAGAAAGAGAAAGCAAAAAGCCCAAACAAACCAAACAAGGAACAAACAGAGGAAAAAGAGGCGGAAGAAACAGTGGAATCGCATATGGAAATTGAAAACCAAATGGAAAATGAGGCCGAAGAGGAAAAGTTAATGAAGAGACTACTCCAGGAGTGGAAGTATCTGGATAATAGATTTATACCAGAAAAACAAAAACAGTTATTCAAGGAAGCTTTCCAGAAATACAAGGAACAAGAAAGGGGAAAACCTGGAAAAACAAATAACGGAGGTTGGTGAGCAGCAGAAAGAAATGCTGGAAATGGGCAATGCTGGCAAAAGTAGCAGAAAAAGAGGTCGGAGAACGTTAAATGAAACTATCCAATCGGTGGGCGAAACATTGATCAACTCTGGTAAAGTGATACCTCTGTCAGAGGTATTTTTTCCTTCCTTCCAAAAGTTTTAAATGATTATTGTCAGCTGGAATATTAGGGGCTTGCATAGTAAGGGAAAGCAAAGATATTTGAGAGATAAACTCAAAAAAGAAAAACCTAGCATTTTGATACTGCAGGAGACTAAAATTGGGGTACACCAGTTAGAAGAAATCATTGAAAAAAATAGATTGAATTATAAAGTTATGGGACAGGATGCCATAGGAGTTGCTGGGGGAATAGCAATATTGTGGAACCCGAATGAAATCCTTCTAGATAATTGGACTAGCATGCATGGAATCTTGACCGGGCTGGGCAGGATAGTGGGGACCAAGGAAAAGGTGGTCATTACAGGTGTTTATGGACCCACAAACCCTGGAGAAAAAGAAAACTTCATCAGAAGTTTAAGAACTATCCGACAACTTTTTTCTGGGCAACCTTGGATCATTGGAGGAGACTTCAACTTAATCAGATCCCTGGAAGAGAAAAAAGGTGGGGTTAGAAGGCTGGATCAGTTCATGGATAAATTTAATGAGATGATAGAGGACCTAAGAGTAGTAGATCTTAAAACCATCAATGGAGTCTATACATGGAATAATCGAAGAGGAGGCAAGAACCAAATTGCCTCAAAACTGGACAGATTTTTAATATCTGAAGACATCTTGAACAAGGATATCTTTGTCGAGGCCAAGATTATCCCCTCCTTGGGCTCGGACCATTGGCCAATCCGATTGGAAATCGACATTAAAAAAATCCAGGGTAAGAAGCCATTTCGTTTTGAAGCATTCTGGTTACGGGATCCAAATTTCATAAAAAAGGTAGAAGAATGGTGGAATCAAAGTAGAGTGCAGGGTAGAGGAAAGATGCACACGTTTCATTTAAAATTGAAAGAATTGAAGATGAAGATTAAGAAGTGGAACAAAGAGGAATTTGGCAACATCTTGGAAGATAAGCAAAAACTAGAAAAGGAAATGGAGGATCTCCAACAGAAAATAATTTTGGAAGGCAGGGCTGAGGAAAGCATCACCAAAGAAGGGATTCTGCTGGGAAGAATGGAAGAAAGACGAAAGAAAGAGGAAATTCTATGGCGACAAAAATCTAGAATTAAATGGCTTCGGGAAGGGGAAAGAAATACAAAATTTTTTCATCAGGCAATGGTTAAGCATAGACAGGGAAACAGAATTCTTTCCATTAAAGGGAATAATGGTATAAGGTTGGTGGAGCAAAAGGAAATTGAGCAAACACTAGTGGATCATCATAGAGGAATCCTTTCTGAACCTCAAGTAGATCGAGTGAGAGCTATCCAGGAGATCTGTACTGCTATACCTAGACTAGTTACGGAGGACCAGAACAAAGCCTTAATGAGGGCGGTTACTTTGGAAGAGCTGGAAGATACAGTGAAAGCAATGAGGAAGGGCACAGCACCGGGCCCGGACGGCTTTACAGTAGATTTCTACCAGGCTGGCTGGCATTTTCTTGGAAAAGACATACTGGATTTGGTAGAAGAGTCAAGGGTGCAGCAGAAGGTATGGCGGCTCTTAACTCAACCTTCTTTACTCTAATTCCTAAAGGAGAAAATATGGAGGATGCTAATGGCTTTAGGCCGATAGCTCTCTGTAATGTAGTGTATAAGATCATAACCTCTCTAATTGCTAGAAGATTAAAACCCTTGCTGGAAAGTTTAATATCGGCGGAGCAAACTGGTTTTGTGGAGGGGAGGCAGATCTTGGATGGCTTAGTTGTCTCTCAAGAAGTTATTCACTCACTCAAAGATAAAAAACGAAAGGGAATGATGATCAAGCTTGATTTATCCAAGGCTTACGATAGGCTTAACTGGAGGTACCTGGAAAGAGTTCTGGAATGTTTCGGTTTTCACAAGAGATGGATTACATGGATCCACAATCTCATTTCTTCCCCTAACTTTTCAATCTTAGTCAATGGAAACCCTTCGAACACGTTTAATGCCTCCAGAGGTATCCGTCAGGGTGATCCGTTGTCCCCTTTCTTGTTTATCTTAGCAGCAGAGGGTCTAGGAAGGTATATTACTCAGGAAAGAGCAGCTCACAGATTAAAAGGACTTCGCTTATGGGGAGACAGACTTCCTCTAACGCATCAACAATTTGTTGATGATATAATGCTCTTTGGAGAGCCAACTGTTAAGGAAGTCAAACATCTAAAGAAAATTCTAGACCTGTTTGCTGAGGCATCGGGACTTGAAATTAACCGGGATAAATCGTGTGTTTTTATCTTCAACACGGCGGATCAAGTGAAGACTCACCTTATTAGAATTCTGGGCTTCAAAACGGGTGAACTACCTACCAAGTATCTGGGTAACATGCTGGACTTCACGTCAAAAAGATTAAAGAATTGGCAGGGAATCTTAGATAGAATGAGGAAAAAAGTCTCGAGCTGGGCCTTTAGGGTCCTGAATATTGCTGGCAGAATTGTTTTAGCCAAATCGGTTCTTCAGGCTATACCTATTTATCCCCTTTCAATTATGGCGGCCCCGAGAGGAGTTTATGGGAAGATTAGAGAAATTATCAGAAATTTCATTTGGAGAGGGTCGGAGGAAAAGAAGAAATGGGCCTTAGTGGCCTGGAATCAGCTTACAGAGAGGAAAGAGAGAGGTGGGTTAGGATTAAGAGACCCAGAATTGCTCAATCAAACAATGGGAGCTAAACTTTGGTGGAGGTGGTTGCAAGGGGGAAATGACCTCTGGAAATCAATATGGAGAACAAAATATCGAATGCCAGACTCACAGGTAGACATTCTAAGACAAGAAGAAACGCCTCGCGGATCCGCTGTATGGGAATTGGCCAGCCAAAATAGAAACATTGTCGAGCAGCATGCGTTCTGGGAAATCAGAGGAGGGAATGAGGCTCACTTCTGGGACGACAAATGGCAGCAAAGAGAAAGACTGAACAATATGCAGAATCTTCATCAAATCAGAAGAAGAATTGAGGGGAATAGAACAAGTGTCAAGGATTATTGGAAACCTGCCAGCATGGATGACTGTTGGAGATCCTGGAAGGACCCGTTAGAGTGGGATCAGAATCTTAGTCCTGACATGCAGACGGCTTTCAAAAAGGAAATGAACTCAAGGAAAATCAGAGTAAGAGACGGAAAAGATATCCTACGCTGGGGTAATACCATGAGAGGCCTTTTCTCAGCTAAGGAAGCTTATTATTTGGTAAATTCTCACAATAACAATGATGGCCAGCAGGATTGGAGGAAAATTTGGGATCTAAATTGGTGGCCCAAAGTGACCACTTTCACTTGGTTAGCTTCGAAAAACAAAATCTTAACTTGGGACCGCATCCAGAAACGGGGTTTCTCGGGACCTTCGAGCTGCTATCTGTGTAGAAAACACGAAGAAAACAGAGATCATATCATGATCCACTGCCCGTTTATTAATCAACTCTGGTCTAATACCAAGCGCACCTTTAATAAACCTGGGGTGGAGGTTAGAGATTTTCTCGAAATGGTTTTCCATTGGAGGGAAGAAACTTTCCACTGCAAAGTCATACAGCGAGCCTGGAATCTTGTATCAGGTTTTGTAATATGGATGGCATGGAAGGAACGCAATGCTAGAATTTTCAAAAGTGTCAATAAGGAGCCTGAGGTAATCTGGGAGCGGGTGGTAGAGGCGATGAGAGAAACCATTCTGGTAGAGAGATGGCAGGACGAGGATTGGAAAGCAGATCCAAGGGAGCAAGAAATTTTGAACAGACTCAACCTTAAATTTGAGATGGTGCATTATCAATTAAGGAGAGAGCAGGACATGAGGATTAAAAGCCCAGACAAGTTTACCTATCCTAGGGGACAATTTATAAAACTAAATTTCGATGGGGCCTCTAAGGGCAACCCTGGGGATGCAGGGTTCGGGGGTATATTCCGTGACAGCAACAGACAAGTAAGATGGATATATGCCGACTGGGGAGGGAAGATGACCAACAATGAGGCGAGTTTTGGGCTCTCCATACTGGATTGAGAATTGCTATCAGAAATGGGTACTCCAACTTGGAAATTACGGGCGACTCCCAAATTGCCATTGAAATGGTAAAGAAACTCAGGAATGGCAAGGGGTGGGAAAAGGTGACTAAGAGCTGGCGCACAGCAGGTATCGTACAGGAGATAGCGGATATGATTAAAAGAATAGACTACTGTATCTTTAATCATGTTAGAAGAAATGGCAATAAAACTACGGACTGGCTTGCCAACTGGGGCAGCCGAGGCCAGCAAAGCAGGATAGATAGTCAGTGGAGGAATGCGGAGGCAAATAGAGAGTGGAAAGATCTGATTACGCTCATTAAGGTTGATCATGATGGTGTTATCGGGGATCACACTTCGATCAATGAAAGGGATTATTAATTGGCAGAGGCACGATCGAACCATGGCCAAGGTTCGATTGAATAAGGTGCTAAGTGGCATGCAAATCCACACAATGATGAAGCAGGAATTAAAAGGAGGTATTATGGCGGCAGAGGGGATGAGTACCAAAGATTACACATTTGATGCGATAATTAATAGGCATCAGCTGAGAGGGGAGATTAACGAGGCGTCAGGATACATTGCAGTGGACGTGATTACGGATGGAACGGCCGACGGTAGTGGGGTACCGGATCCGGATGGGAAGCAGCCGGGAATTAAAATTCGGGCCTCATCCTATGTTCACCATATTATAAATCTCCGAAGTCAAGAGAAACAGAGACCGAGAAACAACTACCCTTGCGGGATAATTCAGAAACATTTCCATAGTCTCCAGCAGAGGCATTCAAAGGGGGGAAATAATCAGAGAAGGAAGAGCGACAGGACTGCAGGTGGTATGGAAACTCGACAGAGAGGCCGTGGTGTAGGGGAGCGGAATGCAATTGATGAAGATCGGGAGCAAGGGAAGGGCAAAAGCCCCATAGAACGAGACTCCCCATTCATAATTTGGGATATAGATGATGATTCAGAAGAGGAAGACATTGGAGTCTCTGGAAAAGATTTAAGGAAATGCAAAAGAGGAGCTCGAAAGGTAGCACGCCCCAGCCGGAGACAAATTCGCCTATGCTGAATGCCTCTGATGATAGACGTTCGGGGCTTCGCAAGAGGGGTCGTCCACTGAGCAGTGGTCAAAGCAAAACGCAGAAGGGGGATAGGAACCAGAGCACGACAGAGCACGAGGAAGGGGAAAATTCTGGAAAGCGACAGCAGCAATCTGCGAAGCCTAAAAGAACAGTGATGCACCAAATTCGAGAGGCGGAAAAGGCCTTTCAAAACAATGCTGACCCTGATATTCGTAGGATAATGCAATATCTTGAAGAGGAGGCCATTCAGGAGCAATCGTCAGACGAGATGGAAGAATGGGCAACAATCCTCCACGACCCGGGCCACACTCGTGGTCGCAGGACTCTGTTCAAGCAGTCCCTTCACATGTATTGGGTAATGAAAGGCTTGATGGCGAAGGCCTTGGAACAGGTTGCCAAAGAAATGGCTGATTTACTTCAGAAGAAACCGGATATGAGCAAGGAGCTAGGCTATATTCGTACAGCCTTGTCAAGACAGGGAGATAAAATGGATGAGATTCTTCACCTTCTGAAGAGTGAACGTCAGGATCCTGTTCAAGGAGACAGCCAGCCGAATCCTGCGCAAGGAGCCAGCCGGCCAGTGGAAAAGGAAAATGCATGACGGGAGATATGTTGAATACTGTTTCTCTGTTTTGTTCTGATTTTGTTTCGTGTCTTTATAGATGAATAGTAGGAACAGAAATATAGTCATGAATAGGGTTTGCTGTAAGTTTCAAAACTGCTATGCTGTGTTAGCTACTTTGGTTAGACTGAGAGCCTATTACTTCTGGGCTGGACTGAAAAATTACAGATGGTTTTTGACCCGGTTTCCCCTTGAGGGCGGGCTTCTATGGTTTGGACGATGTATCTTTTTGAAAAATTTTCAGTAATAGAATGAGTAATACCTGAGCTTACAAAAAAAAAAAAAAAGAACATTAAACTAAATAAATAAATAATATATTAAAAAAACACATTTAAAAAAAATAAAATAAAATAAAAAAGAACTTAATAAAAAAATATAAAAAAAATAAAATTAAAAACATTAAACAACAACAAAAATAAACATTTGAAAAATAAATAAATAAATAAACAAATAATAAAAAAATTAAAAAAACATTTTTTTTTTAAATTTAAGAAATAATAAAAAAAAAAAAATAACAAAAAGAAAATTCAAACAATAAAAATATAACATAAAACTAATTAAAATTTTAAAAAATAATAATAATAATTAAAAAAAAAATTACATTACCTTCGGCCCTTCGGTGGGATGACCTTATTCTAATCGGTTGAGCCTGGAGCTGATTCCGAGAATCCGCTTGAGCCCGCCAAGGGGCCCAAGCGGGTGCCTCCCTGGGCAGGTGGAGTTGCGTGTAGCCCCACCCGCTTAGGGCAGTGACCCCTTGGGCCCCTAGGAAGAGTCAAGTCGATTCTCATAATCAAGTTGAATGATTAGTCGATTATGAGAATCAGTTTGAGCCCGCCCATTGGCCTGAGTGGTCGTTGCCCTAGGTAGGTGGCGCTGCGTGTAGCTCCACCCACCTTGGGCGATAACTGCTCGGGCCCTTGCGTGGGCTCAAGTAGGTTCTCGGAATCACATGAGGGCTCAATCCAATTCTGAGAATTGGCTTGAGCTTGCCCAGGGGCTTGAGGGCACAATATTTTTTTTAATTGGTTATATTGGTTTTATAATATTCTCTTTTATAATGTTTTATTATTATTATTTTATTTATATATATATATATATATATATTATATATATATATATATATATTATATATATATATATATCTATATATATATATATATATATATATATATATATATATATATATATATATATATTCTTTTAATGTTTTTGTTTTTTTTAAATGGTTGTTTTTTTTAAATGTTTTTTCTATTATTTCCTTGTTTTCTATTTTTTAAATTTACTTTTTTCAATGTTCGTTTTTTTATTTTGTTTTTTTTTTTTTTTAATGGCTTTTCATATAACTCAATTGTATTTTTTTTATGTTTATTAATTCTATTGTATTTTTAAATTGTATGTTTTTATTTTTTTTATTTTTTTTGTTTACTTAAAATTTTATCTAAATCATTTTTTTATGGAATTTTTACTTTTCAAATGTCATCATTTTTTATATAAAATTCATAAAATTTGTTATTTTTCCAATTTTTTAATTCAAATTTTCCGTACTTTTTTTATATAACATGTCATTTTTAGCGAAAATGTCCTAAAATACATATTTTTTTTAATTATATTTATATGAAAAATGTGTATTTTTTGTCCAGTTTTTAAAATTATTACTTTTTAGTGACAAATATTTTATGTATATTGAAATATTAATTAACGATATATAAAAAAATCCTAACCTCAAAATATTAATTTTATTGTTTTTTTAAACTTTGCAAATAAAATTAAGAATTTCCTTATAAAAAAAACATTGCAATGGAAAACCAAAAAAAAAAAAAATGGAAAACCCCTAAAAACAAAATACCTTAGGACGAAAAACATGAATATGAATAACACGACTTGAAAAATGGTTAAATAATCAGCATTTACAAAAAAAAAAATTGATGTCTAGGACATAAGAAAATTTGAAGTGTCAAAAATATGCTTTAAAAAATTATTGATGTTTTTCAAAATGCACATGAAAATCACCAACATTTAAAAAAAATTATCCACGCTTAATACATTAAACAATTTAAAGTATCAAAGAGAAGCCCTCTAAAGAAAGGGGTTGACAACACATCGACATTTTTCAAAATTAACATGAAAATCACTAACATTTAAAAAAATACATAAGAAAATTTAAAGTGTCAAAAATATGCTTAAAAAAAGGTGTATTCTGAATCAACACTTTTCAAAATCAAATAATGTTTTTCTGCCTCAAAAAAGAGGGTACTCAGTGCAATTCAGGTTTCAATGTTTATAATGTTTCCATACCATTTGTGTTTCTAGAAAAATCTCAGATTCATAAGGGAGCATTTTTTGTATATCACAATAGCCACATTATCATCTAATAGGTCATATATTCATTATACTTTCAATCACTAATCAAAACATGATGAGGGCCATACATCAAATCTATCATAAAACATACTCCTAACCAGCATATAACCAACATAAATAACAAGGATATTTGGCTCATATTCCTAACGTATAATATTTATCTTAGGGTTTTTATACCTTGGGTTTATAATATAAATCCCTTAGGTTTACTATTATCCCCTTAGAATGAGCCACTATGGATATTGCAGACAGAGAGAGGCGAGGTCTGACATTTTCAGCTATATCAAGAGTGAAATCAATAGATGGTTTGTGGATTTCACCACCTTTTTATTTTCAACGCTATGCAAAAAATGCAAGAAAGTGTGAGAAGGGATTGGTTAGAAAGTGTGAATGGTCGTGATCATTATGCTATTGATTTGAATTGGTGCATCTTTTGGCAGTGGTCTGAGTGTGTTTTCGAAGAGGTTAGCATTTAATAATTGTGTTTTGGCGTAGTGTTTAAAGTTGAATTTAGTATAATGACATTTAAATTGTTTTTTATTTTTATTAAATGTTTATTTTTTAATTACTTCATTATTATTTATTAAATGATTATTAATATAATTGTAATTATATCTTTATTTATTATTATTGTTGTTGTTTTTTTTAATTATTATTATTTAATATAATAGTAATAATATAATATTAATTATTATTAATATGGTTCTTACATGTATATTAATATTATTGATAATAATATTAATTCTTTTTTTTGCTAAGGCAAGAGTGGATCCTTCTATTCAATTAAAAAGAAAAATATTGTACAAAGGTGATCACGGATATGAGGCCCGCCAATACGATAGGCCAACCCAGAGCAAGGTCACAAAACGACAAAGCCTAACCTAGGATGCGGGCCCGCCAAAACAAACCTTTCGTCCAAAACTGATCGTTGGATCTTGAACTTAAGATCCAACGGATTAGAAAGATATCGGGTGGCCAACAAGTGCACCTTTTAACAAATGAATCGGACCCGATAAACCCAATAGCCCATAATATATAATCATATCGAATTTGTTTTTGGCTTAACCTTCGATCACTTTAACCCTCTGAAATCCCCCATTTGTGCGTGATCCCGGAGAGGTCTTATGAGTAGCTCGAAACATAACCCCTGATGTGGACCCACCAACTTGCATGCAAAATCCTATCTATAGATTATCTTCGCTTGATACAATGGTTACGGATCATATCGTACGGGCTAAGAGCATCGATAGTTAGTGCGCAATGAAGGCAGTAATTCCACTCCCAAATGAGAAAAAACTGCTTCCTGCTTGATGAGCTTGCGAGATACCAGAAACCACCATGGCAGTAGTAACGCTGATTATCGGAATAAAAGTTGGGGTTTTGCGGTTACTGAGAAAATTCGGGTTCCGTCTCATGTGCCAAAGGGAGATGAAGATCCCTCTATCTAGCCGTCCCCCTAAGACGTCTTGATTTCCATTACTCCTGTTAATGAGGCCGCCATAGACCTGTCACCTAAAGGGATCACACTTATGTCAAAACACTTCATGATGAAACCAAAATAATTGTACCCCGTTACTGTGGCTCTGTGTCAGCAAAAACGTTCTCTTGATTTTCCTGATGCTACTGTCAATCGCTAAGGGCTCTGGATGAACATCCCTCCTTCAACCTGTCATCTGTTATCTCCTCCCACCAGTAGCAGAGATCGATATGCTTATTTCATACCCCCTCATTGGCAAGCCAGTCTGCCACTTTGTTGGCTTCCCTACGAACATGCACCAACCTGAGGGTTCTCAGCATTCTTAGGTGCGCTTGGATTCTTTGGTAGACTTGCAAAAGCCGCCAATGTTCTGAGATTTTCTCAGGAGCAACGCCAACATTTATCCTTTTTACTGAGTTAATGACTAGTTCTGAATCAACCTCAATGATGACATTTTGAATGTTGTACTTGAGCAGTATTTCTAGGCATGATTCCATTGCCATGAGCTCAGCCATATTGTTAGTAGCTTTGCCAAGATAACTATGGAAGATGACATGTATATTTCCTTCCTCATCCCTTAAAATCCCTCCATAACCTGCTTCTCCTAGATTGCCTTTTGAAGCCCTGTCTATGTTGAATTTTAAAAAACCATGAGAGGGGGGTTGCCAAGAAGACTTTTTTGTTGAGGTTTTCTTGATTATCTGCATAGAACTCAGAGGGGGATTAGCCTTGAGCTCTAATTTCTTCAATATTCTTGCCTCTCTTTGTTCAATAGGTTTACTTGTAGCTTCTCCCAGGAAATGAACAGTTTCTTTGAGTTGTTTAAGGACCAGTTTTAGGATGTTACTCACTAGACTCACTTGCTCCTTGAAAACCCTATTGTTACGCTCCTTCCAGACATTCTAGATTAAGAATCTTGGGGTCATCATCCAGGCAGAGTTTATGATCTCATTATCTGAGAAATTTTTCCTCCAGTTCTTCAAAGTGGTGGTGATGTCATTAGCATCTCTGTCTGTCTTCTCAAAGATTTCTCCAACCCAATTCCAAAGAGTAATGGTGAAAGTACATCTATTCAAGAGATGATTTGTAGTTTCTTCCTGTTGTCTACATAAGTGACATCTTGAGGAGCCAACAAAACCCCTTTTTCTTAGGTTATCCCATGTAAGAATCTTGCCTTGTTGAACCAGCCACTTGAACAGTTTTACTCTCATCCAATGATGATTTTCCCAGATTTCTTCCCATGTCTTATCAGTGTTGGGATGGTTTAGCCCTACATCTATTCTTTTGGCTTCCTTAAGGTTAAAGAGACCTGTCTTGTTCTTTCCCCATCTTAGTTGACCATTCAAGTTTGAGTTCAAGATTTGTCTCTTGTCTAAAATTACTTGAAGGGCTATAGCTTGAGTATGTAACATTCCCATTCCACTATAATTTGGAAGTTTCCAAGTTCACCATTTCTTATCATTCCTTGCTTGGTCCCAATAGTCACGTACCCACTTTAGTCCTTTTCTGATAGTATAAGTGTGAATGTCTGAAAATTCTTCACTTCGGAGATTGTTCTCCTGCTGCCAATTGTCCTCCCAGAACCAAGCCAGGGTCCCATTTCTGATCTCCCAGAAACTATGGTTTTGGACTAGGGCTCTGCTCTCCCATGCCCTATTCCAAATTGCAGACCCTTTTACCTGTCCTGTCATTCTGATTAGATTTTCTTCCTACCATATTCGCTAGCATATTTGTGCTCCGAGAGTTTTCCCAAGGGGCTTGAATTTATTTCAGCCATCTCCACCAGATTTTGGCACCAAGAACTCTATTTAGAATTCCTGGGTCATGACGACCCAAAACACCATGGGATTTAGGTTTGCATACTCTGTCCCATGCCACAAGGGCCCATTTCTTCTTTTCTTCACCTTTCCCCCATAGAAAGTATCTCTGAATGTTTTTTATATTCATCATTACACCGGCTGGTGCTGGAATGGGAGATAACATATAGATAGGGATACTTTGTAGGATAGCCTTAGAGAGAAATAGTCTCCCTGCTAGATTTAGTGCTCTGTTTGTCCATTTTCTTATCTTATATTTTATCTTATTAAGAACGGGCTCCCATATATCCTTGTGAAGTGGTTTGTTAGTGAGAGGAACTCCCAAGTAATTCACAGGCAGTGTCTCCCTTTGAAAGCCCAAAATTCTGGAAAGATTTTTTTGAAATGAAATGTTCGTATTAAAGAAGAAGATTTTTAATTTAGTGAGACTTACCTCAGTGCCTGCTACCCTAGTAAAATCACTTAGAATCTGTTTGAATGCTTTGGCTTCCTTAACAGTGGGAGTGCCTTGAAGCATAGTGTCATCCACAAATTGCTGATGTGTCACCATGTCCCCACCATGAGTGAGTCTCAGACCCCAAATTCTTCCTTCCTCCTTAGCAACTCTGATAGCTCTTCCTAACCCTTCCATCATTAGAATGAAGAGGAAAGGAGAAAGAGGATCTCCTTGCCTTAGACCTCTAGAAGGCTTGAAGGTTTTGGAAGGAGCGCCATTGAGAAGAATTGAACAGTTGGTTGTGGTAACTAGCACCATAACCAATTTTATCCAATCGTGATCAAAGCCATAGGCTTTTAAAATTGCTCTTATATATGACCAGCTAAGTTTGTCATAGGTTTTTGTTATGTCTAGCTGCATTATCATTCCAGCCTGTTTGTTGGTAATGAGTGAATGAACCATTTCATGTGCTTGTATTATATTATCTAGAATTTGTCTTCCTTCCACATAGCCTGTTTGTTCCTCTGACACTAGGGTTGGGAGGAGAGGTTTGAGATGATTGGCAATGACTTTGGATATAATTTTGTAGATCACATTGCATAATGTTGTAGGTCTAAATCTATCTGGAGAGGTGGCCTTCTCCTGTTTGGGGATTAATGCTATGAAAGATTCATTGAGTGCCTTTAAGACTTTCTTAAATCTTTGAGAGTCTTCCACTACCTCCAGGATGTATTGTTTCACTATCTTCCAACAAGCTTTGAAAAAGTCCACATTGAAGCCATCTGAGCCTAGTGCTTTCCCATTTTGCATCTCTTTCACTGCTTCCTCAATTTCTTCCATTGTTACTGCTCTATTGAGATTGAAATTATCTTCTCTGGTGACCAATTTAGGGATGTACTGAGTGAAATTTTTTTGTAAAACTGGTCTCTATCTTCTGAGGTTTCCTCCACAATTTTCTAAAAATGTTGGAGTATAACTTTCTCCATCTCTTCATGACTGTTTCTCTCTACCCCACGTTGATCTGTAAGTTTCACAATTATATTGTTGTTTCAGTGAGCTATGGTGGATCTGTGAAAGAATTTTGTGTTTCTCTCCCCTTCTTTGATACATTGTACTCTGGATTTCTGTCTCCAGAGTATTTCCTCTTGAAGGCATCTGTTGTCCCACTCCTGCTAGAGTAACTCTGCCATCTCTTTCCTTTCATCTGTGTATCCTTCTGTGATAAGAATCTGGTTTACTTCCTTTAGTTTCTTTTCCACCTCTCGTTTAGCTTTGAAGATGTTACCAAATTCCTTTTTGTTCCACTCTTTGAGTCTGCCTTTAATGTGTTTGAGCCTGCAGTGAAGCTGGAACATCTTTGTACCTTGAAGGTGAAGATCTTCCTTCCACCATTGTTCAATATTTGTGAGGAAGTCTGAATGTGTGCGCCAAGCATTCTCAAACCTAAAGGGGTGTTCCTTGGTTTTCCAAAAATGGAGGCTTCTAATTGGATAGGCCTGTGATATGAACCCCAAAGGGTAAACTGAGTGCAGTAATGTTGCTTCCCCTGAGAAGAAGTTCCTCTGAAACCATAAATGTGTCCAATTTTGAGGCCACTTGAGTAGGGCCTCCTCTTTTGTTGTTCCAAGTGAAGATCCCATTGCTTGTTTCCATATCAACCAATTTCATATTAGTGATGAAGTTCTAGAAGGCAAGTGAATCTCTACCAAGTATTCTAGTTCCTCCTTTCTTCTCCATGAGTGATTTTGTTATGTTAAAGTCACCTCCAAGAATCCATGGTAGAGCTGGGTATCTCTTCTTCATATCCTCCAGTGTTGTGAGGAGTTGAAGTTTTTCCTCCATTGGTTGTGGACCTTAGACATTGGTGCTCATGTAACATTGCATGTCTCCCACCGGTTGGAAAATCAGAGAAAGGTGATGTCTGGATGCCTCCGCATCAATCACACCAAATTTCTGTGGATCCGAGAGAGTGAGAATACCATCGGAAAATTTATTTTCCTTAACTTCAAAGTATTCATATCTATTTACCCATTTGTTTGTTTTTCACGTATCTTCTCCACTAAGCATTTTGTTCCTGTATGAAAACTATGTCAGGTGTTTCCTCTCTAATTCTTTTACCAAGATTCTTGTGTTTTCTTCTGCTCCCGGTCCTCTAATGTTCCAGGTTGTGATTCTCATTGAGGTGGGGTTATAGAGGAGTAACTAGAAAGGTCTTTCACCCTTCCTGAATCAATCATGAGCTTGCCACACTCCAGTAGTAATTCCTTCTGTCTTTTTCTACCCCTCCTTTTCCCTAGATTCTTTGTTAATTTTCTGGTTATTAATCCTATTGAGGAGGTTCCTCTATTTTCCTGGTTTTCATGTTCTCTTTTGACTCCTGCAGTTGTTTGATGTGTCTTGTTAAGGAATATCTATTGGACTTTATCCACGTCCTCCTGAGGGATGTAGTTTATTCCCAGGTTTCCTCCCTGTTCTAGAAACTTTTCCAACTCTAGGTTCTCCCTTTCCAATATCTCTTGCAAATCTTGATGCTCCGTACCACTTTCACTTTGAGTCATTTCCTGGTCTTTTTCTACTTCCATGGTATTCAAAGAGTCCATCGTGCATTCATTTTGTTCTTGAATGTACACCATGCTGGTCTCCATTTCTTTCCCCCTTGCTGTTTGATTCTCTATACTCTCTTTATCCTCTTCCTCAACATCTTTTTCTCCTAAGATCTCAAAGCTGTTGCAACTTTTTTTTCTATCATTCACACTAGGGCTCTTTTGTGTCTTCCTTACTCCCCTTTTCCTTTTCCTCCTATTTTAGTGAAGACCTGTCTGGTTGTTGCCTTTGCTGGGATTTAGGTTTTCCTCCCTTCGATTGAGTGGACAGTCTCTGGATAGATGCCCATGCTCATGACATTTGTGACATCTGAACGGGATATGTTCATAGTCAACTGCTTGAACCCATTCCTCAGCATAGACTTCTAGAATGACCTCATCTGGAAGGGCTCCTGATAGGTCCATTTCCACACATATGTGGGCATAGGATGTATATTTTCCCTTTAGAATTCCCTCTGAAATCTTTAAGAAATGACCTAATTTATTGCCTATAGCTTTTAAAGACTCTGGCATCCAGTAATATAAAGGTAAGGAGTATAGTTGAATCCATACTGGTACCAAAGTGAAGGTTTCTCATTCAGGCACAAAGTTCATCATCCATGGCCTCATATAGAGCCCAGCAGCTACAAAGAAGTATGGCCCTCGTTCAAAGATTATGTCTGTGTCTTCCATGTTCGTAAACACCACAGTGAAAAAAACTTTGGATCCAAGATGAATATTTAACTGCCCCTTTGGTTTCCAGTTGTATTTTATCGAGGTGTAGAACGCTTTCTCTGATGGCGAGATTCCCATAAATTTACATATGATGGCATAGTTAGCCATGTGATCTTTGTGTACTTGCAGAGTTGGATCATTCAGAATAACCCGAGGTTTTAGTTGTGGTCTTGGGTTTACAAGGCCCATCTTAGGTCTGTTCTCTGACCCTTAACCTATGTTTTCCACTTTTTCCTCCCGACAGTCCTCTTCATGGGCCCTTGATCTACATTGGTTTTGCTACCTTCCGCCTTCTGAGTTTTTGTGTCTTATGTGTTGACCTCCCATGGCTTTGGAGGTTTGTTCTTTTTCCCTCCTCTTCCTCTGTCTGCTACCATATAACTATAGGATGGAGTGGAGCTCCCTCCTCCTTGTGTCTCCACAGATGCTTGGTACTCGTTGCCACTAGTTTTGTTAAACCCTAGAACCAAAGCTTACAAGACCAAAATGTTATATCGAAATTAGTCTATGACCGATAATATTATTAATTCTTAATATTATTGATAATTGTTTATATGTTTGATATAGACCTATTTGAACTTATTCATCATATTTATTAATATAATTGTGCTAATAAAAAATTTAAATTAACATTTACTACACCATATAACTATCTAAATAATACATAAAATATACAACTTTAACCAAATAAAAACAGAGATTTATAGACAAGATTAGAATTCCAAAACACTTTCAATTGCGAATGTAACATAGATTTATAAACGAGATTAGAATACCAAAACACTTTCAATTGTGAATGTGACAACATCCACTCTTTGAAGCAAATATAAATTTACACTTCTTCCTTAGCTTTGAAGACTGACATCACAAGCAAGTTGTCCATCTTAGAGAATCTTATTGTTTTCAAAATATAAAGTAAAGACAATTGGATAAATAGGCATAAACATGGGTATAGCCATGGAACCTGCGATGAAAATGGATGGATCCATATAAAAGATGAAAAAGGAGACAGCTGTTGGACCAACAGACACGGTGTTTCAGCTATCATGGAAGCATATTGACTCGCTGACAATGTCACTGGCAATGGAAAGTACATGCATATAAGGCAAGGAACCCGCCATTCACGTGTTTTAGCTATCTTGGAAGCATATTGACTCGCTGACAATGTCACTGGCAATGAAAAGAACATGCACATAAGGCAAGGAACCCGCCATTCACATGATCATCGGTGGAATTCGAAGGATTAGACCAGGTGCCGTTGGTCGAATTAAATGGTTTTAAACTTATTTAATCCGCGCCATGGTGCAGTGTCAGCACGATATGATATAATTTACGGAGTCTCGACCTGCGAAGAAGTCAGAGCAGGTAAGCTCATTCCAAGTCACAGCCATGAAGGTGATAACTCGGAGGCGGACGAACCTAGGGTTCAAAGTCGGGTTCCCAAATTTCAACCAGACTACAACATTTATGATCATGTTGTAATGATAATAATTAATTCCCTTATATAATTTAAATGTTATATCAACATACTAGTTAACGTTTTTAGTCATTTACCTATAATCTCTAATAAAATACAATTAAAAAAATAATATTTATTTTATAATATATATAATATTTAAGTAAAGTTTTTAGGTGGAAATCATATAAGAGAATGTTTTTTGCCGAATTACACTTGGTTCAAAAAGCATTGGCCAAAAATTTCTTTTATAATTTCTTTTTATGTGATTTTTATCGAAAGATTATGCTTAATTCATTATGGATCACATAAAATATATAACATTGTTTTAAAAAAATAATTAAAATGTGATTTTATATATAAAACAAGTAGAGATTTTGTTAAATTAGTATAGATCAATATCATAATTTATCAACACTATATATTCAAAAAGTTATAATGTATTTTATGACACTTATTTATATGATATTTTTTTAGCTAAATTATTTAATTAAAAATGTAAAATAAGCATTTGCTTTAAAATAAATATTAATTTTAATTTGTGCCTGCTACTAAATTATTTCAAAATATTCTACACAAATTAAATTCCTATCAACTATATAATAATTATTGATAATTAATTTAAAATTCTAAAAATTTATCAGCATAATTATTCAATTTTAAAATTATAATTCAATTAAAAATTAAATTATATAAATATAATATTTAGTTTATGAAAATATATATACCATATTAAAACAACCAATTGAATTATTAAAAACTAAAGTGAAAATGAAGCAAAAATATTCCCTCTTTACATTATTACTGGGTGTAAAAAATTAAAACAACGAATTATATTTATAATAAAACTAAAGTGAAAATGAAGCAAGAATATTCCCTCTTTACATTATTACTTGGCTTAATTATATATGGTTTAGAAGATGGGTTAAAAAAAGAGCATGCATAACATGTTATGTTTTATTAATTTTGAGATATAAATATAAAATTAAAACAACAAATTAAATGAGTAATAAAACTAAAGTGAAAATGAAGCAAGAATATTCCCTCTTTAAATTATTACTTGGCTTAATTATATATGGTTTAGAAGATGGATTAAAAAAAAGAGCATGCATAACATGTTATGTTGTATTAATTTTGAGATATAAATATAGTTTAATTATCAAAATAGAAAGATAGTGGTTTTTAATAATAGTTTAATGTTATAAATAATTTTTTTATTCTGGTTTGATTCAAAGTTAAAAAAAAAAAAAAAGGTTTTTCAAATTTTGGTGCAAACAATATTGTTAAATTTGGATTGTCAATCTTTATATAAAATTTTGGAACAAAGTTGAGAAAGTTAAAGAAATATTTTTTGTTAAAAAAATTAGGAGTTAAAATGCAAACCCATCACTCTATGATATCATAAAAAATAATTTTGTTGTGATTATGAAAAAAAGGAATATCTCAATTTACCATATATAGAATTAAAATAATGAATATAAACAGAATCATATCATCAGAAAAAAAGTAAACTGTATAATCTAAGAAAGTTTGGTTCAATAATAAAATGACATAAATCCAAAAAAAATGAAGGGAAGAAAAGGATCTCCCTATTGAATTAGTTATTTGGGACTTTGTAATAAAGAAGATAATGGAAAATTTATTGCATGATGATGGTAATAATATGAACTTTTATTAATGTGAGATCAACCTAATTATTACTTACATTGAATAATTGTTGAATGCGTTGTCATTGTTGTCAATGTCAAGGGAAGTTTCTAGTGAATAAATGATTATCTTAAGCTAAAGGAAGTCCTCAACAAAGGCCATGAATGCAATTTGGTTTTTTTCCGGGAACAAATTTTGATAATTCCTTCCATGGACAAAACTTGTAGTTTCCATGACATGCTTGGACAGACTAAATTTGGTGTTTTTCTACATAAGCCCAAAGTTACAATTCAACATGTTAAAGTGGGTCCAATATAAGCCCAAGTAGGGTGTTGTCTGGTATGGGTTGAAGGGTGGTATAGTATGTTAAGTTAAAGTGGACATGGTATAAGAATGGGAACAATGTAGAACAGTATGATATGACACTAGTGGGCCTCATACCAGGGCATTAGGGTATCAAAGTACTGAGTACAAAATAGAATAGAGTAAATGATAGGCCGATATGACTTAGCAGCATAATGATGTGGAAAAGAAGTGATGTCTCACGTCCATGTGGATAATGTGGTAGCAACCAAGTGTGACATGTGGTAGGCATAATGGCATCTTTGGCCTATAATTCAGTGGATCAAAATAATCCTCAAAATTCAAAGTGTGCGATAGAGCTCGAAACCTAAGTTATTAGATAGATCTCAGCAATCTAAATCCAACGCAACTCATTTCACTCAAATCTGGCATCGGATGCTCTTGGAATTACGTTCTATTCATTTTGGGAAAAAATTAAAAAAATTGAAATTTGGGTTGCAGGGATGCCCAGTCAGCAGTCCATACGGTGAATGGGCCATGACTTGGTAGGTTGATTGGTCCTCCATTGGCCAATGAATGTTCGACACTTGGCACAACATGGTTGGTTCCATTTGGTGAATTTTTATTGGTTGATGGTTTGGTGTGGTGGCCCAATGAGGGAGAGCCACATGGGCCAACCAGTGGCTACCACGTGGCCTCCTCATGGCCAACCAAAATTTTGTTTGAGGCTGAAGTTGCTCCATGATTTAAAACTTTAGACTTCCATGGTAGCACTATAGTGCTCCACCATCGCGCCACCGATGATTCTTGTAAAACTATGCACTGAGGTGATATTTAAACTTGCATGAACGTGCCATTGGGGAGAGGCCAGGCTAAGGCCTAGCCCTTAGCCACCCCACTGCCACAAGAGAGACCGCAGGCGAGGGGCCAAGGGCTAGGCCTTAGCCCAACCCATGACCATAGACTGTGTCCCAAACAATTACACCAGAGCATCGCGTAAGAACTAGAGGCTTGCAAAGAGAGGCCGGACCCGAGGTCATATGACCACCATAAAATGGGGGTGTGGATATGTTGGATCAAGGTCAACCCTAAGGAGACCACCCCAACTCATAGGATGACCATACGACCAGGAGCAAGCACTAAGAAGAGGGATTAGATCTATTAGCCCTCGACCCGGAATCTTTGAAACCTAACACAGTTGCATGGTGCCACGTCACCACGATTTTCAAAACTGGGGGGCTTAATGGGCGGGCTAACCATCCTACAATTTGATAGTCAAGCAGGGTGTAGGCAAAATTGTGTGTCAATTTTGGGTTCATGGCGCT